>ML681997.1:28542368-28920396 GCA_007922195.1 Podocnemis expansa
ACGCCCCCCCTGCTCCTGCTCGCCCCCCTCCCAGCCCCCACAAACTTACCTCCGGGCTGGACTGGAGGGGCAGGGCCCAGCCCTAACTCCTGGGCCAGAGAAGCTCTACGGAGCATGCCCAGATTTTCCGGGCATGCTCCGTTAGAGCTTTTCTGGGCGGGAGTTTTCAAAACTCCCTGCTCCACAGGAGCTCCCTCGAAGGAGTCTGGCTGCCGACAGTGCGCTGCCAGCTGCCTTCCCTGCGCTGGCGGCTGCGGCGGGCTGCGCTGCAGCGCGCCAGCGCAGCTTAGAGGGAACAGCCTTCTAGTGTTCACTCTATCATCCTCCAGACATTCATAAACTGAATGTTTTATACATTGTTTTAGTAGCTTTCCAGATATCAAAGTCAGGCAGACTGACCTATAATTCTCTCACTCCCCCTTTTACAAGATGGGTGCTACATTAGCCCTTCTCCAGTCTTCCAATATCTACTGTCATCCATGAGTTTGCTAATATTATTGCCAGTGGCTCTGAGATTTATTCAATTAATTCTTTCAATGCCATGAGGTGAATAGCACACAGCCCCGCTGATTTGAATTCATTCAAAGTGGTCAAAAGATGTCTGATCTGTCTTTTATGTATTCTGATCTGCACCCCTTCCCCTTTATTGTCTATGGTAACTTCACTAGTCATCAAGTCATTTTTTGAGAGAGGATTCAAGCAAAGCAGGCATTGAGCAGATCTGTCTTCCTATCATCATCTGCTCTCAGCTTACCTTCTCCACTGAGCAGTGGACCCACATCATCTCATATCTTTTTTTTAGAAAGAAAAAAAAGAGGTTTCTGTAACAATGTTTAAAAACACCTCTTGACAATGCCAAAAGCTGGCTAGGAAGTCTGTAAAGCAGCTCTGCTCTGAATGTACGCAAATGCTTGTCAAAAAATTACGAAAAGTAGGCTAATAACAACTCTTAAATGGCCTATTTATGAAAGGACCATTTAGATAGTTTAGATGTAGCTGATATGAATGGAAAATAGAGACAATGGCTATAGCAAATAGCAAAGCTGAGCAGACAAATATGCAAACGCTGACATTTCCAGTGCTCACCATCGCATTACCTGAGGTGGGGTAGGCGTGGAGGTGGGTCTTACAATGGGAGGTGTAGGATTCCTGCTACCTCCTCCAGACATTATTTCTTCTGTTATATCTTTACCCCCCTGGTTTGGGTCTCGGATTCGGATCTATACAATTAAATAAATACTTCAAATCAGTATTCTCATTAGAGACCATACTACAGAGTATAAAGAGAAGGAAAGATTGCACAAACTATATAATTCCTATTTTACTAAGTATTAAACATAATATATTCTGTCAGCCTCTACCACACAAATCAGACCCATAATTGCAAACTGACATGGTTCTGATATAAACTAGAATTCTGTGGGCACAAAGAAATTAAGTTGTTTTTTTTTGCATAACCGGCAACAGCATCGATGATATGCTCATGAATCATTTCAACTAGGTCTAAATGTAAGCATTTGCTCAGAATCTCTCTCAAATTCAGAGGAATAGTGGAACATTTTAGAAAAGAAATCAATCAATGAAGGTGCATAACTCCTTAATTAAGGGGCAGTTTTTCCTTCTCTGGATTAAATTTAGCAGACATTTACCAATCATAGGACTAAACCTGCCAGACAAAGAAAAAGGCAAAAGGTTATTCAGGTCAATGAGCCAGTGGTTCCCAATATTTTCTCTGCCGTGCACACCTTGCTACCTTTAATTAATTTGAGGCACATTTATGAATATTCATGAGCCAATCCAGAGCTCCTTGAGAAATTTTTCAAAAAAATTTGGGGCACACCTGATGGCACACTAGTTAGGAAACACTGCTATGAGCAACACTCTAATAAGAAACCTAGGATCCCTAAGGTCCTTACATGGCCCCTATTCACTGCAGTATGTGAGCTCCTCACAACATTTCTGTGAAGCAGGGAAGTGGATTACTCTTTTTTACTCACTGGAAACTGAGGCACCGAGAGCCCAGCTGAATTGCCCAAAGATGCGCCAAAAATTTGTGGCAGGATTTGGAATTCAACCTGAGTCCTAGGTTAGGGCCCTACCCAGTTTTCATCTCTTCCCAACCTAAGCTGTGGTGAAGGAGGATGATCAGAGATGATATGACTCCTGAACTTGAAACAAACAGTGAAACAAAACCAAAACCAAACCAAACCACCACCAGCATCACAGCCTGGACTCCAGACTGAGTCCAAATGTCTATGTTACAATTTTACAACCCCACTGCCCAAGTCAGCTGACCTAGGCAACCTGTGGTTATGCCTTGGGTGTTTTAGTACAGAGTAGACACATTCTCAAAGACCTCCTAAAGCTGTAGGATGTCAACAAAAGTCTTCCTTGAAATTCCTCTGACACAAGAGAACTCTTTACAGCAAGGTAACATTCATACTTGTGGGAGACGTAAGTTTCTTGGAGGCTTGTACGAGTCTGTGGAATCATCTTCTCTGGGAAATTAGGACAATCATAAATCTGATCACCTTCCACTCCAGTGCAAGGCACATTTCTATGACCTTCCCTTCTTCAGTCCGCTATTTAGCAGTATTACCCTATAAGTTTAACTCTGTCTGGATAATGTGACAAAGCTCCTCTTTTACCTTGGTGGGCCCAGTGCTTCCTTCTAATGGTTGGATGGACAACTACTTCACTACAAGTGTTCTTCCCCCTTCTAGGCTGACTGGGCATAATACAGCCTTTCTAAGATGGCTGCTCTCTGCGGGCTTCTGGTCCAGTCTTGGTTCTCATAGGTCCTTGCCTCTTTCGCAGGGACTCTTGTCCCTCCAGTGGATGGCAGACGGGACTTGGGGGGCCCAGTCCCACATTCAATTCTGGGGCTCAACCCAAGGGTCCCCCAGGTTGCAGCCTCACTCTGCTGCTTCAGGAAACCAGCTAGATTACCTGGGTAACTTCCCAATGCCCTCTTGATTATATGTCCAGACTGTGCTCGAACAGGAACCTTTGGCCTCTGAAAGTCTCACTGGATATGGTAGTACCCAGTTAAATCTTTCCTTTCTGGCAGGGTTTTTTTCCTCTTCGGGCCTTGAAGAGCTCCTTTGCCCTCTGCAGGCAGTGGTTTTTATGCCCTGCAATCTATGTACTTGCAAGGGTCTCCTTGCCCAGACTCTGTACCTTCTCCTAAATCCTTTTGGCTTCTAACAGTGAATTGTAGCTCACCTCACTCTCACACTCCAGCTACATCTTTTCCCTGGAGGAGAAGCATTTAACAAGTCCTAGGCAGGGCCCTGTTTGTCTCCAATGTGCTAATTAACCTGGAGTAACCTCTGTTCAACTACCATAGGAAAAGGGACTTGCTGAGCTTGGGGCTGATATATTAGCATTCTAGAACTCTTCAAAAACCATCCAGTCTGACCTTGTCACAAAGAATATTTCCAGGGAAAAGAGCTTCAATCATGTTTAAAAACGTCTAGTTTTATTGGCATAGGTACACAACTGCAACTTAACAACTTTATGTCTTTGCATTTCAGTTGATTTTTATGGCATAACTACTAATTTATCTTTGACATTTTCTAGGTGCTGAAAATGAACAAACTGCTAAATGAAGCTGATGCTGAAGAGCCACTGGAAAGCCTAGAAAAGAGAGACTTTCCACCACAGCTATGTGTTGACGACAAAAATGGTATAAAAAGATCTTGCTTGCAGTATCGTCCAATTAAATATTCTGCTTTTCCATTTCAATATATAGAAGTTTTATTCAATGTCCCAGTAGATCTTAAGAAATGAAAAGAAACAGGTATCCTGCATTTTGCAACATACACAAATCCTTCCTATCTTGCTCCTTAACAACTGCTGACAATGTTTATATTTTCCTTTAAGAGAATTCTGTCTCTACTACTTCAGTCCCTTCCATTATTCACTCCCTACCATTTCTTTCAATTTTAGGCACACAGAGCCAGATAAATTCATACCCTATTTGGCAATCACTAAGCACTAATTCCTCAGTTAAAGTATCAGTGGTAGCATTCACACTGCTACCTAGTATATTCAATACTGTGAAGACTGAAAAATAAGATGAGGTAGCTAGCTTTATACACCACTACATTATTGGATGCCTTGAGTATCATCAGGAGTTCTAGTAGCATAACAAGGAGCCAAAAGAAGAGGGGGGCACAAAACAAGTCACCTTAGAGACAGGAGAGGAAGTAACAATCTGAATTTAATATTGAACAACTTATCAATGGGTCTGCTTCAATGTCCCAGCTTTGCTATATCTGACTTAGGAATTCCATAAAGAAAGTACCAGTAGAGTGGGCTCTTACTGTTTTTTTCTCCCTTTTGGCGGGTGGAGGCTGTTGCTGCTGCTGCTGCTGCTGCTGCTGCGTAGGCACTATGATGGGTGCTGACTGATACACTGGCTGACTTGGATAGAATGGTGTTCCTAGGAAATTACAAGACACAAATGTATATTCAGTTCATTTGTAAACGAAATTAAGTGAAGAGGAGAAGTGAATGACAGCCCTCTGATCCACCCTCTATTCCTTGAGAAACCCTAGTTTCAATTTCCATTTTCTAAGTAGCCTGTTTGTAGTCCATCCGTCCCCGTCCCCCCCCCCACACTTCTATTTAATCAAATATGACATCACATCAAGACAAATAATGGAACGAATCAATACTCCACTTTTTTCATGGAAAAATGGCCACATGCATCACCTGTCTGGAGGCAATGAACATACTGCTGAAATGAGCCAACATTAGCAGCAAGGAAAATCTGCCTTCCTTTGCATTTTACTGAGCTGCAAGACCTGTGAAGATTATTTCAAACACTGAAAAAATCTGCACAGAATTAGAGCAATGAGACTCGCTTCTTATCCAGTGTAAAGAACTCTATAACCAAACTATTTCCTAGAAGCTACAACCACGACAGCAACCTGTTTTGAAACTGAGCTAGAAAAGTAAGCTTTAATAAGGCATTTGATACTGTCTCACCTAGCCATGCCATACACACAGTAGGGAAATACAAGATGGAACTATTACAAGGTGAGTGTATAACTGGTTTAAGGAAAAAAATCATTTACAGAAGGTAGTTACCAGTGGATCACAGTCAAATTAGAAGGGTTTATCAAGTGGGGGTCCTCAAGGATCTCGTTCTGTTCAAATATATTCATCAATGATATAGGTAATAGTAGAGAGTCCCAGGGCTGTGTGTGTAGTGGCAGCAGACAACTTAAGGGCACAGCAGTGATCGGTGCTCCAGTGAACCAGTGCTGGGGCCTAGCAGATCAGCCAGCCATGGCACTTGGCATTTTAGAGGGCCAGCACTAGTGAGACCTCACAGATCAGCCAGCCACAGGAGCAAGGCAGTGACCAGCAATGTGGCAAAGACTGGCAGTGCTCAGCCCAGCTGCCAAACATACTACAGGCTGGTCAGCCTGGACCAGATCATTTTTGTGGGGTGGCACTCAGTAGGGACCCCCTATGAGCCCAGAGCCGCAGCCCCTAAGGATCCTTTATTAATTTGCCCTAATAAAGAATACACTGATAAAGTTTTTGGGCCAAGCTGGGAAAGGCAGCAAGCGCTCTGGAGAATAGGATTAACATGAAAAATGATCCGGACAAACTGGCAGAGTGGTCAGAAATAAACAGGACAAATACAATAAGGACAAATGAAAAATGCTCCACTTTAGAAGAAATGCAAAATGTCTGCCTAGGAAACAGTAGTGCAGAAAGGGATCTGGGGATCATAATGGACCACAAGCTAAATACGAATCAACAGTGCTGTGCTGTTACAAAAAAAGCAAACAGTTCTGGGACTGTTAGGAGGGGTGTTATAAGCAAGACATGAAAAGTTATTCTTCTGCTCTACTCCACACTGATTAGGCCTCAACAGGACTATTGTGTCCAATTCGGGGCACCACATTTCAGGAAAGGTGTGAACAATTTGGAAAAAGTCCCAAAGAAAAACAATAATTAAAGGTCTACAACACATGATGTATGAGGGAAGATTTAAAAAACTGGGGTTTGTTTGATCTGAAGAAGAGAAGACCAGGCCAGGTGGTGGGGGCAGGGATAACCATTTTGAAGTATATAAAAAGGTGGACGAAAAAACATTTTCTCTCTAAATTCTGAAGACAGGACAAGATGCAATGGACTTAAATTATACTAAGGGCAGTAAAGGTAGGACAATAGGAAAAACTTGCTAATTGTCAGGGTAGTTAAGGACTGGAACAAATTGTGTAGAATTTCCATCACTGGAGATTTTAAAGAGCACATTGGACAAACAAGAAGTCCCTTCCAGTCCTGTAATTCTATGAGTCTACGAATTTAATTACAACAGTAACTCCGTTCTCATGCCGCAGAACACAAAAAAATATAAACCATGATTACTACTGCAAAATGCACATTCCATTATTGATGACGCCAGCATCTAACAATCTTTAGGTATCTTTTCCTTATTGGAAACAAGCTTGCTTGTATGGCTGACTCAGTTTTAAAGAATCCTAGGAGGCTGCCAAAGGTAAACAAAGGTGATAGACCAGAGCTGTCTGATATTTGTGTACTGGAATTCAGGTGAACTCATAGAACAGTCCTACTTTTCTTCAACCAGAAGATATCAGTGTCCTACACTTGCATCTAAATTAATCTGATACATTCACAATTAGTATGTAATATATAGCATTTACTTGAGGAAATTCCTTATTGCATCTGTGCATGCTATACGGGGGGGGGGGGGGGCGGATGGGGAAACTTTCACTGACTGAAGTGGGTGGTGAAATCTAGTAAAGCAAATAAGTTTCAGTCTATAAAGATTTGATTTGTGACTTATTACAAGGGTGGTTTCTGCAGTTAAAAACTAGACTGAAAGGACCTGAAGAGGTTTTCTTCTTCCAAACTGCATGCTCAGAACAGCACGATACACAATCGCTCCTGACCTGCCATCATAGTCAATGACAGGCAGCTGCACAGAGGGAAGCATTTATAGATGCCTAATTTAAAAATATTGAAAGCAAATATCACAAGCAAAAACTGCAGACAATGCTGACCAACAATTGTAGAGATGTGACTTCATTTCTTGAAGACAAGTGACAAATTTTCTGCAGGTACACGCCACTTATTTCTAAGCACTTACTTAGCCATCATCATCAAAGTATCAGACTGTGTTACAAACAATACATTTGTCAGCACAACCTCCCTATGAAGCACGACAGTGCTCCATTTTATGAATGGGTAAATGAGACACAGAGACCACGTGCTCTGCCCAAGGACACACAGGAAGCCTATAAATCTCATAACAGTCTGGTGCCATAACCATAGGTTTCCCCTTATTCCTCCCATATGATGATTGTTATGTATCACATAACTACTTTTTTCCATTTGGTATTTTATGATAATGTACTTTATATAATTATTCTGTTTGTCCTCCTAAATAAGCATAAAGTCAGCAAGTTACTGTGTTGCTGCCATCTGATTATGCAACTTCCTAGATACTTCAGATTTCTGGCCAGTTATGTCATTTGAGGCAAGCAGTCCATGGAGGAGACAGGAGCAATAACTGCACACCTGAAGCATTTCGTATTCTGATTACATACCTTTCTAGTTCTCAAGATATCATATATTTATTGATCACATTATGGATGATCTTAAAATGCGAGAAGCCCACTGTGGAACTACATATTCAAAAAAGAAGTTTAAAAAGCAGATCCTGAAAGCCAAAGCAATCTTTGGAAAGAACTAAGATGCCAACTGGGAAAAATCAAAAGTTTGATTTCTGGATTGTGTAGTAAATCAGCCTTCCCCACTCCACCTATTTTCATTCCTTTTACCTCTGTGCAGGGCTCAGCAATTCCTGGGTGCCATGAACTTGCCTCTGGTACCTAGCTGCGCTGAGCCTGTCAGGGAAGCAAATGACCCCTGGTGTCTTAAAACAGCCAGAAGCTGGCAGTGCTGAAACTCTCAGCGCCACCACCTCTCTTCACCCACCACCTCCAATACCAGAAGTGCCCCAAGCAGTGGCTTTTTGGGGAGCAGATGGCTATGTATCCAGGCACCTTAGTTTTTGGGGTTGCCCCTTTGTGGAAGCCTGCTTCAATGTCATCCATACTACTTTTGTCCTCACTTTCATTTCCCCATTTCAGTTTTCACCCAACATCTAACTACAATGCAAATGCAAACACACACACACACACACAAAACCAGTAACATGAAGCTAAGATAGTTACAAACAAACAAACTTCCCATCTTTATAACTTTTCTCTTGGCTCTGTTTTCTTATTTGGGGCTTGTCAGACATTTGGCTCATGGCTGGTAAGCAGCTGCACACAGTACGAGATTTTTCAGGTTTACAGTAAAGAAAATCAGTCTCATTATCTAGCCCAGTAGCAGCTGCATGTGTCACAAAACTGGACAAAAAGACAACAGCACAGGGAACAGCTTTTGGAGTAGAGTAGATATGTATTCTGCCCTCTTGTAATAAAGGCAGCTTTCAAATTTAAACTGCATGCTATTTGATTCAGGGATAAACTTTCGTGGACTGTAACCCACCTTGCCAGATGCTCCAAGAAATTTTTTAGTCTTTAAGGTGCCACAGGACTCTCACTGTTTTTGTTGTAAACAGACTAACAGGGCTACTCTTCTGGAACTTGCTATATGATGGTTATTAATACCCACAAATCAAACACATTTAAGTTCAGCTTCTTTGCTTCCAGGCTGATCAGCAGCTGGTACCATGCTTACGCTTTCCAAGAAAAGCTGAATTAGGGTTCAACAAAAACTTGGGCACCAGACTGCCATGACAAATAGGATTTGTAGCTTGGCTCCTAGCTCTGCTGTGAAAATGCAGTGCCCTTTGGCAACCAAAAATAAAACTACTGACACCTAGTTGGGAGCCAATTTTGTCAAGCCCTGAGGTAATAGTATCAAACGCCTACCTACACACTTAGGAAAGAACAGCTGAAAACTGATGTGCGCTAAAGACAAACCTCAAGGCACCTACTATATGCACTAGCATACTTCTCTCTGGCTAGACCTTCTTTGCCTGCCTGGAATTAAACAGCACCAGTGTGTTATGGAAGGCTATACTGGAGATTATCAGCCCTAGGCTCCTAGCTCAACACATTAAGACTCTGCAGACAAGGCAGCCTTAGAATAGTCTGAGACTGAAAGATTACAGCCTGTGTGGCAAGAAATCACAGCAATGCGAACAGCGCAAAAGAAACCAGAACAACTTTTACAAACTACAAATCTAAAAGAAAATGGTGACAGGATATGGGAAAGGATTCAAAAGTCAGAAAAGAGAATCATCTGAAAACCAAAAAATTCAAGCAGCACCAAGTATTCTCTGAGCTAATATAGCAGAACTAAAAAGTCATTGCTAAATTTCTTTATTTCTCCTGCAGTGATTTCAGAAATACAAATAATTATCTCACTTATTGTCAGCCCTTTTTGAGACTGCCCAACTCATTCAGGGGTAATACAATCCAAAGTTGGTGACATCACCGTAAAGGTTTAGGATAAACATAAATCATTATTACTAGACAGCTCATTAACTTTTGCTGGATAAACACGAAAAAATCCACACCCTGGTTTATGGTAACTGAGAAGCGAAGAGATGTTGTTATTTTTTTTCCTGTAAAGTGAGTCAGAATTTGTTAAAACTATATATACAATTCCACCACTGTTTTTCTGTTCTGAACCAATTTTAATAATTAGTATAGAAAACAAACTTTTCACACCACTTCTAAAATTCAGAAAGACGAAATTAAAATTTAAAAGCTCCAAGTTCATGAAAAGTTGATAGCAAAGCAAACCTACTAGATTTCAGAATTTTTTACCAACATAGTGATAGCAAAATAAATCACTTTTCAGCAGTGAAGTTAAAAAGGCAAAAATGAAAATTTAATGGACTATAAAATGTTGAGGTCTATACACAAAAAACAGCAATAAGATGACAAAAATTACTACTGCATATATTAACACTTTTTCAAAATATTCCCATAAACCACACCAGGGTAATATAAAAAACATTGGAGGAAATCTGGTGAAACTTGGCTCTAGAAAAAAGGTCTACAAAATAATTTTATATCCTTTCAAAAAAATAGCCCAAAGGTACCATAAAGAAAATAAAAATAAACCAGACAACACACATGATCACCTGCGAGGTTTCCAACCCTAATTAAAATACTTAAGAGACATTTTTTGGTCTAGATTAAATTATTTACCATAGCACCAATCCTGCAACTCGATCCATAGAGACAGACCCCTGCTCCTACATGAATTCCCAATGGCTTCCAAACAACCATCTGTGAGCACATGTTCGTCTACCTAGCTTCTACTGCTGGACATAGTAAGTAACCAGCGCTAGTGTCACAGTAAATACGTTATTATTTCTACCAGCTACCTAATCCTGCAAGTCACCCAAATGTAACAAGGAAGAAGTTAGGAAACTTCTTGTTAGTAAACAGAAAGCGCTTTTGAGAGACAGTGTCAGCATATTAATAACAATCACTTATACTTAGACAATGTTGCCAATTAGATTGTTGTAATAAAGACAGAATTCTAGCCCCTAAGCAGAAAGACCTGTAGAGAGGTCTGCAGGCATGAAAAGTCTAGAAGTACACCTTGCAGAGGTTTCACCAGGTTGCTTTTGCAGAAGGTGGGGTGAGGATACAGTTTGCTTCCTCCCTGGAATGAATTTCACTGTCATTTAAAGAAGTTCATTAAAATATGTTGGGTTTCATTCAGGATCCTTGCTACAAAATTTAAACTAATTTAATATGGTTTCCCCTTAACTTCATATCTTCGCTCAACATTTAACTGTCAACTGTCAACATTTAATCTGCTATTACAGGTCTGTTTTATTTGAGAAGAATGTCCCACAAAACTCTACCATCCAACCTCCCTGCCACAATAAACATTGTCTCTCCATAAACCAACCCCTTTGCCAGCCAAATAATTTGTTCCAAATAAATTATAGCATAATTTTAGCCTTTATTCTTAACAAATCATTCATAAGCCATACTTATTTTTGGTAACCATATGCAATGCAATTTCATTCTTTGGGTTAACAATTGTTTTGACTATTTGCTCTTCACGATATGTGACTGGCCATCCAAATACAAGTTTTCTCTCTGCTCCCTGACTAAATGCCAGATTTCTTGAAATGTGGGGGAAAAAATGCATAACGTATGTTAACTGGATGGCTATGGGTTTATTCGGTGCATAACCCAATGGAGCTGGGACCTTAGGCTGTAACAATAAAGAATAACAACATAACGATGACGACTGGACAGTGAATAACAAATAGCCAATCCATGTGAATACCCCTTTTTGCACATGTTTAAAAATATTTGTGTGAACAACAGTCATTCTGCAAATATTCATGCAAGGAAGGCTTTGTATGTGTATAGTCACAGAGCAAGTAATTAGGTCAAATTGAGCAACTGTTTTGAATTTAAAAAAATTATTCTGGCATTACAATATTAAACCAGCTGTAAAGAAATAAACACACACCCAGGAACATGCCTCAAAAAACAAAGTAACATCCGTCCTCCCCCCAGCCACGCACAATCCTCTACCCTGCTTACCATAGGCATTGGGGAATTCTCCAGGACCCGGTCCCGGATAAAATGGGCCTGGACCTGGTGGCTGAACAGGATACTGCTGTGGAGGCCCAACATAAGGAGGGCCACTGTGACGATACTGTGAGAGAAAAATTACAAGTAATTTACAAATAATTGTCATACAATATGGTATTACATACAGAAGATTAATTCATCTGGGTTAAATTATTACAAAATTCTCTCAAACACAGATTCAGAATTCTGACTGCCAAAAAGGATGTGTCATAAGAATGAAATGCATGCTGTGTCATTTGAAGTAAAGACATGTAGGAAATCAGTCCTGCAGCAGACAATAGTCAACTTGAGTTAATTTCTCCCATTTCTTTAATACAGAACTCAAAGTCCAAAGTTTTATAATAATAGTATAGCTATTAAGTCGATTTAAGAACCATTCCAGGACCAAATGTTTTCAAGGAATTTAGTTTTTCATCATATCTTTTAGTTGCAGAAAATAATTATTATAAAGCAGTGTTTCCCAACCGGTGTGCCACAAAATTTTTTTAAAAATTATTCAAAATGCTCTGGATTGGCTCATTGGCTCATGAACATTCATGAATTTATCTGGAAACTATACGGTGGCATGCCTCAAATTAATTAAAGGTAGCAAGGTGTGCCACAGCAGAGAAAATGTTGGGAACCACTGTTAGAGTTTTTTCATCAAAAATGAAAAGGATACAGTTTATGCTTATCCCATCTCCACTCTCCACCTCAATAGATAAAAGTACATTTAAAGAAGAAAAAGGACAGATGTTATGCTGCTAACTACACCAGCCTTATTCTCTACTCTTTCCTGCAGAACCAAAATATCACCTTCTCCTAATCCAGGAGCAAGCAGTAACTGTAACTTTTGCAGATTTGCATGTTCTTAGGCAATATATTACCTGTGGTATACAGTACTGGGGACCCTGGGGCATTGCATACGGCATTGGCAGATGGTTAACCATCATGATGTGTTGGTTGGTTTGATACACAGCAGTCGGTGTTTGCGCACCAGGACGGATAGAAGGGCTGCTGTTCTGGATGGCAGCTCTAGAAGGCTGTATTTGAGGCCTCTGAAAAAACTAGAATAGGGAAGTAAAAACGAAGAAACAAAAAAAAAGTCAAACTTATTTTTCCTGAAAAGAAATTTGCAGTATCAAATAGCAGCAGAAAAAAAAAGTACTGTAATTTTTTTTTTTAAATACACTTTCAAAGGATTGCCACCATTTCAAAAAACTGCAGGACAGTTTCCATTAGTCTTTAAACAATGGTGTTTTACACAGCCCTCAGTTTTACAAGGCACAAAGTGAGAAAGACAGACAGAGCAAACAGTTACGTTTTATACTATAATGCTATAACCATTAGCTTGTGTCTAATGAATTATATACACCAGCTTTCAGACTGATGGTTAGAGAAAAGGATTCTATGAAAAAATATATTTTATAGGGTGGAGTACATTGAAAATATAACATTTTAATTAGTGATTTGATAAGTCAGTAAAAAAATTAAAGAAACTACATTGAAAATTCCAGAACAGCTAAAATTCAGACATTTATGGAGGTTGTAGGTCCCCCCCATACTTACACTCTTCACCCAATGAAAGTTTGAAGGGGCTATGTCTTCTGCATTCCCTTTTCCAAAAAGGTGGCCATCCTTTTTTAAGTTGTATCAAACTTTTTCAGCACACTTGCATGAAGTAACCCACCACACAAGTGTAGCCACACAGCTCCATGAAATAAAGCAACCTGATGATAGACACCTCAGGTCTCAACTCTTCTTAAGACAAGCACCAGCATCCAGGAGGTGGAAGCACTCATGTCACTAGAAGCTCTCACTCTTATTACAGTCTTAATAATCTTGAAACAAAACTCGTAAGATATGCATCACACTCTAATGCATTCACTAGTTTAATAATGAAATATATGATAAAGAAACACTTTTGCCATGCAGGACCAGTAGTTAAAATTACCTGGATGGGTCTGAATCCTCCCTTCAGTAACGAAGCAAGAAAGCAACAGGAAACAGAAAGAAAGCCAATGGAACAGCTTACAGATCAATGTGAAGGGACAGGGTATAACATGCACCCTGATACTAACAGTTTCAATGGGGCAGTTACATAGCAGGAAAAATACTGAGCTCATATCAAAAAATCTTTTCCTACCAGAATCCAAAGCATATGTCAGGCAGAATTTTTTTAGAAAACTTTTGCACTGAAGAATAAAGCTAAGTAAGTTAAAAAAAAAAAAAAAAAAAAAAAAAGAAATACGAGTTGCAGCAAACAGGATACCAGATAAAGACTTTATGTGCATCTTATTCTGAATTTCTCCCATTTTTCTCTTCCTCTCTTAGTATCTTGGGAGTCCAGAAACAGCAATATGCACAAAATTGAAATTAATTTATGTTCATATCTTGGACTTGATCTCCAATCTTTTCCAAAGCTAAACAAATAAGAGATATGTGTTTAAACAGCTGAGCGGAAAGTATTCCAGAGCATTCACTGCTGATTGATCAGGTGCATTAAACAAAGCAGTCAGCCTGTGGCAAGTTACATCACGAGAATAGGGAAGAAAAGAGGCAGATAGTTATTCAGAAATAAATGCCCAGGCTAACCAAGGCTGTCCTGGCACTGGGAAATAATGGGTCAATATAACAAAGTTCCCCCATCTTTAAAGTGTCAGATGAAGTGAGATTTTCTCCCATAAAAGCTTATATGATAAATAAATCTGTTAGTCTTTAAGTGCCAACAGGACTCCTTGCTTGTTTTGTTGAACTAGACTAGCACAGCTACCCCTTTGGAAGTTGGCCAATATGTTCCACTCTGAAGTCCACTGGAGCAACGAGCAAGATGGAAGGATCCTATGATGCACCTATACCTGGAAATAGTGGGAACAACAAAATAGTCACTCTGGCTGATCCTGAAGACTGTGATACATTGGTAGTCCATGTGTTGAATGATTCCGCTCCACAAAAGTAACACTCACTTTCTCTGAAGGCCAGATAAATAAAGATGAAAGCAATAATTTTATTACTAAGGCAGTTAAACTGAATGAAAAATTGTATTGTTATGCCATATAAAGTGTTTAAAATCAGAAGAAACCTCAATTGTTTGAGCAAAAGATCATGGAGAAGGTGTGTAGCCAGCCCCACCTCAAAATCAGAGATTTCTTTAGCGGTTTTCATGGGGGACCAGTGGCGCACCAGCAGGTACCCGCAGCTGTTTTTGGGCTACTGGTGATGCGAGTGGCTCCCCTCCCCATCCCTCAGTTCCCTCTCTACGGCGAAGGGAGTGTGGCAGCGTGACATATGTTGGATATGGGGACGTTTGTCATAAAAGCAGTGGAGATCACTACTGATCTGGTGGAGTGGGTGTGGATGACCCCAGGGGGTTGAACTTCTCTTATGGTGTAAGCAGTATGTAGGCATGTGGATATCCACTTACAAAGTCTTTGCTTGGAAACTGGTTGTCCTTGCTACTGTTCCGTTATGGATATGAAGAATCTTGACATTGTACAGAAAGGTTTTGTTCTTTGTAGACAGAAAGCTATGGCACGCCTTACATCTAATGTGTGCCACACCCTAAGTTCTAGGTTCCTGTGTGGTTTTGGGAAGAATGTGAGAAGATGAATGGTTTGGTTGAGATGAAAGAAGAGAAGACAACCTTTGGTAGGAATTTTGGGTATGGTCAGAGAGATTTTTGTCTTTGTGAAAGACTGTGTATGGTGGATCGGGCGGACATTATGGCAATAAGGAAGGCCACGTTCATAGACATGTGCAAGAGGCAGCATATCATAAGAAGCTTGGAAGGTGGTTTCATTAGAGTTTTTAGAACCATAATGAGGTCCAACTGAGGTACAGGTGGTTGGACATGAGGGTATGCATTCTGCATGACCATCATGAGCCTTCTAACTACCAGATGAGAGAATAGTGATGAGTCTTGTACTGGTTCATGAAAAGTAGATATCACTGTGACATGAATCTTTAGTGTACTAAGCAAGAGGTTTATGTTTTTCAGGTACAGAAGACAGACAATCCAGCAGATCAGCGGCATAGATTGCCATAGGATTCTTGTTACTCTGGCTGCACCATATGGAAAACCTGCGCCATTTCTGAAGGTAAGTACGTCTTGTTGCAGGCTTTCTACTGTTTAGAAGAATATATTTTACTTGTTATAAACATTCCAGTTCTATGTCATTGAGCCATCCAGATACCAGGCCATGAGGTACAGTCTGTTCAGGTAAGTATGTAGAATTTTCCCGTTGTTCTGGACTTTTGGCAGAGTGATCGGTGGTTTCTTGGACATTCATAGGAGATATGGGTACCAGTTTTGTCTGAGCCAGGCTGGTACTGAATATTACTGTGGCCGTGTAGTGACGGATTTTCCAGAGCATTTTGGAAATCACAGGTCTTGGTGGGAAAGCGCACAGAAGTCCTGTGTTCCATTCAAAAAGAAATGCACCTCCTTTTGAACCTCAGCCTATAACCATTAGAGAACACTATGTTTGGCATTTCATTTCTCTGTGGCAGAAAGATCTAGTGAGGGGAAGTCCCCATCGTAAGAATATTTGTTCAATGATGTCTTTCCGAATCTCCCATTCATGGGTACTTTTGAAAGTTCTGCTCAAGGTGTCTCCCATAATATTGTCTTTCCCCGGTAAGTATATAGCCAATATGTGTACCCCATGTTCTATGCATCAGTCCCAGAGCTTCACTGCCTCCAGGCACAGTGATTGGGACCATGCTCCCCCTTGGCAGTTGATATAGTATATGAAGGACATGTTGTTTGTGTGTACCTTTATGGATTTTCCCAAAATCAGAGGCAGGAAATGTTTGCAGGCATTGTGGGCTGCCTGGAGTTCCAAGATGTTTTATGTGCAGATGTTTCTCTTGCAGCAACCGCTTGGCTTGGGCAGTCTCCTCCAGAAGATGTGCCCCGCAGCCTGTCATGGATGCATCCGTTGTCATCAGTAGGATCTGGGTCTGAAGTCGTGAATAGAACCCCTTGCAGAAGATTCTCTTCCTTTGTCCACCAAATTAATGAATCTCTTATGTGCTTTGGAGGAGACAGGAGGTAGTGAAGAGGATGGTACCATGGCTTCGACATCTTGGTAAACTAGATCTGAAAAGGTCACATGCGAAGCCTTGGGTGTTTGACTAGACAGGTTGTTGCTACCCTATGGCCAAGTATCTGCAAACACATGAACGCCGATATAGTTGGGGAAATCCATACGCTGTGTATAAGATTCAAAATGTTTCCATATCTTTCTTGTGAAAGGCCTTTGCTGTCAGTGTATGAATCTGTGTGCCTATGAATAGCATTTCTTGAGAGGGGCTTCTTGTAATTTATCACAAGGCCTTGAGACAGGAAAAAATTTTCAGTAGTGGTCACAAACTGTTAAGGCTCTTGGTACAACTGTGATTTTATGAAGTCGTCTAAGTAGTGAAAGATTGTGATGTCCATTTTGTGAAGATGTGCTGAGACCACGGCCATGAGTTTGGAAAATCCTCTTGGTGTTGTGCAAAGGCCAAAGGGGAACACCAAGAACTAAAAATCTTCTGAGACCTACAAATCTGAGAAACTTTCTGTGGACTGGGTGGATCAAAACATGAACACAGCCATCCTTCAGGTCAAGGGAAGACAATGAGTCCTCTCGTTCCAGTGCGGGAAGTATCGTTGGGATTGTCACCATTTTGAACCTTTTGGTGTTGATGTGCCTGTTGAGCTTCCTGAGGTCTAATATAGGCCTCTAGCCTCCCATTTTTTCCTTTGCAAGAAAGTATTGGGAGTACAAATCCTTGTTCCTGCATTGGGGTAGAACTTCCTATGGCCTCCAAGAAAAGGAGGTTGTTTATCTCCTGGCTTGGTAAATGTTCATGAATTGGGTCCCTCAAAAAGGGACAGGATAGGGGGATGGGTAGTGGGTCTCAATAGGAAGGGGTGGTATACATCTTGGAGATGGTATCCAGAACCCACTTGTCCGAGGAGATGGATTGCCACTGGTGGAAGAAAGGAAGGAGCCTGTTTTGGAAAAACTCAGGTACTTCAGTGTTAAGAGCTAGCACTGGAGTGAGGTGGTCGGGCAAACCCTCAACCAAAGAATCAAAATCAGTGTTTAGCACTACATGGTTGGGAGTTGGCCAATGTTTGATTGCTTTGCCTTAGACACTGTTGGGTGTCTTGGTTGAGACCTGGTATTGTCAAACCTCCATCCCTGATTATATTGAGGATATCTGCTATTGAACAGTTGGAATCTCTGGTTTCGCTTACGAGATGCTGGAGTATAGATTCCTAGGGTATGAAATGTCACTCTGGAATCTTTGAGTGTATCGATAACCTCATTTGTTCTTTCCCCAAACTGCTTGGATCTCTCAAAAGGAAGGTCTTTGATGGCTGCCTGCATTTGGTTTGGTAATGCAGCTGCATGGAGCCAGGATGCATGTCTCATGACAACTGCTATGCCAATAGTGCAAGCTGCCGCGTCTGCAGTGCCCAAGGAGGCCTGCAGTGCTGTCCTTGAATCATATAATCATAGGGTTGGAAGGCACCTCATAGGTCATCTAGTCCAACCCCCTGCCAGAGGCAGGACCACTCCCACTAAACCATCCCAGTCATGGTTTTATCCAGCTGGGCCTTCAACACCTCCAAAGATGGAGATTTCACCACCTCCCTCCGCAGCTCATTCCAAGGCTTCACCACTCGCCTAGTAAAAATGTTTTTTCTAATATCCAGCCTCGACCTCCCTAACTGCAACTTGAGACCATTGCTCCTCGTTCTGTCCTCTGTTATTACTGAGAACAGTCGAGCTCCATCTTCCTTAAAGCATCCCTTCAAGTAGTTGAAGGTTGCTATCAAATCCCCTGTCAATCTTCTCTTCTGCAGACTAAATAAGCCTAATGATTTCAGTCTTTCCTCATAGAGCTTGTGCTCCAGCCCTTTAATCATTTTGGTTGCCCTCCTCTGAACTCTCTCTAGCATGTCCCTGTCCTTTTTGTAGTGCGGAGCCCAAAACTGAACACAGCATTCTAGATGTGGCCTTACCAGTGCAGAATAGAGGGGAATGATTACATCCCTTGATCTGCTGGTAATACAGTACTTCTTTTGATGCAGCCCAGTATGCCATTGGCCTTTTTGGCAGCAAGAGCACACTGCTGACTCATATCTAGCTTCCCATCCACCATGACCCCCAGGGCCTTTTCTACACTGCTGTTACTTAGCTGAATGTTTCCCAGCCTGTAGCAGTGCCTGGGGTTTTTTCGTCCCAAGTGCAGGATTTTACACTTGTCCTTATTGAAACTCATAAGATTTCTATTGGCCCACTGTTCCAATTTATCTAGGTCTCCCTGAATCCTCTCCTTGCCCTCCAATGTGTCTACTGGTCCCCCCAGCTTGGTGTCATCCGCAAACTTACTGAGAGTGCAGTCTGTTCCATCATCCAGATCATTGATGAAAATGTTGAACAGAACCAGCCCCAGGACCGACCCCTGGGGCACACCACTTGTCACTGGTTGCCAACTTGACATGGAACCATTGATTCCTACACGCTGAAACCGTTGATCTAGCCAGTTTTCTATCCACCTTATAGTCCACCTATCCAACCCATACTTCCTTAATTTGCCAGTGAGAATGCTGTGGGAAACTGTATCAAAAGCCTTGCTAAAATCAAGGTATATCACATCAGCGGTTCTTCCTGCATCCAAAAAACCAGTCATCTGATCATAGAAGGAAACGAGATTGGTCAGGCATGATTTACCCTTGGTAAATCCATGCTGACTGTTCCTGATCACTTTATCTTCCTCTAAGTGTTTGAGGATGGATTCTTTGAGAATCTGCTCCATAATTTTTCCAGGGATTGAGGTGAGGCTGACAGGTCTGTAATTCCCCAGATCCTCTTTTTTCCCTTTCTTGAAAATAGGCACTACATTTGCTTTTTTCCAGTCCTCTGGCACCTCCCCCGTTCTCCATGAGTTTTGAAAGATAATGGCCAGCAGTGCTGCTATCTCATCGGCCGATTCCCTTAGCACTCTTGGATGCACTTCGTCCGGCCCCATGGACTTGTGCACATACAGCTTCTTTAAGCAGTCCCTAACCTGACCTTCCATCACCAAGGGCCTATCTTCTTCTCTCCCATCTGCCACACCCATGGTAGTGGGCGGGGAGCTGCTGTAAGCTGACCTTCTTTCAATAGGAAGTTAAAGTGTTCCCTTTCATAGTCCATTACAACATTTAAAAATTTCTGAAAATTGTGTGTGTGTGTGTTGTGGTCATAGTTTGACAAAACAGAAGTATAATTTGCTACTCTCAGTAGAAATGTCACTGAGGTATATACTTTTTTCCCCAGGAGGTCCAGCTTTTTGTCCTCCTCATCACCCAGAGTTCTTTTGTAGTGACGCTGTTTAGATCTTTGGTTCGCAGTCTCTATAACTAGGGAGTTTGGCTGAGGGTGCATGAAAAGAAATTCATTGCCTTTTGGTGTGATAAAATACCTTTTGTCATCTTTCTTATTGGTAGGCATGGCAGTGGCCAGCATTTGCCATATTAGATTTGCCGGCTCCATAATGCCCTCATCCATGAGCAACTCTATTTTTGTCAAGGTTGAGGACTAGAGAATCCTACACAGCTTGTGTTGTGTATTGGACTAATTGTGAATGGATATCTCCAAATTGTCTGCAACCCTCTTAAACAATTCTTGGAATTGTTCTGTATCGTCAGACTCAGACTGATGAGCAGAAGGCTCATCTGATGTCATTTGAGTGGTTCTCTGTTGTAAAGACTAGGACTGTAGAGCCACAGGTGGCAGATATCACTGTTGTGGAAATGTTGACATAAGTCACTGGATAGCAGCAAGCCCCTGAGATGTGGACTGTAATGCCTCATACTGGGACCAATTCCCCCAGCCTACACAAGTGAAGTCAGCTTATCCTGAGTAGGGAGTCTGAGCCTGTATATTTGGACATTGTTTCTCTCCAGTCAGCTTCTGGCTCGGTGACCTGGAGGAAAAGGGGCGTTAGTTAATCTGATCATCAGAGGAGTAAATACTGAATAACGGTGAAATGGAGCAAGAGAGAGATTGATCCTCCTCCTCCCTTACACAATGGTGCCTCTTGTTTTCTCTTTTTTGAGGACTGAAAGAGGACTTGCTCCTCTTCACCGAGTGGCTGGTCTCAGTGAGGTTCAGAAGTGAGCTGAGTGGCATTTGTGGACAATGCCATCTGCGGCGCCATATTCAGAGCCGATAGGAGAGGCGATGGAGAGAGAATAGCAGGAGTCAGTGCCAGTGACATTGCAGAGGTGCAGAGCACTGGTTGTAGAATCAGCACCAACAGTGAATTTGGTGGGGGCCAGAGTGCTTGTTGTTTGCACCACTGCTGGAATCCCTAATGGGATCGGCACTGATGAGCAGTCTGCAGTAATCAGCTTTCACCCTCGCTCTCTGGTGGAGCTTGTCAGGTGGTTGTGGCTTCCATGGGCAAAGGTACCTGAGAGACCATGAGCCTCGAGGGTACTATCTTTTGCATGGTCATCCTTAGCTCTTTTTGAGAATGCCAGAGATGAGGCAGCAGATCGCCGTTTGTGAACCTCAGGAGATTGTGACGGACAGACAGGGTCCAATTCCAGCTTTAAAGAGCCCTCCATTAGGACAAGCTTCAATTTCATTTCTCTCTCTCTCTAGGCTCAAGTGGTCAACTTTTTGCAACATGGGCATTTGTGGATAATGTTACCCTCGTCCAGACATTTTTGTGCATTCTTGATGACCGTCAGACACAGGCACAGTATCTCTACAGGAGGCACATGATTTAAATCCTGCTGGAGTCAGCATTTTGGCAGATGATCTAGATTCTCTCTCCCTCTCTCTTGTTTTAAAATGCTTTTGTTTTTTTTTCTTCTTGGGTTTGATGAAGAGCAGAGATGAGTAGCTATTAAAAACAGCCACTGACAGCGAAGCCAGAGCTGGTCATTCTCCATCTGATAGTTGAGGCAGTAAGAAGGGAACTGAGGGGCGGGGGAAGCCGCACGTGTCAACAGTGGGGCGAAAACAGCCACAGGTCCCTGCTGGTGTGCTCTGGTCTGCCATGGAGACTGCTAAAGAAATCTCCGATTCAAGGTGCAGGGTTGGCCATGCACCTAAAGAGGAACAGACAGGGATACTGCTTGAAGTAGTAGTAGGTGGTTGTCTAGTCGCAGAGTTCCAAGCAACCACTATCTGAGATAGAGAGATGTGGTAGTTTATGGGGGTGGCTGATTTCTATTATTTCCAGTATCTAGAGAGACAAAAAAAGGGGGGGAGGGGAATGAAAACAATTCAGAGGTTCAATATTCTTACAAACAGAACTTCACAGGCATAAGCTTGGAAAGGATCTTGCCAGGACTACACTTAGAATTCTCACTTCTCTTCCATCTTCACTGTTGCTCTCCTTTACAAGCTCTTGAGGTAGTAAAGATGAACAAGAACAGCCCTGTATGTAGGATTCAAGTATGAAAGTAATTTCTCCATAGTTCTTTCACAGGTATCAGCCTTCAGCTGTCTTTTGGTTGTCTTGCTGAGATGTAGTTAACTTCCAGCTTACCAATGATCCACAATAAAGCTTCTCATTCAGAAAAGAAAATCAGTGTTTCCTCCATTACTATATTCATTCAAGGTGGGAACAGATTGGATGGAACCTGAATTTTGTTCTGGTCTCTCATTATGTTGACTAGCCAAAGTTTCTCCAAACTAGCAGGACAGCTTGCCAGGCTAGTATCCACAGCCAACACCATGCATCCACAGCTGTTATTGAAAAAAATCAATATTGTTTTCAAATTCAAAACATGAAGATTGTGGTCTTCCATGACTGGAAGGACAGTACATGAAACCTGTCTTTCTCCTTCAACAAGGCCACTCCATTCCTTGAGAGTAAACAAACAAACAAGTATGCTTGCAAATCTGCAATACGAAATAGGAAAAAAAATTACGGAAATTACTGATCTGTGTATGGCTTTTCACCTGCAATCAGTGTTCTAAAAGATCATCTGAAACTACGTAAAAAGACACAGGGTTGCAATTTTGAAACAATTCTGCTTTGTGAGAAAAACTGGCTCCTCCTTCGGCTGTCCCAAGTGAAATGAAAGTACACTCTGGACCAAAACATAATGGCTTCCTAAGCACATGGCATACTTAGGAGGCTTTTAGCCTTACTTTAAGCTGTTCCATAACTATCTTCGCAGCTGCAAGAACACAGCGAACACACAATGAGAAGATCACTGGGTTTTAAGAAATAACACTGCATATATCATGGCGGAAGTTGCTGATGGCCAGTTGTAATTCTGGGGAGAAGGACAGCAAAGGCATGATGATTTCATTACCTCTAAAAAACCACACTGAGAATCAATGAGTTACACTTGTGCCAACCAATGTGAGAGAAGAATTATATCCATAGGTTGTTCATCCAAAGGTTCAGGAGAATCAAGCTTCCAGGCCACTGCACTGCAGCTGGGCCGCTGTAACACCTTAGTGAGAATGCTAAGCCAAGAGGAGCGCTTCAGCATAGATAATACACCTCCCAAACAGATGGTAGCTGTATCGACAAGACTAGCTCTCCTATCAACATAGCACTGTCTACACTGGGGGATAGATCTGTATAACTACATCACTTGGGGTGTGCATTTTTCATATTCATGAACATAATTATACCACTAGTTTTGTAGTGTAGATCTGGCCTAAGTACTGCAAGAAAAAACAAAGCTCCCATAACTGAAATATATGCCACAATGCATCTGACACGCAACAAGAAAAATGCCACATCTAAATAAGACAAACGTTTTGTTTCAAACCAACTGCTTTTACCACACAGCTTCACTTTTGTTAGAAAGTGAAAATGAAACTTTAATAACTGCCTCATTGCTAGTTCTGTATTAATTTTCTTCAATTAAAAAATGCTTTTTCTTCATGCACATGAAAACAAAAGAACATAACAGTTCCATATACAGGGCACATGCAAATAAAGAATTCTAGTTTCTTCTACAAAAATCTTTATTTAGAGTCGGAAGTTAAAGATGGAAAGAAACTTTTTAAGTATGATATTGTCCATAACCACTCAATGCAGGACTGAATCGTACAGACTATTTCTAGCCTTTTGTTCAGTATTGTTTTCACTGCATTTTCTACATAATGCACATTGGCCTAGATGAACACTAGCTTGCCTATGTGTTGGCATGTTGCAGTACACATGAGCTAAACTCCATGCATTCCAAATCTTTAAGAGCATCTGAAAGGAGAGTGGAAAAGTTTGCTTTCCCATACTCAAGGGATATATGATTCTACACTATACCAAATTTTTCACTGGAAAGCCTGCAAAGCATATCCCATATGTCTCAGACATCTGACTGAAAAATAAAGGAAGTTTCTCTAGTACGAGTACTGAAAACAAGCTACAAATGTATAATAAACATTAGCCATTTGTCTACATATTTCCCAGATCAGTTAAAGACTAGTAGGTGTTAAAGATCCATTAGCAGATATATGAGACTGAAAAAGGCGGGAAAAAAAGTAACAATGAAAACACAAAGAGAAAGAAACAAATTGTCAAGATTATTAACAAGTCAGACTGGCACATTACCGCTGTTTTCTTTTCTTAATTATGACCCCTCCATCCCCCAGCCTGATACACCTTTTTTGTTATTAATTTTAAGATTTTTGAGATAGAAGAGAAAGAGAAGACTTGACTGGCAAAATATCTTCCCCTGGTTTATGAGAGAGAAAGGAAGCATCTACACAAGAAAGGTGGAAGCACTTTGGAAGAATGTTATTTTAGTTGATGCACTTTGAGTTGTCCTGACAGCAGCTGTACTTCTCTGAGTGTAGACGCTGATCTTTAAAGCTCTGGATTGGGTCTTGGCTAAGAAATTTGCGCCTTTGCCATCTCATCAGCTGGGAAACCTGCATTAAAACTGCCTCCAAATTTAACAATCTGGATGCCAGAGACTGATTTCACAGTGGAGGGCCCTGGGCTCTGGAGCCTACTTTGCTCACTAGCCTGAGTGCTGACATAAACAGCAAAATTTAAGGTCATTTCTTTTCTCAGACTTATGTCTGAAGGTGATGGTATAGTTTATTATTGGCTGAAAGTCTTCCGGTATTAGCATCACTCATCAAAATATGCACTTTATTTTTTATTATCTTCCATTGCACAGTGACTGTGTGATAAATGCTTTTATAAATTGAAAGAAATAATAAAAATATATAAACAGCTTCTGCTACATCATGGCTCTTATTTAAGCACCAGCACCATGACTCTACCAGTTATGTTTCTTCACAGCCTCGTGTCCTTTCCAACATTCACTGATAGGAAAGAGCTAACAACTGCTCCCACAGTGGAACCAATAGTACCTGCTTTTGTTCCACATCTCCATGAAACCTACCTCCATGTCTGTGGAGATCACACTCCCATACTATCCCTGTCTTCAAGGATGGGGTAGGAGAAGAGAACACTCCCCATGGCTCTATATAAGTGGGGAGTGATGAACAACTCCCAACACCTCCTGCTCCCCATCCTAGCTACACATGTGGAGGTAGGAGAGGACATTCTCTGCTCTTATATACGTTCCTCACACCAGGAAACATTTGCTGACAAACGAGAGGAGCAACTGCAAAAATAGCATTTCACCAACAGGGTGAAACTAAGACCTTCCCTTCCTGAAATACTGGATCCTTTGTTCCTGGATTAAATGTGAGCAGCACTGGAACAGCTAATAACATGCCCCTCCAGCAGACTTCTGGAAGGGCAGAGAGAAGTAGTGAAGGAGTAGGAACAAAAGCTAGGAGTATGATTCTCCTGTGATTTAATTACTTTTTAAAACTATACATAAAATCTCAAAATCACTGAAAAACAGTGTTCAGAAAAGTCGTTTTTTCTCCATGTTGTTCAATCGGGAGCAGAACAGGGAGCAGATTACTTCTGCTTCATTATTAGTAATCTGTTGACTGGGAAGACAGCAGACCTGGTGTAAGTATGGAATGTCCAAAGCATGCATATGATGGCAGATAATAAGTTTTATTATTTAAATACCACTAATATAAAAATTTCCAATTCTACATTTTATATACAAAATTGTATGATTTTAGGAAAAAGTCACTGGAATTTTCCATCAACTTCTTCTGCTTGCTTATGGAAATGCAACGGAGGTGAAAATGGAAGTGATTTTGACAATGATTTTGATCAGTCTATGAACTCAGACGTTTCAAGAAGTTAAAGAATTTTTATTTTCTATGAATCAGTTTAAGGAACAGTTGTCTGAGCCTTCTAATTGCAAGCCTTGTTAGCAACAAAAGGTGAAAAGAGAAGGCTGTTCACGCTGGTGTAGTAACTGAGGTTCTTTGAGATGGTTGTGCCTGTAGGTGCTTTACTGTAGGTGGCTGAGTCCCCTGTGTACAAACTCAAAGATTTCCAGTAACAGTGCCTGGTTGGTTCACATGCATGCTGTCAGCATCTCGTGCTGTGCTCAATAGTGAAACAGAGCTGTGCGATCAACTGTCCCTCTGTTCCCTCTCTACCGCAGAGCCAAATTTATAAGTGTGAGTGCCAAAGTAGACAGGACAAGGGTGGGTAGTGGAGGACTCACAGGGACAACCATCTCGAAGAACCTTGGCTACTACACCAAGGTGAGCAACCTTCTTTTCTTCTTCGAGGAGTGTCCCTGTGGGTGCTCCACTCTAGGTGACTGAAGAGCAGCACCCCGAGTTGGAGAGGAGCAGCTTTGGAGCTGAGCTACGTATAGTTGATAAAACTGGCCAAACAGTGCATCTGCGGTTAAGTGTCTTTCTATAGCATAGCGTTTGGAGAAAGTCTATACGGCATGCCATGAGGCCGCTTTACAAATGTTCACAATAGGTACACTGCTGAGAAAAGCATATAAAGGTAGAAAGCGCTCTTGAAGAGTGTGTCCTAATTTGAGTTGGAGACTGTTGCTGTTTTATAAGATAACAAAGGTGAATACATGACGAAATCCATTTGGACCGCCTCTGTCTGGAAATGCGCTGTCTTTTAGATTGTTCTGTGATAAAGACAAACAGTGTCAGTGATTTTCTAAATGTTTTTGCTCTTTCCAGGTATAAAGGGAGTGCCCTTCAAACATCCCAAGTATGAAAAACTGTTTTTCTGCTGTCTGCATGGGGTTTTGGGTAGGAAACAGGCAAGTGAATGGGCTCATTTATGTGGAATGAAGAGATGACTTTTGGCAAGAATCTTTGTAAAAAATGTTGTACAGTGGATCTTCCATTAATGCTGCCAATTTGCCCACTCTTCTAGCAGAAGTGATGGCAACAAGGAATGCGACCTTCATGGAGAGATGCAACAAGGAACAGGTTGTGAGTGGTTCAGAAGTGGTGCCATGAGTGCATAAAGGATCAAGCTGGGATCCCAGGAAGGGACTGGAGCTCTGGCCTCAGTGTAAGTATTTTTTTTAAACCTTTTGTGAGCTGTTTGGTTGTTGGATGGGATAAAACAGTGTTGCCATCTACTTTGTTATGGAAGGTCACGATAGCGGCTAAGCACACTTTGATGGAATTCAAAGTCAGACTGCTGTTTTTTAATGTGAGCATGTAATTTAGCACTTGGTGCAAGGGCACAGAGATAGAGTTGATGTATTTATTGATGAACCATGTGCTAAATCTTTTCCATTTGTGTGTGTAGGATTTTCTTGGGTTTGCTCTCCTGATTTTCAATAGGATGTTCTGAACTTCTTTTGAACATTTCAGTGCTCTGTCCATGAACCATGGACTAGCCATGCTTTGAAGTTCAGCATTGTTAGGTTCAGTTAGAGTATCTGTCCTGAATTTTGTGAAACGAAGTGTGGTATCTGAGGTAAGTATTGTGGAGGGCACAATGCCAACTGAAGAAAAAAGGGGAACCAAACTTCTCTGGGCCATGTAGGGGCTATTAGAATGACTCTTGCCCTGTCCATTATAACTTGTCGATGACCCTGTTCAGAAGACGTATGGGTGGGAATGTCTACATTAGGGGCGCATCCCAAGTGATGGTGAGAGCATCCTCCAGGGAGCTGGGTCCTAGCCCTGCTCTGGAACAGAACTGTGGACGTTTGGTATTCTGTGCCATAGCAAATAACTCCACTGCATGGAAACACTAGTGCTTGTATATTGTTCTGAAGATGCTGGGGTGAGTTTCCTATTCGTGAGCAGAGGTATAGTGAGACATTTCAGAGCCAGGGATGTATTCCACTCAGAACGTGCCAGTTACAACGAGCAGTGCCTAGAGAAAGCAGCATGGAACACATCCTTTGATAGAATGGCTCAATAGAGCCGCTCTAGGGTTACCAGGGCAAAGCCCCGTTCACCCTGCCGTAGTTACAGCCCTGCATTGAGCACGCATAAACTCTATGCTCTCAGAGTCTGCAGTTGTGTTTGGATTTCCTAGTAAATATGAAGCTGTTACAGAATCACAGAAACTGGAAGGGACCATGAGAAGTCACTGAGTCCAGTTCCCTGCACTCATGGCAGGACCAAATACAACAAGTACCTGCTCTTAAAATCCTACCGTGTAGGAGATTCCACAGCCAAGATATGTAATCACCCTGACAGTTAAGAATTTTTTCCTAATGTCTAGGCTGAACCTCCCTTGATATAATTTAAGCCTTCTGCTTCTTGTAATATCATCTGTGATTAAGGAGAATAATTTTTCTTCTTCTTCCTCATAACAACCTTTTAGGTATTTGAAAACAGTTATCATATCCCCTCTCAGTCTCCTTTTTTCTAGACAAGTGGTTCCCAACAACTTTTTTCAGGCTGAGGTCCCCCCCCCCTTTTTTTTTTGTTAAAATCTTTGCAGCCCCCCTGGCTGATTATGTAATCTGACCTGTGTCACTCTGATGGTGCTGCCGGGACAGCTGACAAGTGGTACCGCCACCACCATAGCCTGTGCCATTGGGGAGCTGAGCCGTGGTAGCCATTGCCCCCTGTCCTTTCCCCTCCCAGGGAGCCACCGCGGCCTCATCCCCAGGCTGAGATCCAGTTGTAGGCAGGGAGAGGCCGTCCTGGCAGGGTGCATCGGGGCTTCAGCTGGATTCCAGCCCTGGTACGGAGAGGCTCTGCGGACCCCCCAGGCTCCCCAGACTCCAGGTTGGGAGCCACTGTTCTAGACTAAACAAACCCA
This sequence comes from Podocnemis expansa, assembly GCA_007922195.1. Taxonomy (NCBI): domain Eukaryota; kingdom Metazoa; phylum Chordata; order Testudines; family Podocnemididae; genus Podocnemis; species Podocnemis expansa. Next base: position 28,571,111 of record ML681997.1, read on the forward strand.
GCTCTCTGAATCTTCCCTCATACATCAAATGTTCCAAATTTCTAATCATTTTCATTGACCTTCTCTGGACCCTCTCCAGTTTCTCCACATCCTTTTGAAATGAGGTGCCCAAAACTGGACACAATACTCAAACTGAGGCCTGATCAATGCAGAGTAGAGTAGAAGAATCACTTCTCGTGCCTTACTCACAATACTCCTGTTAATACACACCAGAATGGTATTTGCTTTTTTTGCAACAGCATTACACATTGCTGACTCATATTTAGCTTGTGATCCACTATGACACACAGATCCCTTTCTGCAGTACTCCCTCCTAAGCAGTCATTGCCCATTTTGTATGTGTGCAATGGGTTGTTCAATTGTAAGCTGAGCACTTGGCACATATTTTTATTGAATTTCATTCTATTTATCTCAGAGCATTTCACCAGTTTGTCCAAATCATTTTGAAGTGTGATCCTATCCTTCAAGGCACTCACAATCCCTCTCAGTTTGGTATGACCTGTAAACTTGATATGTTTGCTCTCTATGCCATCATCTAAATAACCAATAAAAATGTTAAAGAAAACCAAACCCAGGGCAGTTCCATGTGGCACCCTACTTGTTATGCCCTTCCAGCCTGAATGTGAACTGTTGATAACTACTCTCTAGGAGTGGCTATCCAACCAGTTTTTCATCCACTTCATAGTAGCTCCATCAACTTTGTACCAACCCACTTAATTAATAAAAATGTGATGCAAGACTATATCAAACACCTTACTGAAGTCTAGATCAGTGATTTCCAACCTTTTTCAGGCTGGGGGTCCCTTTTTAACCAAAAAAGGTATCTTTGTGGCCGCCCTGGCTGATTATGTAATCTGGCCCATACCGCTCTGGCATCACCACTAGGATGGTCAGTGAGCGGCACCACCACCCCCATGGCCCACAACTCTGGGAAGCTGAGCTGTGGCAGCTATGGCCCCCTGCTTCCCCCTCCGGGAGCTGCTGCAGCCCTATCCCCCTGCCATGATCTGGCCATGAGTGGGGAGAGGTAGCTCTGATGAGAAGCATTGGGGCTGCAGCTAGATTCTGGCCCCTGGGGGGAGAAGTGCTGTGGATCCCCTGCAACATGACCCCGAACTCCAGGTTGGAAATCATTGGTCTAGATATACCACATCTACCACTTCCCCTCTATCCATGAGACTCGTTACCACATCATAAAAAGCTATGAAGTTGATTCGACATGTTTTGGTTTTGACAAATCCATGCTGACTTGCCCTAAGCACCTTATTCTCTTCCAGATGTTTGCAAATTGACTCCTTAATCATCTGTTCCATTATTATTCCTGGTACAGATGTTAAACTGATTGGTCTATAACTCCCTGGATTGCTCATATTTGTTTTTTTGTAGATGGGCTCTATATTTGCCCTTTTCTAGTACTCTGAGACCTCATCCGTCTGCCATGATTTTTCAGACATAATAGCTAATGGCTCACTTATCTCCTGAGTCAGCTCCTTGCGTACTCTAGGGTGCACATCATCTGGCTCCAGTGACTTGAAGATGTCTAACTTGTCCAAGTAATTTTTAACTTGCTCCTTCCCTGTTTTAGCTTCTGACCCCATCTCATTCCTATTGCCTTCTCTACATCAGAAATCCAGTCTCCATCAATCATCTCAGTGAAGACCGAAACAAAGAAATTATTTAGTTCCTTTGCCATTTCCATTTATTGTTTCTACACTTTTTGTTGATAAGGGTCTTACACTGTCCTTGGTTTTCCTCGTTTCTGATGTATTTGAAGAATGTCTTTTTGTTACCCTTTATGACTTCAGCTAGTTTGATCTCTGTGCCCTGGCCTTTTGGATTTCTTCTCTGCATAACTGTGTTATTTGTTTATAGTCCTCTTTATGTCTGTGTTGTTTGTGATGTACCACTTCCAAAGAAGGAGTGCTTCCTTGCCTAACAATTGGGATCTCGCTCCCCCTTGGCAATTCATACAGTACACGCAAGTCATGTTGTTTGTGAATATTCTCACTGACTTTTTGGCAACTAATGGGAGGAATTGTTTGCATACATATCGTACTGCTCTCAGTTACAGCAGGTTGATGTGCATATTAGTTTCTGAATTGGACCAAAGGCCCTGGATTCTGTTCTGTAGTAGATGTATACCCCCAGCTTATTAGGGAGACCTCCATTGTGATTGTTAGTGCCCACCACACAGATATTTTTTGAGATAGTCTACCATGTTAGAGATTATTTCACACTGAGTGGTAATGATAGGGGTGTTGTTGATATTGTGCTTTTGGGGGTTGTACACTGTTGAAAGTCACGTTTGCAGGGATCTCTTGTAGTCTGGCATGCTTCACCATGAAACGTTGTTGCAGACATATGCCCTAATAATTGTCAACAATTCCTGGCCAGTATCTGAGGGCTGGTGGTGATGGATGTTATGAGATTAATTATGTTGATAAATCTTTGGTTGGGTAGTGTTTCCCTGTACTGTGTTGAGGAAAGCTCCAATAAATTCTAATTTTTGGACTAGTATAGTGGTTGATTTCTTGTTTTTTATTCATAGACCGAAGTTGGAAAACAAAGTCATCACTGAGTGTGCAGCTTTCTGTTCCTTTGTCAGTGTTGACGCTTTTATCAGGCAATTGTCAATGTAAGGAAATATAATTATGCCCTGTTTCCTTAGGTGGGCCACCACCACTGACAGTACTTTTGAGAAGACTGACTTCAGCTGAGTCTCCGAAGGGTAGAACCTTGTATTGAAAATGATGGTCTCCTAGAGTGCACCTCAGGAATCTCCTGTGGGAAGGATGGATTGTGACATGAAAGTTCGCATCTTGGAGGTCAGAAACAGAGAACCAATCTCCCTTTTCTAGAACAGGAATTATTATTGCTAGTGTTACAACCTTGAAGTGATGAGTCATGACAAATTTGTTGAGTCTCCTTAGATCTAGGATGGGTCTCCAGCCACCCTTATTTTTTCCTTGTAATTACTAAAGGATTGGCTAGCAGCATGGTATTTTGGGTAAGATCCACACCTATATTGTTCTGGGTGATGTGGCTGGCCCTTTGGGGTCAAGAAACTTATTTCTTTAAGAGACCCAGTGGCCAAAGGGGAACCAGAGAAGCTGATGTGTAACAAAGGGGGCTGTTTCTATTTTGTTATGCTTGGTGATGACCACAGAGGGGAATCAGAAGCATGTTTTGTTACTGAGTTTAAGTTTGAGTTACTGGTTTAGTACCACCTGTTATTAGGGCCCAGGTCACATGGGGGTCTCATGCTCCTGATCTGACCTTCAAAACTGTTGCCTGGAGGGGGCCTCCTCACTCACTGAGGTTTGGTTAGATGGTGAGTGACATTTAGTTTGATGTTGTTTATGCCAGTTGCCAAAGTTTCTGTGTGGCTGCATGTATGGTGGTTTGGATCTCTGTATATAAAATATGCTCTGTGTCTTGGTTACAGGAGTCAATAGTTCTAAAGATTTTAAAAGTTGCCCATGAGTCTTTAAAGGAGTGCAGAGACTCATTTGTTTTTTCAGCAAAAAATTTTAGACCCTCAAATAGGAGATCTTCTACAACAATCTGGATTTCTTTGGAGAAGCCAGAGAGGTTCCGCCACGAGGACCAGCATGTGACAAAGGACATGGCAACTGAGTCTGCCGCTTTGTCAGCAGAAGCCAGCAAGGCCAGTAATGCTGTTCAGGCAATGAGGTGTCCTTCAGAAATGCTGTCTTTATATTGTTCTCTCTTTTCCTCTGGTAGGTTATCAATAAAGCTCCCCAATTTGGAAAAGATTGTCTGTGTATCTTTTGATAAGAATGCTTCATAACCAATTACCAATATATGGAATTGCAATGAAGCCAAGGAATAAAATTTGCATCCAAGAACCCCAAGTGTTTCCAGTCTTTATCATATGGTGGTGTTCTGGCATGATGCTGCTTGCCTTTTTGATTGACAGCTTGGATGACAAATGAGTTTGGTGTGGGGAGAGATGAGGAATTTGTTACCCTTTCAGGGAACATACTGTTTCTTGTCTGGAATGTTTACATGCAGATGGTATTGTGGCAAGTATTTTCCAAATGCTCTCTGTAGAATCCAGAAGTGTATGATTGATTGATAAGGCTATTTTTGAGGATGTGGCTGTCTGCAAGGTGTCACATAGTTTATGTTTTGCCTCCAAGACTTCTAGCGATATTTGTTGGGCTTCAGAGACTCTTTTGAATAAGTCCTGAAATTGCTTAAATTCATCCCCAGTTTTTGGTGGAAGGGACATAATGGTTTCTTTGCGTAAAGACAAAGAGTTCTGGAGGGGGAATGTCCTCCATGTCACGACTCCTCTGCTGTGTGTCCTTAAGAGTGAGGTGGAGCAATGGATGCTGGAGGGGACTGTATTCCCCTTGATGTTGGCAGGCCTGTTGTTTTTAAATGCTGGGCCTTTATAAAGCTCATGGGTCCCAGTATTGCCACTGGGGGAAGGGCATCAGAGGTGGTATCCATGGGTATACACACCAGGTGGGTGGTTGTATTGATCAGTATGATGGACATGGTTTAGGGCTTTGTACTGGAGAGGGGTGGAATAGAATGTGCATCTGCCCCTCTTACAGGTCATCATCATTACTAGAGAGTGTTTAGCTCTCTGCAGGAGTTCTCAGCTGTCTTGGTATCCAGCAAGATGGTGTAGCATTAGTACTGAAAAGAAAGGATTCAGGAATAGCTGAAACTGAGATCCCCTTGCTGCAGGTACTGCTGCGGTACCGAGAGTGTTGGTTCCAACAGTACTGTTGGCGGAGACAGTGGCAGCATAGCCTGTGTAGCTGCAGCAAAAGGTGGTGCTGACTGGCTTCTTAACTCCTTAGGTGTTGCCAGCCACACATTTTTCTTTGGCCTTGGTACCTTCAGCTGAGCTTGCCCCACGGGGGTCTATAGCTCTGTGGGTAGCTTGCGGCAGTTGACAGTGCCGCAGACCTGGAGTCTGAAGCATTTTGTGCCAAAGGTACCAGCTCGTTTTTGTGGCTGATGGACTGTTTTTCTTAGGAGTTTCCCTCTCTGGAGAGCCTGCAGAGTGCTGCCTTTTTTTGCCCAGACTCCCTGATATCAGCCCTGGCAGTCAGCTGAGTGTCAGAGGCTGCAGAGAGTGATGGATGGGTAGGCAGAGATCCCCGTTCTGTTTCCAAAGAAAGTCTCAATGATTTCTCCATTAAAAAGAGTTTCGGCTGCAAACATCTCGCCTTCCTTGTTCTTGCTTTTAACCCAAGACAATGGGAGCACTTCTGAGGTACGTGTGACTCCCTGAGGCAACCAACGTGCTGAAAGTGTCTGTCAGGAAGTGGAATCAAGAGTCTGCAGGTCATAGAATCATAGGGTTGGAAGGGACCTCCTAGGTCATCTAGTCCAACCCCCTGCCAGAAAAAGCAGGACCACTCCCATTAGATCATCCCAGTCAGGGTTTTGTCCAGCTGGGCCTTGAACACCTCCAGAGGTCAGGCAATGTTTAAACCCAAGGGAGCCAGGCATGCCTGGGTTGTTAATAAATTTGCTATGTCCTCACCTAACTATCCTATTAGGGAAATAGGGTGGAAACATAGGGAAGAAAACTTTTTTTTTTTTTTTTTTTTTTTTTGCTTGTTTCAAACTAGGGGAAAGATAAACTGAACAGTTTTTAGTAGGTGAAGAGTTAAACTGCTATGCCAAAGGCAGAAGCTGTCTATTAAGAGGAGGCATTTGCTGCAGTCTCCATCTCAAGCCACAGGCAATAACAGAGGAACTAAGGGACAGTTGGTAGCACAGTGCAGCTTAACTGCTGAGCACAGCACAAGACAGTGACAGCGTGCACGCGACCCATCCAGGAACTGCTACCGAAAATCTCTGAGCTTGCACGTAGGGCATTCAGGCATCTACAGAGGAGCGACCACAGGGATACTCCTCAAAGAAGAAACGTGCTTTCTGTTGTGCATATCATATGCAAAGGAACCCAAGTATCCTTGAACTAAACTTGGAAAAATAATAAGATACAAAACTAATCTTATAATGAATTACTAATCAGAAAGGGAAAGATGCCATTGGATTGTATACTCATTCATTTTTCTGTTTCTAGTTATATTGGCCTTTTCTGAACACCTCTTTCACAACAGTCCACATGCTTCTAAAATATTTTTCTTTGTTTCTTTTTAAATTAAAGGTCACTTTAAACGTCCGACTTCAACTAATTTATGAATTCAGCTTAGAAGAAACTGATATTTTCAATTGTTTTTATCAGGATTAGAAACATCAAAGTGACTCAACATCCCAAAGACAGAAATGGAGCACTTTGTACACATACTGAAAAAACTACAAAAAACAATTACTTACATTTCATAATCCGTACTTCAGGATGTGTTGCTCATAGCCATTCTATGCAGGCATGCACACCCCATCTCAGAAGGTTTTCCCCAGCAATATCTAGAGGATTGGTGCAGGCACCCCCCTGGAGTAGTGCTTCTATGGCTTTGTATTACAGATGCCAGCTAACACCCCACCTCCTCAGTTCCTTCTCGCCCAATGGCTTTACAAGAGCAGTAGGCAGGTGGGTCTTCAAATGGAAATGAGCAACACAACCCAAAGAACAGTTACTAATGGTAAGTAACCATTTTTTCTTCTTTGAGTGCCTGTTCATGTTAATTCCAAGAAGGTAATTCCCAGGTCAGCCAGAGGTGGAAGGGAGGGAGCTCATAATGTTACTGAATGGCACACTGCTCTCCCAAATGCTGTGCTGCCTCTGGCACGATAGGAGATGGCCTAATGAAATCCAAACATGTAAACCGATGACCAGGTTGCCACCCTGAATATTCCTGAGTAGGAACATGTGCAAGGAACACAGCCAATGAGGCCTGAGCCCTCATGGAATGTGCTGATAGGGGCTAGGCTGCCACTTCATCTAGTTCATAACAGACTCAAATAGAGGAGAAAATCCATGACGAGATCTCTGCAAGGATACAGAAAGACCCTTTATCCTATCCACTTATGGCTTTGAAAAGCTAAGTCAATTTACAAAAACGTTTTGTCACTCAATAAGAAAGAGAATGCTCATCTGACATCCAGAGAGTGGAGAGCACAATCCCTGCTGTTAAGAGTTTGGCTTGGGGAACAATATTGCCAATAAAATCTCTGACTAGTATGAAATTAGGAAACCACTTTGGGCAGGAAAGTCAGGTGCGGACAGATCCGTACCTTATCCTTATGAAAGGCTGTATGTGGGGCTCTAGGGTCAGTGCTTTGAGCCTCAGGCACTCTCCTTGCCAAGGTGATAGCAATGAGGAAAACCACCTTCCATGATAGGTAAAGGAATAAGCATGAAGTCAAGGGCTCTAATGAAGAATCCATCAATTTCCTGAGCTCTAGGTTAAGATCGTATGCCAGGATCAGGTGCTGTACCGTAAAGTACTGCCCATCTAGGTCTTTGAGGAAGTTGGATACCATAAGTTTGGCAAATATCAAGCAGCTGTCTCTCCTGGGTTGAGCACAGAGATAGCTGCCAGGTGCATCTTCACAGATGTCACTGCCAATTCTGACAACTTTAGGTTTAAGAGGTAGTTCAGTATAGGTGGCAGCTGGGCCTGTTTTGGAGGAGGTCTCTTCTGCTCTGATCACAATGAGAACTGTCTCCACTTGGCTAAGTACACTGTCCTGCTGGAAGGCTTTCTACTACCAAGGACAACCTCCCATACTTTTTCTGACCACTGTGATTCCTTTGCATTCAGCCACACAGCCTCTATGCCTTTAAGGTGATGAAGCTGGTCATGGTTCTGTGTAAAAAGGTCCTTCACCAGAGGCAGGATGATCAGGGCATCCATGGATGCTGCAACAGTGTCGTGAACCAGTGTTACCTGGGCCATGTGAGGGCTGTGAGTATGACTAAGGATCTCTGTCTCCCAATCTTCAAGAGGACCTTATGTATGAAGGGCAACAGCAGGCACACGTAATACAGGTAGCGGACCTATGGGATGAAAAACATGTCTGCTGTGGAGACTGGGCTGTGCCCCAGTAGGAGCAAACCTGATGACATTTCCTTTTGGCAGCATGTCAAAGAGGTCCATTTGGGGAAACCCCCACTTTTGGAAAATGTCACAAACAAAATCTGCTTTGATAGACCATTCCTGGATGCTGAAGGAGCAGCTGAGATGTACCACAATTTTCTTCTGGGAGTCTGTAAGGTAGACTACCTACAGGTGAATAAGGTGAATGATGGAAAGTCTCAGAGCACAATGGCTTCCTTGCACAGGGACAGGAGCATGCTGCCCCAACTGGTTCATAAAAAACATTGCCATGGTATTGTCTCTCAGCACTGACAGCTCCTGCCTTACCAATTGAGGCTGGAACACTCGGTACACCAGCCGGACAGCTCACAATTCTCTCAAATTTATGTGGAGAGAGAATTCCTCTGGGGACCAGAGACCTTGAATTCTTATGTTCTCAAGGTCAGGGCATCTGCAAACAGTAACATTGATGGCTGCAGCCTTGCAGATGGGAACCCCCTCACATACTTGACAGAGGTCGATGGGCAGAGCCACAGCTAGAGGGATCTTGTAACCTGTAGTGAAAGAGAGATCAGTCTGTTTAGGCTGTCCATCTAGGGACCGTAACTGATGTTAGCCACAACTGAAGAGATCTGAGTCACAACCTCATATGATGACTGACTAGCCTTTCACTAACCAATTGTCAGATATGGGTACATGTGGAGCCCATGTGTCTTCAGTGACTACCACCATGCTTTTAGTGAAGACCCTTGGGACCACCAACAGGGGTATGGGAGGACAGTGAAGTAATGATTGAAATATTGACATAGATGTCTTTTAAGTAGAGAGGGGCATACCTGTCCCCATCTCCCCCATGGGCACTCAATAGTGAAGGAATTATCCAAGCTAGGAAGGCCATGCAAATCTTCAGGTTCTTAAGGACTCACTGAGGTTCCACAGATTGATGACAGTCTGAGCCTGCCTTTTGCCTTCGTGATTAGGAAGTATCCAGAATAGAACCCCTTTCCCCTTAGCCCCTGGGGGGGGGGCTCTTCTCCTGCCCGAGTAGGGAAGTTTTTGAACCATTCTTAACAAAAGTTGTTCCTGAGAGGGGTCCCTGAAGAGGGACAGGAAAGGGAGGCAGGAAACTGAGATCGAGCAGAATTGAAGGAGGTGTCCCACTTCCACTGTGTGCAACACCCATCTGTCAAATGTTATTCTGGCCCAAGCATGGTAGAAATGGGGCAGAACATTACAGAAAGGAAGATAGGATCTAGTGAATGTCCTAGAGATACACCATCAAGAGCACCTTCAGAAGTTTTGTTTTGGTCCTACCAGTTGCTTCCCTGAGCAGGACTGGAAGGCTCTGGCATTCTGCACCTGTTGCCTCGGCCACACTCCTGGAGAAGTCCCACCACAGCTGCTACTGGTAGAACCTCTGTACAGACTGGAGCTTAAAACTACTTTTGCTGTGTGAAATGTATATATAGGTCCAAGAACTTCAAAGTTGCACTTGAGTCCTTGAGACCGCTGAGTTTCAAGTCCATTTGTTATGAGAACAGCTCCACATTGTCAAACTGAAGGCAGTTCCTCCTCCACCAAGGCCCCAAAATCTGTCTCGAACTCAGACAGAAGCTGGTCCTTAAACTTCAGTATTGTGTCCCATGAGTTGAAGCTCTATCTGCTGGAAATTGCCTGCAGGTTGGTGATTCTCAGCTGCAGGCCTCTGAACAAGTCCAATCTCTTAGGCTCTTTTACCCTTAACACTGGCCCTGCCTTTCTTTCTCATTCACTGCTGTTGACAAAAGAGCCAGACTGAGGCTGAGTAAAAAGGTACATATACCCTTTGGAGTGAGCAATGTATTTTCTATCTCTTTTGTTGTAGGTGGGATAGAGGCCAGACTCTGCCAAAGAGTTTTTGTCATGGACAGAACAGTCTTTGTCAATGGCAGAGCCACCCTCAAGGGACCTTCCAGACCAGAATGTCCACCACTGAGACCAATGACTTACAAACTTCCTCCACCTGCAGACCCAGGTTTTGGGCCTATCTCCACAAGAGCTCTTGATAGGCCCCATTGTCCATGGGTAGTGCAGTGACCAACATCCGCACCACAACTTCATTGGGAGATGAGGAAGACAAGGCTTGAGGCGCTATTTTGATTTCTGGAGTATCCTGGGTCTCTGGGTCTCCCCACCAGGCACCTCCCTCTGGAAATCAGGATCCACCTCAGTGCCAGGACCTTCCACCACTATGTCAACATGCTCAGCTCCAACACCTGCCAATGGCACCAACTCTCTGCTTCCACTGAAGAGGTAGCATAGGTAGCATAGAGCTTTATAGAGGGTGCATTTATCTTTGTTGGCTTCCCCTTTGATGGCACTGCTACTTATGGTCAGGAAGTCTTAAGTCCTGCACTCTTCACTCCCAAGACAGTGAACTGCTTTGCCATCATGTCAATGACCTCCCACACCACCTCAAATGTGTCAGGCCTAGAGGACGAACTCTGCCACCTCAGTGTCCTCCACCTGGGACTCCATGCCAATTGGGCTCACATGCACTGTCAGCAGAACTACAGCTGATGGGCCCAAAGATCTCTATACTGAGCTCTCCCACCTATGTGATGGATCAGTGTCCTTACTCACATGTAACGCTGAAGGCTAGCGTCCCCTCTTCTCTGTGCTTCTTGCAGGGCATTAGCAAGTAAGAACGATGCTGCGTCATCTTTCCCACTGGTGAAAGACAATGCTGACTCTCTCTCTGCACCAAGATCGTCCTCGGTGCCAGCTCTCTAAGTGGTGCCATGGTACCTCCACCAATGAACCTGGTGCCAGCTCCTGCAAGTGTGGCTGAAGAGCTGCCTCCATGAGGATCTGCTCCAGGCACACATTCCTCTCCTTACAGCTCCATGAGCAAAAGGTCTAACAGATCTTACAACAATCCATCTGGTGTGTCTCTCCCAAACACTTCAAGCAGAAGTCATGCAGTTCACCTCTTGGCATAGGCTACTGGCAAGATCTGCAGGGCTTAAAAGCTTTAGGGGCTAAAGCACCCCTAACGCTCAGGTAACGGGGGGTATCCCAAGTGGGGAAGTCCCAGAAACATTACTTATTACAAAACTACAACTATCTAATCTAAAGAACACAATAGTTAACCATACGATTCTTAACTATTTACAGAAACAGCTTAAAGGGTACCAGAGAAGATACTTTGTCAAAGACAGACAATCAAAGCTCCAACAACCATCACAGGCAGTAAGAAGGAACCGAGGAGGCAGCAGGTCTCAGGCACCTATGCACAGCACCACGGAGGTACAACTCCAGAGGGTATCTGCACCGACCTCACAGGAACCACGGTGAATAAACCTTCTGATGAGTGCAGGACACATGCACATACCTGCTTAGAATCGACATGAGCAAGCACTCAAGGAAGAAGATCAATTACAGTAAGAATGGCAGAGAAGCTAATGAGGGCACAGTGTCCCTCATTTGTACACAGGCTCTGGAACTCAAAAAAAAAATGCAAGCACATTTAAAAATGAATTGTTAAAAAAGAAGCTACACTCCAATTTATTTAATCCTGGAAGATGAGATTTTGCATGAATTCCTTTGATAACCAAGCTATCAAGATCAAGGGGTAATATGTCTATGATTAACTTTTCCATAAAATCATGGCAGCTGTTTTCATTTGATTTTGGTCATAGCTTACTAGAAAAATACTAAAACTGAGCTTCCAGAGGTTATGAAATTGCAAGAGCTTCAATTATGTTTTTTTATAGCATCAACAGGCTTGGAATAATTATAATTGACACATTCATAGTATATTTTAAACCAAATTTTTTATAATGTTAAAAGGCAGCGTCAAGAACATATATCATGCTTATTGGAGCATATTAATAATACAATAATTACAGGAAATAGAACTAAAGAAAACTGTGTGTTATATGAGTTTATTCAAAGTGACATGGAATCAATGCACAAGAAATGTGATTTAACTATAATATAATTTGCATATTACACAGGCAACTTAAATTTAGTATAAAAACCTGTTCTTCCTGATACTGAGTTTAAAAAACAGCATTTTGGTGGTTTTCTTCAACTATCTATTACATCAAAAGCTGGTACCCAATATAGTAAATGTCAGTGTTTGATACATGATCTGCATTAAAAAAAAAATCACATTCTGGGTTCTCGAAGTAATGATTGCATGGCAATTTAATTAACCCCAGGGCATAAAGACTGTGCAAAGTAGCAGTCTGTAACTTTTTTCAGTTCACATGGGAATAATAATTTGCTAGACCCAGGATTCCTAATGTGAGAGTAAAATATTCTCACTGTCCATTTTCAGGTGTAGGCCCAGGTCCTGTCCAATGTTATCATTCTGTGTCACTAGCATAATATAAACTACTCCAGGGACTAAATAGGCATGGAAACAAACTCATGATTAGGGAGCCACAAATGGATCACTTGCAGTCTGCTTATACATGTGTTCCATTCTTCCCCCTCTCACACCCACAACTGTAGTCTTTGATGTAGATACTCGCAACAACAATGGGAAAGATTCTCCCATCAGCACAGTTAGTCAAACTTTCTGAGAGGCGGTAACTCGATCAAAGGAAGAATTTTTTTGTTGTCCTAGCACTGTCTGTGCCTGAGGTTAGGTCAGTTTACCTACATGACTTGGGAGGGTGGATTTTTCATACCTGAGAAATGTATCTGGGTCAATTTAATTTTTGAACATAAACCTGGCCTCATGCTGAATAGCATGAATGAAATCAGAGCAATGCAATGCATTCTCATGAAACAAACCTGTCCTGATTAAGCACCTGATTCTGCTCCACTGAAATCAATGGAACTTCTTCCACTAAGTTCAGTGACAGCAAGATTAGTCCTCACAAGAACATGCAGTATGACAAAGGAGTAATCAAATCTACTAATATCTCCCTCATTAAAAAAAAAAAATTGTACAGGAATAGTGGCTTTCACAAGGAGGAAACAAAACATATGGGAGTTCAAAGATAGAGAGATTTACTAAAACACGTCCAGTAAGCCACAACATACCCTTTGTTTGTTATTAGACTGAACTGATCACTTTGGATATTTCAACTAACTTTGCAGTAAATATTCCCCATCACTTTCATATGGACTATTCAACTTCTAAAATATTCCCTTTCCAAAAAGCCACAGTTATTATCCTTGACTAAAGCCTAAAGATTTGAAAGACAGCTAGACTAAAAGAATGAGCTATTGAACTTCACTTTCTTATGCAGCAAGTTACATGTATAAGCTATATACATGAGAGGTTGAGAATATTTCATATTTTCTAACTTGCTTAGGAACCAAATCTATATTACAGTTAAACAGCTCCATATAAAGTCCAATTTAGCCATAAATACTCCTAGAAATTAAATTTTGCTGTGTACAGTAATACACATTAAACATAATCCTTCAAACACAGCAAACATCAGAATCCTATAAATTGGTAATGCATATATGCATTGTTAAAAGCCACTAGAATTTAAAGGTTGAGACTTTCAAAGGAATTTGGAAGCCAAATGTCCATTGAAACCTGTGTGTACCAGATAGCCTACTCCCTCAATAGCTTCAAAATCATCTGAAGTTTCAAGCAAATTTCAGAGATTCCTCCAAAATGCAAGAAAATCTGAAAAATACTTTGCAATAGTTTCTCTAGATTTCTTTTTAAACTAAGCAAACATTATAAGTGGGATTGTTAATAATAAGAACAGTGAAATGAATTAGGAAGCAAAGCATCACCAGCTGTTTGTTAGCTGAGGTTACAGCAGGTACTAATGTTTAGAAAGGGTCTAGCTCACAGAGCAAATGCCTGCATTTTTTAAAGTTAGTAGGTGGATAACTTCCAACCTCCCCTCTCCCCCATTAGATTAGTTTAGGGTGATAATGAAGGGGCAAAGGGTACTGTACCTGGTGATGGGGAGGTCGAGGCCCCGCTGCAAACTGAGGAAAGGCGGGAGAAACAAACACAAAAGGAAAGGCACAAAGAGTCAGAAAGACCACAACAAAAAACAAAATGTCACACTATATGCAAAATAAACCCACAAGAAAAACCACAAAAAGTCAAAGCTTTGCTGCAGGACAGTGACAGACAGGTACTACAATATAACAGGTCAACACCACTACAGTGATAGTGTGCTGCTGAAGAGCTAGGAGAGCAACAACCAAAGCTGCTGGCCATCTTAAAGGCATTCTACTGTATGAATACAAAAATTCTTAATACAGTCCAGAAAAAAGATTAAATATCATGTTTAAGATAAGTGAGTATGCTTAAAGTGGATTGACTGATTCACTGTGAGGAGGATGGACACCTCTGCTTACGCTGCAATTAACAGCCAGCTAAGCACTTCTAATATCCTGCAGGCTACGGAATGCATGAAAATATCTGCAAGGCAAAACAAAAACTAACTAACAATAATTTGCACATACATCATGCATTTCATCTTCAAAGTGTTTGCAGATATTAGCCATATAACCCTCCTTCCCCGTGTGGTGGGCAAGTACTGTTATGCCCACTTTACAAATGGGGAAAGTGAAGCAGATTGGCTAACCCACGATTTGTCGAGGGGTACAGTAGATGACAACAGCACAGCTTGGACAGAACTCAGGCACTCCTGTTTCCTAGAACTGCTTCATATCATTAGCCCACTTCCCAGCCTCTCACATTACAATAGGGAAAGAATTCAGAGTTTAACACACACAAACATTTCAAATATTTTCTGGTAATTAGCTGAGTGTTAAAACATAAATAAAAATGAATGCAAGGAATGGAAAATATAAATAAAAATGAAAGGTATCTCAGCAGAAATCGAGTTAAGTATTTAACTTGGTTCTCTGCATGTTAACTGAACTCCAGTCTTTCCTCAAATGATAGCTGGTAATCTATTAATAAACAATCAATTAAAGAGAACATTAAATTAAATCCCACTTTGTGTTTTTATGCACAGCAAAGCACTGCTCTGTTACATTACTGACAGGCACAGCTAGCAAGACAGTTACAGAAGTACACAAAGCAGTACAGCTCATCTAGTTCAGGGTACTTGTGCAGAGCCTGATTATACCATGTATTACTTTCTTCTCAAGTGATACCATACATTCAAAAACTGGAATATAATAAAGAACAATAAGGGCAGAAAAGTACACCCATCAGTGAAGTCTATATTCCACATAAAACTATCAGAATAATTAAACTATTTTACGTAGAACAAACAAGGAGTCCTTTGACACTTCAAAGATGAAAAAATTTATTTACCACATGAGCTGCCGCGGGAGAAAACCCCACTTTGTCAGATGCTTTGAAGGTGGGGAACTTAAAGAATGGAAGGAACATATATGCAGGAAAGCATAAGTCACAGGATCAGGTCATACTATAACAGCAAATCAAAGCACATGTTAAGATTCAAACACTGGGGGACAGCATATAGAGATGAAGGTGATATCAAATCACCTGTTGTAGTTGGGAAAAACAACAAATCAAGGCTTCAGAGAACCCACAGGAATTTGTATGGAAATCTGATTATGTGAAATCAGGACTGAATAGAAACTTTGGATTCTTTTCCCATTACAGCAGGTGATTTGACTTCATCTTCCTCTGTGTGCTGTTCCCCAGTGTTTGAACCATAACAACTGCTTTGATTTGCTCTTACAGTGTAATCTGATCCTGTGACTTATGCTTTCCTGCACACATTTTCCTCCCATTCTCTAAGTTCCCCACCTTCAAAGCATCTGACAAAGTGGGGATTTTCTCTCATGAAAGCTCATTCCTTGTTTGTTTTGCTGAACTAGGCTAATACGCCTACCACTTTGGAACTATTTTAAGAAGGTGACAAAGGCTGGTTTCAAGTTTCTGAATTCTGCTTTCAACCAAATAGAAAAAAGTAATAAACTGATAGATAGACAAATAAATAAATAAATAAAATACAAGTAAATAGGGTAAGGTTAGCTTACGGCCCCATTTCACTGCTACCCAATGTTATTAATACCAACAAGTATGATAGAAGCAAAACAAGCATTCACCACTCTTTTACCTGCCTTTCCCCTTTAGAAACACTTTTTTTTAAAAAAAACTGTATATATTTAATACTTCCAATCAGCAGTCTATAAATGCTAGTTTACTCTACAGTGTTTATATACTCCTCCTACCTTCAACTCATCATTACAGTTAGATGTAGAATAATCAAAATCTTCAGGAAAAAGAAATGCACACACTATATCTACCATAAGAGTGTACAAAGTATAATCCACAGCAACAATTCACAAACCATATACCACTATGATTTCTTTTCCACCCTAAACAGTCCTCTATGTGACATTTCCACTAAATCTTGGATTTTAACACACAAGAAAATTTCAACTCAGGGAAAGGAACTAAAATTTCAGCTTTAATCATTTTGGCAACTTGTCATGTGATATACTAAAGAGATACTTGGTATAAGTAGTGTCTAACTCCTCTTCCAAACCTTTAGCCATTTTGAACGGTAGCAGCTCTCCTGACCCTTCTGTTGCAACAATAAATGAAGACTATGATGATTCTAAGGTGATGATGCACACACTACAGTTCAAGTCAGGTTTTTCACAGGAAGACTATGATAAGCAGAGCATGCGTCTCATTTCTTCTGTTTCATATCTAAAAAAAACCAGAATACAACTTCTCCTGACAAGGACAGGGCATCAATTTTTCTTGATGGATTACAGGCACTAAGTTATCCACCAACGAAAGGGGGAAAGCAATTTGCTTCAAAAACACTACGAAAAGAACTGCGAACTGCAAAAACCTGGGTTGATCAACCTGAAAGCAGAAGTACCTGTTTTATAACTATTCCATGGAAAAGCCTGACTTTTAATAAGCTCTGAAACACACAGTTGGAAATTTATATCTTAAAATTCCCAAAAAATCCAAAATAAATAAAAAGTAATAAATATTGTAGGAAAAAATAAAATAAAATAAAAGCCCTCAAAATTAGTGGAAAAGTACCCTAGTCTATTTTGCACTAGTCACCATTGGTTATTGAGTTTTAAAATTCTGGCTGACAATATTCTTTACTCCTATTGGTAGCTGTAAGCAACAGAACAAACTGTAGTCACTGCTGGCTCAGATTAAAAATAGAAACTTTGTTTTTCTTTTAGATGGAGAAGGTAGTAGATATAGAGAAAAACAGCCTTCTGTGAAACCTGGATCCAACATTTCTACCACTCACACCCTTTTTGGTCTCTCAAATTGTTTTGTGCACAGCTGGCAACTTCTACATATGTTGATGTAAATCTGCCACACACGACCAGATCATTTGAAAATAAGCACTTCTTATGGGTTATTACAATAGACACTATATCTTCCAGATTCTGTTTTCATCAGTTCCTCTACATTAGACAGACTGTTGTAAAATAAACTAGTGTTTAAGGTTGGGATTGACAACAGGAAATCAAAGTAAAGTGGTAATCATACTTGGGCTGAACAACATTTTTTTCCACAACTGGAACAGGAACTTTGAAATTCTTGGTATCAAATCGAAATGACACTACAAATATTAAATGGGAAAATATTTGAAGTTACTTGAATTGCAAAGGCAGCTGTCCAGTGAAGAACTGAGAAGCCTAGACTGTGCAACTGCCAATGGCTCTTCAATGCAGAAATAGAATGGAGTAAGCTTTGGCTGCTCTAGAATGCAGTGTTAGGGTCACTTCTTCAGTGCAATAGCTTACCTATCCTCATCAGCTGGGCCAGCTGCATGATGGATTAGACTATGCTACAGAATTCCAGGATGGCAAAGGAGTTATCACACCATCTTCCTGATCTCCTCTTTGCCCTCCCATCACCACCAAAAAGAAGGAAAAACTAAAATAAATCAACCCAGAACAAAAACACAAGAGTAGTTCAGAACAAGCTAGTCTTGCATTTGTTTTGGGCATGGGGGTGCAATGGAATGTTATGTATGCGAGGTGGTTTAGTAATGGAGGTGGTAATGGTCACTAGCAGAGCAGATGGCAAAAAGTGAATACAGGACAGATTAAAAAAAATAGTCTATGACCACAGAAAAATGGCTGAAAACTGCAGACAAATTCTTCCTCATTTGTCTTCTCATTATGGGTCAAAATCCCTAATATTTTGTGAACTTTTCAGTCAAATTTCTTGGACGTGTCATCCCTTTAAGTGTAAGCCCAAATTCTTCATGCCTAAGTCCTGAAAGAGCAGCCCCTCCCAAACCTTTATTTCACCAGTTAACCTGGCAGAAACTGCCATGGCATCTCATGTTTTAGCAAAGAAGCAATCAGTGCATTTCTGTAGATCAGTTAACAAAAAAGATGTGGTAAAAAAACAACAACAACAAAAAAAATTAAACAGTGCCACTGGCACAAATTGCCTGCAAGAAGGAGTACAGTTTGTTATATTGCTTACAATGCAGTATTTTATCCAGCCTCTTCCAGCCAGGGACCTGTAAACCGGACTCTGTTCCAAAACCTTCCTCCTCTTCCAGTTGTCTGTGCAATGTATTGGCACTGTTCTGCTGGGCTGTCAAAAAAACTGGTTTAGAGATGCAGCTCTTCAGTCAGGTTTTGCTCCAGTTCTAACCATGTAAATTTAGTCTTGCTTTTCAACAATTAGAGACAAAGATGATGATAATACTTACAGAGAAGAGATTAGAACTGGGGACTAAATGGAATGAGTTGGGGTCTCTGCATAGTTACAAATGTGAGACTATCCATGTCACAAAAACACCATCATATGTGGCATTAATTGGCTCTGTCAACACAAAGGTCAAGGACTCAACAGGCCACAGAGACTAACTCTCCTCTGAATACCTAGAGATGAAATCTCCCAAAGTCACTTTGGAAAAGCTGGGGGGGAGGCAGGGAAGCTTGCCCTGTACTACACCTGATGAACAGAAGGTTTAGGTCTCGAAGGCTTTCAAGGCCACCCTTCCACAGCATTCCACTCTAAAAAAGGAAGAATGCTAGAGATGGTACAGTAACTTTATCAGTAACCCAAAGTGATAGGTGCAGGAGATGTGGATTTACAACAGACAGATGGACTCCTGCTACCTAGACTAGCTGAGGATTCAGGTACTGTGGAGGTGATCTACTCTGTCTCCAAGAGTAGGTGTAAGTATGTCATGCTGCAGGAGGTCCTTTTAGCATCTGGTGGAATTGGCCACAGATTTCCCAACATGAGGCTTGTTTCAAGGAGCCAGAGATCTAAAGTAGCAGAATAGCATTACAATATGCATAAAAGAAAAGCATAGAAGACTATAAAGCCCAAAGTTTGATGAAAAGGCCTTACCACAAAAAGATTCTGAGATTCAGAAACTCCACATTAAGCTGCATGTGCATATAAACAGTGGTATATTAAACAGCTAGAACTGATCCAGTAGCCGTGACTCAGAAGTCTCATTCCCTGACCGACTGTAGACTGTTAGTGCAACTCTGGAGATTTAATTCCACTTACTGATCTTTATGCTATTACTTTATCATATGTTTCTCTAAAAAAAATAAATGAAGGAAAGAGAAAAAGACACTGATAATGAATCTAAATTCTAAAACAAGGTGAACCTGAGTGAGACTATACTAAAAAATTAATTATGCCACAGGGAAGTCCCTTTATCACTTTCCTTCTACATAAGCTAATTTGAAAGAAATCTCTTATAATATGAAAGATTCTAAAACCATAATAAAGCCTTACTACTTGGCACTTGCTTCAAGAAATCAATAAAACACTTTCCAGAGAAATCCTACAGTATATGTACGCAGATACAAAAGAGAACGAACAAATGCTAGAGCAAACAGTGCTCCCTTACCGGTGAACGGGTCTGAGGCTGTGTGTTCATTGTTTGAGGAGTTTGGGGGTACACCAAAGTAGTTGGAGCAGCATTCTGCCCTGAAGGGTAAGGAGCCTGGCAGAAAACAGAGAAATAAATGTTAATATGGTGAATCATGTATTCAGAAAGAAGTAAATTAAAAGCACCAAAACAAATTATCAGATGAACTGGTGATTATTGTTGAGATAAGGTAGATAAAACAAACATATTCCTTTTCTGCTGAGATGAAATGCCCGTCAATTTATCTATATTGTGCCCACAACAACATATTTTCTTTTAAAATGGCAGCAGTGGAGTTCATGATGAACATTGCTTCTCAAGTTAAAAAAATCTGCATTACTTGAATCCTTTGGTCAATGTGCTGACCCCAATCTAGTTTTTCTAGAAAACTTAGAACAATATGTACCTGGCCAAATGCTCCAGAAAAAGAAAGATGACCCAAAAAAAGCCATGGAATTCAAATAAATCATAGTCTTTACAAATTGCACAAAGCATAGCAAAATGGCCTAAACCTACTGCAGGCATATATGGGCAGACCTACTGCTGATCTGAATTCACCCCAGCACAGAACTATTCCACAGTACTTATTCCAGAAATAACAGTAATACAAAATAGCACAGTTACAACAATTGTACAATTTTTTACACCAGAAATTTCAGCAAATTTTCTTAAAAACCTCAGTTAAAAAACTTTATTTTATCATTTGATTTATTCATCTCTCATTCTTAACACATGTACTATTGCTGGAAAAGAAGTTATTTGACTAAATACATTTTAAGCCATTTCATGATGACACTGCCATCACTATGTAATTGTCAGCCTTTCCATTATCAAACCAACCTCCCCCCCCCACTTTTAAATTCCT
The DNA here is from genome assembly GCA_007922195.1 of Podocnemis expansa. Taxonomy (NCBI): domain Eukaryota; kingdom Metazoa; phylum Chordata; order Testudines; family Podocnemididae; genus Podocnemis; species Podocnemis expansa. Next base: position 28,591,789 of record ML681997.1, read on the forward strand.
TAACAAAACATAGTGCAATTATTTAAAAAAAAAAATGGGGAGGGAACCTCACTAATTATAGTGCTGATGAAAACACTGAATTAAGAATACAGAGAACCTAAGTCCTCTGGAGTAACACAAAGTGCAAAGCAGTGTTTCAAAACTACTAGGTCACAGTTAAGCAGCATGCCCCAGGGGTTGATTCTGTGGCTGGTTTTGTTCAACAAATTCCTTAATAATCTGGAGGCTGGGGTGGGCTGTACCCTCATCAGGTCTGTAGATGACACTAAGATGGGGCTAAGTAGATCTGCTGGAAGGTAGGTCTAGGATGCAAAGTGACCTAGGCAAAATTAGAGATTTGGGCCAAAATAAGTCTGATGAGGTTCAACAATCGTGAATTTAGGATGAAAGAATCCCAAACGTTGCTACAGACTGGGGACCAACTGGCTAAGCAGCAGTGCTGCAGGAAAGGATCTGGAATTTACAATGGACAGGAAACTGGACAGGAATTAACAATGTCCCCTTACTGCCATCGCATACATGCATTCTGGGCTGCATCAGTAGGATCATTGACAGTAGATCAAGGGAAGTGACATTCCCTTCTATTGAGTACTGGTGAGGCCACATTTGAAATATTGTGCCCAGATTTGCGACACATACAACACACACCCCACCATGCACTACAAGACGTATGTAGACAAACTGGAGTTAGTCCAGCGCAGGGCAAAAAAAAAATTATCAGAGGACTGGGGAACTTGACCTATGAGAAGCCCAGAGAACTGGGCTAGTTTAGTCTACAGAAGAGAAGAGTGAAGTGGATTTGAAAGTGACCTTCAACCACCTGAAGGGGGTTCCAAAGAGGATGGAGCTAGCATGTTCTCAGTGGTGACAGATGAAATAACAAGGAACAATGGTCTCAAACTGCAGCAGGGAAGATTTAGGTTGAATACTAGGAAAAACTTGTCCTGCTTTGGGCAGGATGTTGAACTACATGACTCCTGGGGTGCCTTCAATCCCTAATATTCTATAATTCTATGATTTTAAGGGGTAAGGAGAGGAAATCAGACAAGCCACCCAGAGGGGTCATGAGGTATCAAAAATGTTATTACAATCAAAAGCAAAGAAAATCTCACTACCCAATTCTTCACACACGTTAAAAAAGATCAACTATTTTCTGTCAACTTCTCTAAACACACACACATCATTTAGGTGTCACTGTTATCAATGATCTTTTTTATTCTTTCCACATTTACTTTTTTAATAAATGTAAGCTTGTCAGGACACCTTTTTCTTAGAACAAGGGAATGTCAATTTTGAAAGGCTATCAGAGTCACCACCAAACAATGTCAGTTGTGATAGCAGTTAGTGATGTGGCCAAAGTCACCAAATCATGTCACACAGGTCATCAAACAGCTACCACATCGTAACAACTTTCAGTCACAACTGATCAACGTCATTTTGCACCAGGGTCTTGGAAATAAGAGGATTCCTATCCCATTCCCTATCCCAAGCTGATCACTCCTTCTAAAGAAATGTTCTTTTTGCATTTTGCTCTTCAGTAGCATCTTCCCACAGTCAGCCAACTCCATAGTCAACCAGTAGTAAAATTTTTATTGCTGAAATGACCTCCCTGGCACTGCACCTGGTGCACTGCAAAAGACATTCAGGAACACAAACATGACTATCGGTTTTAAAATCTCCAGGAAGTACAAAAGGAACACAAAATATTGAAGGTAGAGGCAGTATCATTGTTATATAAAGCATCAAAGGTTGGGTCAAGAGCTCTCAACAGTGGAAATTATATGATGCACACAGCTCCTAATCAGGCAAGCACTTATTATCATTCTTGAATAAGCATTTGGTTTCAGTTTCACATATGAATGGGTCCTCACAGACAACTATAGGCCAAACTGTGACTTCTAAAAACAGCCATTTGTTAATTTAAGGCTCACTATGAGTCTGATCCAACTTCACCTGAAGTCATTTAAAAGGACTCTATTAATTTCAATGGGAATGAATCAGACACTATGTAAAGATTTAGAATAACGATTCCTCAAGCCTCATCCCAAAGCACCTCTCCTCTACTTAACGCTACACTGATGATATCTGCATCATCTGGACCCACAGCAGGTATGCCCTTGAATATTGTCACAGATTTCAACAATTGCCACTCCACTATTAAACTTCGCCTGGAACATGCCACACAGGAGATCCACTTTCTGGACATTACAGTACAAATTAAGGATAGACACATAAGCACCGCCCCATACTGAAAACCTACTGATCAGTATGGTTACCTACACCCCTTGAGCTTTCATCCTAAACACACCACACAAGCCATTGTCTATAGCAGACGTAGCCAAACTGCGGCTCGCAAGCCGCAGGTGGCTCTTTAAAGAAAAATTGCGGCTGCCGAGGGAGCACAGGAGGGAAGGGAAGGGCAGCACAGTGGGAGCCAGGGGCAACAAATTTGCAGTGGTCAGGGACAGCAGAGGAGCAGCCTTGTGAGAGCTGCAGGAAAAAGCAGCATAGTCAGAACGGGGAGGGGAGGAGAGGGGAAGGGTGGCCTTGTGAAAGCCACACTGGCAGAAAAAAGCAGCGTGGTAAAAGCTGGGAGGGGAGGGGCAGCATTGTGAGAGCCAGCAGGGAAAGGTAAGTCGTCAGTTAGATGTAAAGAGAAGCACTTAGAGCAAGTACCTGCCAGATTCTACAGTTTACCCACACGATATTAATTCTACCCACCTTGTCTGTGTGGATTATGATACAGTCTTTAATTACATCAGTGCATGATTTATTTTAATACTTTTCTTTTCTGATATTGTTTTCTGAGTAAATATTTTTAAAACTGGCAACATAAATTGATCAAGTGTACAATGAACTACAGATAAATGATGATAATTAGCAATTTAAACCTGAAAAGCAATTGTAAATTAACTTTCTTTTTTTAAAATCACCTGGCATTTCCAGATATTGTACTATAATGCAGAATTATTTCTCTTGTATTTCTGTTTTGAGAATGAAATAAGAATCATGAGAAATGACTGAAAATTGACACAAGTGTTACATCCAAAACCACTGACTACTGTCAAAAGGTTATTTAAAAAAACCCTCTATTAATTTAAAGAATGTTACAAGTACTTATTATGGATCATGGTTCATTTACAGCATGCAAAATGATTTAGACTTAGGATAGACCACCACTACTGAAAACTGGCTTTAGAAAAACAATTCCTTAAGTCCATTGAACAAGTGTGCCTGAGACATCAGTAAGTCATCTGTTTGCAGAAGAAACTGCTAGTACATTTATTATATAAGAAAATTTTAATTAATATAACTTAGTCAATTACCAAGACAATTTAAATTCACTGCAAAGTTCAATAGCAGCACTATACTTCTACTGATTAAATAACATTCAACATGTATTAATTCTTTGTTGTATTGTCAAAATCTATTTATATTTCAGTGCAGCCTTCATGAATGACTCTATGGGTATCTGAGCCCAATAGACAAGAGTAATTGTTGTGAAGGACTGAGGATGGAAAATTGTGTTGTGAACTTTCTGAAAAAACATCTCTCACCAATAAAGATTTTAGTCTGTATTATAAAAACCAAATAATGATATTTAGAATTTATACAGGGCCTAACCCCAAATTGAATCAACTCAATGGGATTTTTCCATAGTATCTTCTGTGCATGGACTCCAAAGCACTTACTGAAACATGCTCTGATCTTGCACTATCTGGCCCCATAAATTCTCATTGATCTGTTGTGATTCTGAACAATTGAAAAGGTGTCTCTGTGTGCATCTCTTCACAGGATTAAGATGAGAGCAGTGTTTTCCCTCACTATTACTCTCATTTTAAAATTAATTGTGTCTGAATCCTCAGACCTTTTGTCTTCACTGTCCATGAGTATTTTAGTGAACAAGTTTACTAGCAGAAATATTGGCAGGGAAGTGGGGGCATGGTAGATGCCGCGATGGGGTGGGAGGCAGAAGTGTGGCATGGTTGGGGAGAGTAGTGAAGCAGCAGCGTGGTAAGAGACAGCAGGGAAGCAGCAACAGGGATGGGGAAGAGAAGCATGACATGGTCAGAGAGGCCATAGCATGTTTAGATTTTCTCATAGGCCTTAATGCAGCTTACTTGTTGTTAAAATAAAATCATGTTTTATAAATCCTAAACATGATGTAGAATACTAAGAAATGAAAATACAAAGGAGGAAAGTATAAAACTGAACATAGATAACTTTCAAAACACTGTGGAATACTTAAGAGATCAGCATCTCAGCTTTTACCTGCTGCACTGACAAGCAATGTTCCCTCTAAGCTGCGCTGGCGCGCTGCAGCGCAGCCCGCCACAGCCGCCAGCACAGCAAAAGCTGCCGGCAGTGCACTGCCGGCAGCCGGAGTCCCTCCACAGAACTCCTCTGCGGCTGGGAGTTTTGAAAACTCCTGCCCAGAGAAGCTCCAACAGAGCATGCCCAGAAAATCTGGGCATGCTCTGTAGAGCTCCTCTGGCCCAGGAGTTATGGCTGGGCCCTCTGGCTCCAGTCCAGCCCCAAGGTAAGTTGGGGGGGGGAGCGGGGGGCTGTAAGGAGGGGCGGGCTAGCAGGAGGAGCGGGGGGGTGAGCGGGAGCGGGGGCTGTCAGGAGCGGCGGGGGGCGAGCGGGAGCAGCGGGGGGGCGAGCAGGAGCAGTGGGGGGGCTGTCAGGAGCGGGGGGAGGGGCTGCGCAGCAGGGCTGCCAGGAGGGGGGGCTGAGTGGGAGGGGGGGCTGTGCAACGAGCAACCGGAGTTGCTCAGCTGCCCTCTCCCCTTAGAGGGAACATTGCTGACAAGTTACTGCCCGGGGGGGGGGAACACACCTCACCACAAGCCTGTAGTGTTCTAAATCTAGCAACAGCTAAATTTTTACTGTATAGACCTAATTTCATGGTAATCTTAAATAATTATTAGAATCTGACATTAGTGGATCAATATTTGCCCTATTTTTACGATAAAATTAAAGTGCACAATGAATTTTAAGCTTAGTAATTTTGGAGTATGTAAAAATATATGGTTATATGCCTCAGTGCGGCTTTCGAAGGTTTAACAATCAACGTGTGCAGCTCTTGTGTTCTGTAAGCTTGGCCACCCCTGGTCCATATAGCCAAGCCCTAAGATATAACCACATTTGCTCTTATCCCTCAGACAGAGGCGGACACCTTCAGGATCTCTATCAAGCATTCTTAAAACTATGGTACCCACCTGTGGAAGTGTAGAAACAGACTGACAGAGCCAGGTGGGTACCCTGAACTCAATTATTACAGGAGAAGCTCAAGAAAGAAAACAGCAGAACGCCTCTAGTCACCACCTACAACCCCCAAGACAGACCTCTACAACACAACCTCAGGGATCTACAGCCTATTCTACCAGATCATTCCTCACTCTCTCAAGCCTTGAGAGGCAAACTTCTCCTTGCTTTCAGACAGCCCCCCACCCTTAAACAGATACTTGCCAGCAACTACAGATGTAACAACAAAGCCATTAAAGCAGTCACATATCCCTGCAACAAATGACACTGCCAACTTTGCCCACATATCTGCACAAAAGACACTATTACGGGCATAATAAAAAGTTACTCCATCAAAGGCTCATTCACCTACTCATTCACCAGTGTGATTTATGCCAGCATGTGCCAGAAATGCCCTTCTGCCTTATATATTGGACAAACAGGACAGTCTCTGCACAAAAGAATAAATGGGCACAAATCTGACATCAGAAATCATAACACTCTAAAACTAGTGGGTCAGCATTTCAATCTTCCTGATCACTCCACTGACAATTCATTAAGTGTGGTACTCAGATAAATGCAGGTTTCAATGAGAAGCTGCTGAGACTGAATATATTTGCAAATTCCTTTGCATTGCTTCAGAGCTTAATAGGGACGTTGGATTTTTCTCTCGTTACAACATCTGATTTCACTTCATCTTGCTGTTCCCCAGTCTTCGAATCTTTACAACTGCTCTGAGTTGCTGGTACAGTGTGACCTGTTCCCATGACTTACACTTGTTTGTATTCATTTCCTTCCATTCTGTAAGGCCCCCTGCTTCAACGTATGATGAAGTGGGATTTTCTCCCATTCAAGCTTATGCAATACACAAATTTGCTAGTCTAAGTGCCACAGGACTCCTTGTTTGTTTTCCTGAACTAGAAAACACGGCTGCTTCTTTGGACCTACGTAAAGATTGAAATACAGAAGATGACAGGCTTGTAAAATTTTGAAAATATCTGCTTTATCTTGATGGACATGTAAAAAATCTCATGCTCCAGTAACCACCTTTACATATTTTAGATAAAAATAAATCACATTTGTGAAGGGGTTAAAAACCCAAATAGCATTTTTTTTACATGTGGAAGGATCAATACAGAATGCCTTTAAACCTTCAGAGCCTTTTAACAACAAAATGTAAACTAGCACCATTAGAACAATTAGCATAATGCCTTACAAAATAAAATATGTTTAATGATGTGCCAGCTGAACCCACAAAACTGATATTAAATATGGCAGGAACTATTTGGTAAATGTTCCTATAGTAAACATTGACTTTGTCACTTTGTCAGATCACCAATGCACTGTACATCAAATTCAAAAACTTCTGCTATTTCCTTTCACTTTTTTCACTATGTAGCCCCTGCCTCCATCTCAGGCTTGGTTTTCTTTTTGTAATTCTCATCCTATCTGCTCAGCTCTGTCAGTGTCACCATCCTCCCCCATTTGAATAATTTTTCAGACTTCCATGTTTGCTTATAAACCCTTCCCCCACCACAGTATTGTCTTCATCTCATCCAAATCCCTTCTCAGAAATAATTTGTTTTTCCACATATGAGAAGTGAAGAAATGGAAAGTTAGCGTAAACAAAACTAAACCATCCAGATGTGTGGGTGCCTTCGCATAATCATGGGATCTTACTGTTACTCATCTTTAATCTCACCTAATTAAAGGAAAAAATGTTAGATAAACACAAAATACCGGACTCTCTGTTGCTCCTTCCCTAAGATGAGTGTAGGAAACAAGGCAGAGTATAATTTTATGCCACATTTACACTTCCCAAATCATGGCCCTGAAGCCAAAGACTCAACGTTTCTTTTTTCCTTTTTCATGCCTTCTTTAACGGTCCTGGTAGATGGATAACTGCCCTGCACTGGCTAGGAAGGGCCTACGAGGGCCACTGGCACCACAGACAATGGGAAGGGGCTGTGGGATAGTTGATTAGGGCCCTTGAGTCCAGTACACAAGAGAGCTGTAGCTGCCAAGCAAAGTACAGTCAGTCACTCTCAGAGGTCTGGGAAGGGAAGGCTGCATGCTTGCAGGTGGAAGGAGGTCAGCATGCACTAAATGTTATAAACATTAAGGCATTGGTTCAAACAGAGCTAATGAGCAAACAGTGCAAAATGTGATTGTTCTAGACTATTACAATTAAATGTACACACTGCACCCTAGCAAACAGATTCGTTGTATTCGTCCGTCGGTAACAACGAGGACCATCTAGTCATCCAGGGGTTGGGGTAGGTGTCTGTGGGTGTGCAAATGACTAATCAGACCAATCCGTGCCCGGAAAGTTTTCTGACAAAGCGGACAGGGAATGGTGGCGGCTGATGGTGGTTTGCTGGCATTATCTTTCTATCTCGTCTGCGTCATTCAGCTGCATCAATCCAGTTGGCTTCGCATGTTTCCATGCCCCGATGGACAGCTGAACGCCACTCTCCTCTGTCCTGGGCTATCAGCTCCCATGTAAAGTAGCTGATACTGAAGGCCTTTAGTGACGCTTTTAAAGTTTCCCTGAAGCGCTTTTCCTGGCCCCCTTGGGAGCGTTTGCCTTCTTGGAGTTCGCCATATAGCAGTTTCTTTGGTAGCCGATGATCTGGCATGTGAGCCACATGACCTGCCCAACAAAGTTGTACTTGCATCAAGATGGTGTAGATGCTGGGCAGGCCGGCACAAACAAGGATCTCGGTATCTGGGATCCTGTCTTGCCATTTAATGCCAAGAATTTTTCTAAGGCAGGTGACATGGAAATGATTTAGTTTTCTTGCATGACGTTGGTAGACTGTCCACGTCTCACAGCCATAGAGCAATGTGGAAAGAACTATGGCACGGTATACCTTGATCTTTGTCACCGGGGTAATGCTTCTCCTATTCCACACATTCTTGTGGAGTCTGCCAAAAGCAGCGCTAGCTTTGGCAAGTCTGGCATTCACCTCGTCGTCGATGACAACGTTTCTGGATAGTGTGCTTCCGATGTAGGTGAACTTGACAACCGCGTTCAGACGCTGTCCATTGATAGTGATGTTGGGTTCAATGTAATGCTTTCCTGGGGCGGGCTGATACATTACTTCGGTCTTTTTTGTATTGATAGTAAAGCCAAAGTTTCTGCACGTCAGCTTCAGAGGCAGTGTTAAGGGCACAGTCATCGGCAAATAAGAAGTCAACAACTGTGTCTGTCATGATCTTAGTTTTAGCTTGAAGCCTCCTGAAGGTGAAGAGTGAGCCATCAGTACAATATCTGATTGCGATGCCTATTTTCACGTCTCTGAAGGCATCTGTCAACACGGCGGAAAACATGAGACTGAATAGAGTGGGAGCAAGAACACAGCCCTGCTTCACTCCGTTTGAGATAGAGAATGGTCTGGATGTCTCTCCGTTATCATATACTCTGGCCAACATGCCACTGTGTAGCTGTCATACAATGGCAATAAATTTTCTGGGACATCCATATTTCGCCATGATCCTCCACAGGCCATCCCTGCTGACTGTGTCAAACACCTTGGTCAAATTGACATAGATGGAGTATAGGTCAACATTTTGTTCCTGACACCTCTCTTGAAGCTGTCTGGCAGCAAACACCATGATGATAGTCCCACGATCTTCACAGAAGCCACACTGGCTCTCTGGCAGGAGACCTTGCTCAAGGTGTGCAGTGAAGCGGTTGAGTAGAACTCTGGCCAGAATCTTGCCAGCGATGGATAGCAGAGAAATTCCATGATGGTTGTCGCAGACCTGACAATTTCCTTTACGCTTGTAGAGATGTATTATGGAAGCATCTCTGAAATCTTGTGGGACTGTCTCGTGCTGCCAGATGTGCTGGAACAGCTGATCGAATTTCTCTGCTAGGGCAGTGCCACCTTCTTTGTACACTTCAGCTGGAATGGAGTTTGAGCCAGGTGCTTTGCCATTGGATAACATATGACTTGCTTCCTGTATCTCCTCCAAAGTGGGTATAGTGCCCAGTGTCTCATTAATTGGAACTTGAGGCAGCAGATCAATGGCATCATCATTGATGGTAGAAGGGCGATTCAGTACGCTGTCAAAATGTTCAGCCCATCTTTCGAGAATTTTCTCTTTATCAGTAATCAATGTAGACCCATCGGCACTGAGGATGGGAAATGAACCCAAGGTGGTAGGGCTGTAGATTTCTTTCAGCCCTTTGTAGAAGTTCCTCATATCGTTCCTGTCCGCAAAGCCCTGTATCTCATCAGCTTTGTGGCTCAACCAGGAATCCTGCATCTGATGCAGTTTATGTTGAATAATGCTGCGTACGTTCCTCAGCGCATCTTTTTTCACTGTTGACTTTGGGTCATCCAGATGAGCTTTGTAGGCACGGCGTCTGTCCTCTAGTAGCTGTTTTATCTCTGTGCTATTCTCGTCAAACCAGTCTTTATGCTTCCTGCTAGAGGGTCCAAGACACTCCATGGCCATGTTATACACTATCTCACGTAATGCGGCCCATGCTGCCTCCACATCCTGATTGTCCAACACGGTGGACTGCAAGCATTTGTCTAGGGTATCGACAAAATGCTGCTTGATATCGCTGACCATCAGCTTGTCGACATTCAGGCGTTTTGAAACTTTCACACCCTGTGGACGTCACTTGGGCTGAACATGAAGCTTAAGCTTGGAGACAATAAGGCGGTGGTCAGTCCAGCACCCAGCACCACACATGGCCTTTGTGATTCGTACATCCTGCCTGTCCCTCCTCCTGACAATGACGAAGTCAATGAGGTGCCAATGCTTAGAGCGAGGGTGCATCCATGATGTCTTATTACAAGTGGGAAGACAGTATTCAAAATCAAAAGACCATGTTCTGCACAGGTCTGAAGGAGCAGCAGGCCATTACTGTTGCAGTTACCAATACCATGCTTTCCAATCACTCCTTCCCAAGAGGTGCTGTCACAACCAACTCTTGCATTAAAATCACCAAGAATGATGAGTTTATCGGCATTGGGAACAGCAGTGATGACATCATTCAAGTCTTCATAAAACTTGTTTTTAATCACATCCGAATTGGTCATGGTGGGAGCATAGGCGCTAACAATGGAGGCAAACTTCTGCCCTCCTAAAAGGGGGAGTCTCAACGTCATTAGGCGATCGTTCACACCTCTAGGTGGGCCAACCAACCTGCCAATAAGTGTTTTCTTTATTACAAAGCTGACTCCAGCTTCTCGTCGCTCTGCAGGTCCTCGTCCACTCCAGAAGAAGGTGTAACCTGCGCTTTCTTCACAAAGTTCGCCCTCTCCTGCCAGCCTGGTCTCACTTAAGGCAGCGATATTGATATTGTATCTGGCAAGCTCACTTGCAATAAGTGCTATGCGTCTCTGGGGTCTATCTAAACCGTCTCTGTCAAGAAGCGTGCAAACGTTCCAGGTAGCAAGGTTCAGAATTGTAGTCCTTGCTTTTTTCCTTGATGATTTGTTTCGACCGCATATGTAGGGTTCCCGCCGGCTGCGGTAAACCGGCTAGGATAACATAGAGCAGGCAATTTTTAGGGCACCTTTTCTAGCCCCTTTCTCAATACCAAGGAGGTGAGCAGTGCGGTCCTAAACAGGGCTGCTCAGTCGCTCAGACGGCTGCCAAACTCCACCGTTGCTCCATTCAGTGGGAAACGACCCTATGGTCTGAACTGCCTGTGTGCAGCTTTGTGGCTACGACTGCCAGTGTACCCACACCTGTCGCTACACCGCGCGCCCATCGCCACAGGACTTGGGGACAATGTAATGGGTAAAGGATGACTGATGACTTGCACGAGACTTTAATTAAAGTGAGGAAGAGTTGCGCAGCATCAACCTCACTCTCTCGTCTGAGACCATCAATTCGCAGTGGCAGGAACAAGTCGAGACAACTGGGGATGGGGATGGATGCAGTGGATGACCAAGATAACCTACGTGTCTCATCTTGCTCTCTGCACTCCACAGTGCACTGCTGTATCTGCCTTTCTCTCCATTAAACCTGATAGAGGTTACTTCCTCAGAGTCGGCTGGAGTCCAGTCTTCTCATGGAAGGTAGGCAAGCCCAGGAATACTGAGGGTATAAGACCCATCAGCTACCCTCACCTGGGTTAGCCCGCCAGTTGAAGCAGTTTGCCGGGGTGTGGCCGCTGTTGCATGCAAACAGCTACTTGGAGCCACAGGTGAGAGTTGGTGCGAGGTGGGGACCAAAGCGGACGAACCACCCCGAAGAGTGCGACTAGACCATCCGACAGAGGTACTACCCCTGACGCTGGCACCCCATACACCCCAGCAAACAGATTACCATACAGATGGCACCAACTATGTATAATGCAGCACAAGTTTAACAGAAATTCACCAAAATGAAATTCACCAGCACCATCTGAGGATCTGTATGTCTGAAGGAATCTATTCATTGCTGTGAGTAAAGTGCATACAGTATGCGTCTTCCCAAAGGTCCCCCCCCCCCCCCGGCACCATTTCAGAACCGCTGCTATAGAGTAACCAAAATACATTAAAATTTCACCTTTTGAAAAAATGCTGACGATCCAGCAGGGAATGCATAACCCTGACTTACTCACTGGGTCTTTGCTGTAATTTAAAAACTCATGAGCTACATTCAGAAACACTAGGATGCTGGCAGAGGCCCAAATGCAAGTCCTTTTTACATGTTCAGGGATACGTCATCTTGATATGCCTTTATGCTGGGTAGGTAAGGAATATTCAACACTGAACAACGATTTTGGTAAAAGTTGTACTCAAGTTTAATAAAAAGACGTCTAAACACAAAGTATTTTCCAACAAATTACCACGGAGGGACGATACTGCCTCTCCATAACTGATTATGCCACCAGCTTCCAAAGTATAACTTTAAAACATTTTATAAAATAACTATATGAACATTTAGAAATGTATATCACCCTTCTGAAACATGCAATTCCTTTCCCTTGGGGCCATAGCTACTTCTGTTGATATGCCACATAGAACTGGAGAATGTCTTTGACAGATCTTCCCCATCCCTCACGCCCACTCAATTCACTACCTTCCTTATTGACATACCTAATAACTTTTCTCATTCCCTCATGTATTTTTTTTCACCAAACACATTAATTACCAAAGAACTGCCTGCATCCTGGCATGCGACTGGAATATCAACAACTCTTTCTTGCTCCCAAGGCCCCCCAGCTGACACAGGTTAGGACCTTTGATATTGATTTGTCTCTACAGAGACATCAACGCAGTTAAAAGACTTTGCTTGTTTAAAACCTCTTTTGGCTGTTTAGGAGAACAGCATTATTACATAATTTAAAAATACATATCTCTAAAAGACAAGTTATCTTCACAGAGACAATTGCAGAGCTAAATCAATATAAAAGGCCAATAGAGACATCATACCACGGCATTTCTGACAGTGTCTGCGATACCAGTTTGGGATTCTTTGATGTTTGCCAAACAGGATGAGTAGGAACAAGACCAGGACCAGACAACTGAGCAGGAAGGACAGGGAGAGGACTAAGAAAAGGAGAGAGAGATCAAGGATGAAAGCAGAACACATATTTTATACAAACAAATATCCACTGAGTCCCCACAATGTCACTAACATATAGACTCAGATACCTAGACATATGAAGATGAAGTGGAAACTAAAGCATACTAAAACAAGATCCACGCCTTAACAGATCACACAAAGAGTCCAGCGAACAAACATTCCTGGTCTGCAAAACAAAACATGGATGACAAAATTGTACAAATTTCCCATGCTCCCGCAAATATCCACAATTCAGCCTAACTGTTCCAGCTGTTTTTAATTGTATTTTAATTTAAAGCACTAGATTTCTGTCTACTCTACCTTCTAACACGCCCCATCAATGTAGTACCAGGCTATTAATATTTAAAGAAAACAGTGTGCCACTATGATAACATAGATTATCCCAATAAAATCAGAGATTCTTACTTTTTTTTTTTTTTTTTGCTGGGGCCCCCTTTGAAAATATTTCAGGCCCTGACCATCACCCCATACCATGCCACCCTTATGTCTGCACTGCTGCTGACAGCAACAATGCCTTCAGAGCTGGACAATCAACTAGCAGCCACTGATATTGTGAACTTCGAGACCTCCCCCCAACCCCCTTTAGGACCTCCTGTCACCACCCTCTGGTTCAGAAGCCCTAGTTTTATAAACGCTAATCAAGGCAAAATAAATCTATAAACAGATTTGTTAAGCCCTGCTAGTCCACCATCAAAGAGGTGGAGTGTCATTCTGAGATTCTAGAGTGTCCTCAAATTGTACCCCATTCATCTTTCTGTCATTTGCCCAGGAGGCTGCTGTTCTAGAAAACAAATGGAGAACACCCTGTAAGTCAGGGTCCACTGGCACGTCTTTGGGTACCTTCTTTCAGAAAAGTCTGATCTAATGTTGCCTCATGTCTTGTTTTGTACATCACTTCACCAGTCAAGCCTTTGTTCCATTTAAAAAGGCTTTCCTTCGGTTATCATCCTGCCAGCAGGATGTTTGAGTCGAATGTCAATGATGCCTACTTTTTGCCATACTTAAAGAAGAATCTCTTGAATCCATGCTAACAACTGGCCCACCTAATGCTTGGCTCAACAAAACTGGTTGCCAGCTAGGTGCCAGCAGTTTTATTTTTGGTTGCCAGGGAATACTCCACTGCATTTCTGAAGCAGAGTTGGGTGCCAGGTGCCAGGCTACAAATCCTGGTCAGCATGGTGACCTAGAACCCAGGTTTTCTTGAGCCCTTACCTAATGTGACAATGAATTTTGTAATTTAGATTAGGGCAGGGCATCACTTATAAAGGAAGCCTTCAAGTAGTGGAAACTTGTCAGATGACTGTGAAGAAGCACAAAAATATTGCTTGAGCAAGCAGGGGTAAAATCAGAAGGGTTGAAAGGGGTGAAATCAAAACAATTACAATTGCAGCTAGCAAAGGACATGAAGGGTAATAAGAAGGGTTTCTACAATTATATTAGCAACAAGAAAGTGGTCAGGGAAAGCAAAGGTCCTTTACTGAACGGAGGAGTTAGCTTAGTGATAGCTGATGTGGAAAATGCTGAAGTGCTCAGTGCTTCTTTTCCCTCTGTCTTCACAGACAAAATCAGTTCACAGACCACTGCCTTGGGAAGTACAGTATGGGAAGGAGGTAAGCAGCACTCGGTAATGAAAGATCAGATTCAGGACTATAAAGAAAAGCTGGATATGCACAGGTCCATTGCACTGAATGCACTACAATCTGAGGGTGCTGAGGGAGGTGGCTATTGCGATTGTATAGCCATTGGACATTACTTCTGAGAACTTGTGGCAGCTGCGCAGGGTTCTGGACAATTGGAAAAAGCAAATATGGTGCTCACCATTAAGAAAGGGAAAAAATAAGAGCGAGGGAACTAAAGACCAGTAAAAAAAACAACAAGGAGTTGTGTGGCACTTTAAGACTAACAGATTTATTTTTTGCATGAGCTTTCGTGGGAGAAGATCCCACTTCCTCAGATGCTTCGAAGATGGGTGAACCAGGTAGATTTGTTAACGACTGTCGTTAGAGATGTACCTGGGACATCAAGACTTCAAAGAGAAACAGCTGAACTCAAATTAACATGCAAGCTAAATTCTGTGAAAGCAGGACTTAATCGAGACTATGGGTTCTTTTCCCATTACAAAGGGTAATTTGACTTCAGGCTTCCCATGGTTTGAGCCTGTAAACTGCTCTGATTTGCTGTTACTTTATGACCTGATCCTATGTTTCACACCCCCTTGCATTTAGTTTCATTCCATTCTGGAAGTTCACCCATCTTCGAAGCATCTGAGGAAGTGGGATCTTCTCCCACGAAAGCTCATGCAAAAAATAAATCTGATAGTCCTAAAGTGCCACACAACTCCTTGTTGTTTTTTTACTGGACTAGACTAACACAGCTATTCCTTTTGAAATTAACTAAAGACCAGCCAACTCACCTCAGTCCCTGGCAGAATCATGGAGCAGGTCCTCAAGAATCCATTTTCAAGCACTTAGTGGACAGAAAGGTGATCAGGAACAGTCAGCATGGATTCATCAAGGGCAAGGTATACCTGCCCAACCCAACTTCCTTCTATGATGAGATGACTGGCTCTGTAGATGTGGGGAAAGCAGTGGATATGAGATACCTTGACTTTAGCAAAGATTTTTTTGGTGTTTCCCACAGTATTCTTTTTAGCAAGTTAAAGAAGTATGGGTTGCAAGAATGAATTGCAGGATGGATAGAAAGCTGGCTAGATCATTGGGCAGTGAGTCTGTTTGGCAGCCAGTATCAAGTGGAGTGCCCCAGAGACCACTCTTGGGTCTGGTTTTGTTCAACATATTCATTAAATATCTGGATGATAGGGTGGATTACAACCACAGGAATTTCACACTTGACACAAAATTGGGGGGCGCGGTACGTACCCTGGATGGAAAGGATAAAAGACAGAGTGACCTAGACAATTCAGCTAAAAGAAAGGTGAAATGAAGAGGTTCAACAAGGGCAACTGCCAAGTCCTGCACTTAGGACAATGAAATCTCATGCACTAGTACAGACTGAGGACCGACTGGCTAAGTAGCAATGATATAGGAAAGGAACTGGGGATTACAATGCACAAGAAGCTGGATATGAGTCAAGGGTATGCTCTTATTGCCAAGACATCTAAATGGCATATTGGGCTGCATTAGTAGGAACATTGCCAGTAGAGCAAAGGAAGTGATTATACCCCTCCCTCTATTCTGTACTGGTGAGGCCACATTTGCAGTACTGTGCGCAGTTTTGGGACATATCCCTCTCCCAACAACCACCCATACTACAGCACATGCGTAGATAAATTGGAGACAGTCCAGTGCAAGGATACAAACATCGGGCTTGTGCACATGACTTTTGAGGAGCAGTTGAGGAAACTGGGGTTGTTTAGTCTATAGAAGAGAGAAGTGAAAGGGAAAAAGGAGGATCCAGGGAATTACAGACCAGTCAGCCTCACCTCAATCCCTGGAAAAATTATGGAGCAGATTCTCAAAGAATCCATCCTCAAACACTTAGAGGAAAATAAAGTGATCAGGAACAGTCAGCATGGATTTACCAAGGGTAAATCATGCCTGACTAATCTCATCTCCTTCTATGATCAGATGACTGGTTTTCTGGATGCAGGAAGAACCATTGATGTGCTATACCTTGATTTTAGCAAGGCTTTTGATACAGTTTCCCACAGCATTCTCTTTGGCAAATTAAGGAAGTATGGGTTGGATAGGCGGACTATAAGGTGGATAGAAAACTGGCTAGATCAACAGTTTCAGCATGGAGGAATCAATGGTTCCATGTCTAGCTGGCAACTGGTCATGAGTGGTGTGCCCCAGGGGTCGGTCCTGGGGCCAGTTCTGTTCAACGTTTTCATCAATGATCTTGATGATGGAATAGACTGCATTCTCAGTAAGTTTGCGGATGACACCAAGCTGGGGGGAACGGTAGACACGTTGGAGGGCAAGGAGAGGATTCAGGGAGACCTAGATAAATTGGAACAGTGGGCGAATAGAAATCTTATGAGATTCAATAAGGATAAGTGTAAAATCCCGCACTTGGGACAAAAAAACCCCATGCACTGCTACAGGCTGGGAAACATTCAGCTAAGCAGCAGCAGTGTAGAAAAGGACCTGGGGGTCATGGTGGATGGGAAGCTGGATATGAGTCAGCAGTGTGCTCTTGCTGCCAAAAAGGCCAATGGCATACTGGGCTGCTTCAAAAGAAGTATTACCAGCAGATCAAGAGATGTGATCATTCCCCTCTATTCTGCACTGGTGAGGCCACATCTAGAATCCTGTGTTCAGTTTTGGGCTCCCCACTACAAAAAGGACAGGGACATGCTAGAGAGAGTTCAGAGGAGGACAACCAAAATGATTAAAGGGCTAGAACACAAGCCCTATGAGGAAAGACTGAAAGCATTAGGCTTATTTAGTCTGCAGAAGAGAAGATTGAGGGGGGATTTGATAGCAACCTTCAACTACTTGAAGGGATGCTCTAAGGAAGATGGAGCTCTACTGTTCTCGGTAGTAACGGAGGACAGAACGAGGAGCAATGGTCTCAAGTTGCAGTTAGGGAGATCTAGGCTGGATATTAGAAAAAACTTTTTTACTAGGAGAGTGGTGAAGTCTTGGAATGAGCTGCCGAGGGAGGTGGTGGAGTCTCTATCTTTGGAGGTGTTTAAGGCCCGGCTGGACAAAACCCTGACGGGAATGGTTTAAGCAGGAGTGGTCCTGCCTCTGGCAGGGGGTTGGACTAGATGACCTATGAGGTCCCTTCCAACCCTATGATTCTATGAAAGGGGGGGGGGGGCGGGTATTTGACAGTGATCTTCCAATATCTGAACGGCAGGTCCAAACAGTGTGGAACTAGGCTATTCTCAGTGGTGGCAGATGACAGAATACGGAGCAATCATCTCAAGTTGTGGTGAGAGAGCTCTAGGCTGGATATTAAGGAAAAGCTTTCTCTCTAGGAGAACAGTGAAGTAATAGAATGGTTTAACAAGAGGGCTTGAAATCTCCATCCTTAGAAGTTCTGAAGATTTGGCCTGACAAAGCCTTGCCTGAGATAATTTAGTTTGGGGTGGTCCTGCTTTGAGCAAGATGTTGAATTAGATGACTTCCTGAGGTCTCTTCCACCCTCATCTTCTATGACCATAAATGTTCTTTTTTTCCATATTGCAACTACGGTTTAGTTTGTTATAATAATACCTCACAGCAAACCAGTAAATCTACCACCTATGTCTTGTAGAAATAATTAAGTCTTAGTAATGTGAGACCTCAGTGCAGCCTGCAACTGTAAATCTTTGTGAAGATGTGAAAACCTCATGCTTGTGTCCACATATCAGTATGGTTCTACTATCTATTTAATAACTAGCTCCAAAACTCCTGAATCCGAAGATACTTCCATCTTTCATTAAGGTGGATTTGCTGATCTCCCCACAGCATCGCCAACCATCTGGCAGAGTTTTTTCTCTAGAATCAGATAGCTGAACATCCTACAAAGTAGCCAGCTAAGTAAATTCACTAGAGCTTTTACTCACATGTGCGCGCATATTTTGGAAAAACTCCACTGAAAGGAAAAAAACTTGTTTGAAAACATAACAAGTGTCTTCTTAATTCTCTCTGAAGACAGACAGGTTCTGTGAAGAAGGTGGTTGGGATGGTTTGCAAATTCAGCAGATTCCAATGAAGATAAGCACTACAAAATCCAGCAAACATAAGGCTGTTTCTGTGAAGGGCCTGGCAGCAGCATACCAGCATGGCTTCTAAGCGACCCATTTCTGCTCTTTGTAACCCACCAGAGTTTAGCAGGCACAAAAAAGTTATACAGGCAATAACTACTACGCAAGCTGTCATTCAGAAATGAACTATTTAACTGTCTGTTCTTGCTACTTCCTGTCCTATATCACATTGCTCCCAATGCAGAGGAGCTCTGATCCCAGAGATTTAGAGTGTCTATTTCTCCCACAGTGTTTGAAGATACAGGGAAGCATACAATATAACTATTATTCTTGCATTCTGCTTGTCTGAGGGCTTTCCTGCCATGTTTTACTCCTCCCAAAGAGAGATTTAAGTGCCTGGTAGTAAGCCTGAATCCAGATCCCAGATAAATATTTCAACCTCAATTTTCTGTGCTGCTCCCAGTTTCAAAGAATCCTCTGAGTGTGAGCTCATCTCTGTCCATGCCTAGATTGCAATGTGTTTTGGACACCAGTTTACAATGGACTGATTCCTATGTGAATATATGTTTTGCTGAGAATAAAGCTGTGGTAATTAGCTCCTGGGGCCCAGCCAGTAGACAAAGTTCTTAACTTTTATATACTATAATGAAAAAATGAGATTATTTCCCTGTAACTGGATATTTTTCAAGATGTGTGGTCCCTATGTGTATTCCACTGAGGGTTTATGCATGTGCACCCTGCGACTGGAGCTGGAGAATTTGAAAGTAGTGTCTGTTGGTCTTTTAATGCACTCTGACTCACTTTACATCTTCTTTCAAGGTGATAAAAGGCAGGCTGGACCAATCAACAGGTAAAAATAGGTGTCCAGAGCTGAAGAATATGAAAATTGTATCCATGGATCTGGCTCTCCTCATGGTTTCATCCAAGGAGATGAAGCAACGCAGACTGACAGAATCTCTAATTCCTTCTCACTACTGCATTCAGGTTGGAACTGTTAGTGTCTTTCTGCATATAACGCACCTCTAAAGTCCTTCAATTTACCATAGTTAAATAACTCATAGTTGGCCAACAAGGCCTGGTAGTTTGAAATTTGGAATTGAAGGCTTGTTGAAGAAAAGACCTTGCATTCCAGGAGGTCTATGCACTTGCCCTCTTTAGCTGGGAAGGTCGAGGGCAGATGTTGCTGTCTGGAGCATTCCATTGCTGATCATGCCACAAAAGAATTGGGTAGGGGTATGAGGGAGGAGGGAAAAAAATCCTCTGACCCTTTGGCTGGTACTTACTGTATATCATCGCATATAAGCCAAGATTTTTGTGCCTGAAAACTGGCTTCAAAACAGGCACTCAGCTTGCACACGGGGGAATACGGTAAACAGCCCCAGCCCAGCACTTTCTCTGACCACGCTGCAGGCTGGAGCCCCAGCGTGGCCAGAGCCACCATCTTGGGCAGTTGGGCTGGGCTGGGGCTGGAGTAATGAGGGGATCCCAGCATCATCTGGAGCAGCCAGGTAAGGGGCCTTGTGGGGGGGTCAGGGAGGCCAGGGAAGAGGTGACAGGGAGTGGGGGGTGGAGTCACGGAGTGCGGGGAAAGCCACAGCAGGGCCCAGGATTTAGGAAGGGGGTTGGGGAGTGCAGGGAAGCAGCAGCAGGGCCCAGGGATTTGGGGGGGGGGGTGCCTGGGAGGCTGGGAAAAAGTGGCAGCAGGGGTTGGGGGTGATGGGGAAACAGGTGAAATGGTGCTGGGGAACAGGGGGACAACAGCATGGAATGGAGAAGGCGGCAGATGGGGGGGGCAGCCATGAGGAATGCATAGCACAGGGGGGGCAGCAGGAGGAGCAGAGAGGCCAGTGGGCAGCAGTGAGGAATGGACATAGCAGGGGAGGCAGGAGTGGGGAATGGACAAAGCAGAGGAGCAGCAGGAGGAGTGGAGAGAGCAGGGGGGCTAGAGTGAGGAATGGACAAAGCAGGGGGGCAGTGGAAAAGCAGCAGCAGGAGTTTGCGAGTCAGGGATGGTGTCAGGAACTCCAGGGGAAGCCAGCACCACTAGGTGGGGGGCGGGGTTAGGGACCAAAGCCAAAAGGGGACCTCAGCTTATACATGGGTCACCAATTTTTGCCTTTTTTGGGGTCTCAGAAATACAGGGTCGGCTTGTGCTCTGATCCGCTTATACCCAAGTATATACAGTACTTTCTTTTTTCTGTCCCGCTGGGAGTAGAAGCATAAGTGGCCAGGATATAATCAAACCATTCAAGCTGGATGAAGAACGGCATAATTAATCCATAGAGCAACCCTGCTCAGTACGAAAGAATGAAAACTGTCCAAGACCTGATGCTGTTTGTCCTGTACTACTTCTTATGCAATACGCATTTTGTCTGCCACCCTTTGCAACAGTTTTCGGAAAGGTTTCTGGAACTGGTGAAAGCCTTCAGGAGGTGAGGGAGAGGCTGAAATGACTGTAGCATCTGCAAACACTCCTGCTCCAGCAGCATTGTCAGAACCTGACTAAGAAGTCAGTCTTTTACAACCTTTCAGATCATCTATTTTATGGCATCCTTAGCAAGGTGGGACAAAGCCTCCTTCACTGAATGGATGGGTTCTGAAGATGGGTACTGCGGCCATGAACGCCAAAAGGATCAGCAATGAGGATCAGGTGGATGTTGAAGTAGGTCTCATAGAGAGGGCAACTAGTGGTTTCCTGTTGTTGGAGGTGATAATGAATGGACAGCTTTTGCACTCCACCAGAATTCTCCAATGATGGGTATTTGGACCCTGGTTCCAATGACACAGAAGCATGAAAACCACAGGAGGATGTGTAAAAGTAGAGTCTGACTGCGCCAAATCCCAGAGAGGAGATGGGACCTTCGTAGGTGTGGGTGCTAGAGGAAGGCATGGAATTCTCAGTTCACCCTAGGCGTACTGATCGTAAGCCTTTGGTGCTCTCACAGAGTTCACCAGCATCATCAGTACGCATTTCAGAACTGGAGCACAGGACTGTCCAGGAATCAATGGATTTTCCCATCTCAAGAGAGGCTGACGTCAAAGGCATGTGCAGCTTCGTACCTGCAGTCCCACAGGTCTGTGCAATTATATGTTATGCTGGGTGCACCTCGGAACACACCACTTCCCTGTGGCTGGAACTCGTCGATAGTGTATCATCCTTCCTCAGCTTGAAGGATGACCTGCTGCAATACTTATGCACATGCTTCCTTGCCTCCTGACTGAGTCTTGGCATAGAGTATGTAGCAACAGTACTGACGGAGCCAGGTTCAAGCTCTGATGCTGGAGAAAGTATGGCTTGGGAAGTACTGGCAGATACTGCACCTGGATGAAACAGGGGTTTTTCTCAAGGAGTAGTGGCAGCATTGATGATAATCATTTATCAAAAACAAATATGAGCTTGAGGAACACATCTTTAATCCTGGTGTCTTCAGCATAATCCAGTACCCACATGTGTGTGCTGGTGGTGGGAGGATGCATGGGGACTAGAAAAAGAGATTCCCTGAACAGCTAAATCTTAGAAAAACTAAACTATGCAAGAAACAATAAAACCACTAGAATAAAATCAAACTATACATAATTTCCAAATTTATTTCCTTTAAAAATGTATCAGATACAAAAGGACACTATCAGATCCAATCAGTCCATGTGGTGTGATGGAAGAAGAGGTTATCCACCTGTAACTGGTATTTTTAAAGATGTGTTGCTCCCGGACATTCCATTGTAGGTGTACACATGCATGTGAACGTATATCTGGAGACTTTCTCCTATAGAGCACCCGTAGGGTCGGCTGTGGTACCCTCTGGAGTGGCACCGTTGCAGCTCTCTCTGAGTCACAGCCGACCCACCCCCCTCCTTCAGTTCCTTCTTAACGCCTATTCCGCAGGGGGAGGAGGGAGGGACGTGGAATGTCCAGAAGCAACACATCTCGAAGAACACCAGTTACAGGTGGGTAACCTCTTCTTCTTCTTTGAGTGATTGCTCCTGGCCATTCTGTTGTAGGTGATTCGCTAGTCTTACCTGTGGTGGTGGGAAGGAATCACAGGCGCACCGACTACAGAACTGCTCTGCCCACTGCCGTGTCGCCTTGAGCTTGCCAATCAATCGCATAATTCTGTGCGAACATGTGTGCAGACAACCACATAGCCACTTTACAAATGTCCACAATCGGTACCCCACTCAAGAACACAGCAAAGGAGGCTTGAGCTCTCAGAGTGGGCCTTGATTGCCGGCAGGTCAATCTTAGCCAATGTATAACATTTGTGAATGCAAGAAACTATCGAGGAAGAGAGGCACTGAACTGAGACTGGCACCCCTTTCATTCCGTCTGGCACTGCCACAAACAGGTGGGATGTCTTTCTAAAGGGTTTCGTCCTCTCTATGTAAAACGCCAAAGCACAGCAAACATCCATAGTATGAAGCCTTCTTTCTTTGTCTGAGGCATGCCGCTTTGGATAAAAGACGGGCAAGACAATTTCCTGATTACAGTGAAACAGCAAAACCACCTTCGGATGGAATGCTGGGTGAGGACACAGTTGAACTTTCTCTTTGAAGAAGACCGTATAGGGCAGGGAGGCTGACAACGCCTGAATCTCTGAAACTCTCCTGGCCACCGTTATCTCCACTAGGACAGCTACCTTCCACAAAAGGAGGAGAAGCGAACAGGAGGCACGTGGCTCGAACAGGGGGCCCTATGAGTTTCAAGAGGACCAGACTGAGGTCCCACTGCGTGACTGGAGAACACGCGACCAGGAAGAGCCTCTCTAAACCTTTAAGGAAATGCTTCACCAAGGGATCGGCGAAGAGGGAAGCTTCGCTTGCCTTCTCGTGGAACGCCAAAATTGCCACAAGTTAGACTCTGATGGAGAACAAGAACAGGCCCTGGGCTTTCAAACACAGAGAAAGTCTAGGATGGTTTGAACTGGAGCCCTGTGGGGCATGAGATCCCTACTAAGTGCCCAGTCCACAAACTTGCCCCACTTACCCTTGTATGACGCCCTTTTCGAGAGCTTCCTACTGTTGAACAAGATCTTCTGGACCTGCACTGAACTCTGTAACTCCCTGCCCCTCAGCCATGGAGGTTCCATGCACAGAGGTGCAGCGACCTCAGATCCGGGTGGCACACACGCCCTTGCTCTGGGGGAGCAGGTCAAGCAGGAGTGGTACAGGTCATCAAGTGGCATCAGCTTGCGACATGCTTCACAAGTTTTAAACCCTGGCATGCCCCGACCCAGAGGCTGGTGGCAACTAACTCTGGAACAGGTACTCTTTCTAATAATAGTGATAAAGAACTGAGCAAAGACAGTCAGAAGCACTCCAGCTACCACCACAGTGGTTAGAAGGAACTGAAGAGGGGGCAGGTCGGCTGTGACTCATATAGAGAGCCACGATGGTGCCACGCCACAGGGTGCTCTATAGGAAAAAGTCTCTGGCTATCCGTGCATGTGCACACGTGCACCTACAATGGAATGGCCAGGACCAAATCACTTGAAGAAGAACGGAAGACGTGATCAGTCAGTCTGACCCACCATGTCTCACCTCAGGCAATGCCATGAAGTAAGGCAAGCACAAATGCACAGGCCAACAAAATTACTACATCCAAATTCTCCAACTCTGGATGTGAACATCCAAATGTGAAATCAAATCAATCATAATGATACACTGCTTTTCAGACAAATAGGCCAATTAAAATAATTATGGGCATTCAGACTTCAGAGTTTTTCTTCTGCAACAAGCATGCAAGGTAATTATAATTACTTTCAGTCACACTGGAAGACAGGCCACTTTTATGCATTGTGGCTGAAACCTGGTAATGAGGTGAACAAATAAAGAGACCAGTGAGGAAATCACTCCAAAAACTCTTACATACAATATCATGTGGGGAAAAAGAGAGAAACCAAATGCCACTGTGTATACAGATTTTAGTTTACAAGCACCAAAACAACGGCTGACTGGAAAGCACTGAATCTGCACTCACAGTTGTAGTAGAATAGATGGTTAGTGAGCTATTCTATTTTCTAATCAGAGCAATCCTGCTTTCCTCAAGGCTTTCATCTTTGTGATATTAGATGTGCAATTTGATAATCAAAGGAATAAAGTAACAATATGAGTGTTTATGTATTCAAAGTTACTCAGTAGGGAAAACTCTCAGTGACTATTTTCTGTGAAGATTTTCCATGTGAATGCTGCTGACTTTACAACGAAAATAAAAGTTATTTTTAGATCAGTTACTGAGTTGGTTAATAAACATTGTGCCTGCTGTGTAATGTGACTCTCCCACTACTGACTGTACTGGGAATAAACAGGGAGAGTACACACTTGATCACGTCAGACAGGTTTAGAAAAAAGCTGAGTCACCCACAGCCCTTTCACTATTTACTCAAGTCAGCCCAGTAGAAACTTCTGTGACAGCACAATCATCAAATAACCTGGCTAAAAGGTGCTGCTCTTTGAACACTATGTCATCAATAAAACAGCTAGAATGACTCATGAAGATGCTTTTATTACATTTTTCCTTAATTCCTATGTTTACAAAGAGAAATAACATGTTTCTAAGGTTCTATATTTACATACTAGGAGAAGAAACGGTCTTGTAGTTTAGCCACATAACTATAAGTAAGGAGACAGATTCTATTCCCATCCCAGACGTTATTTCACTGTGTTGCTGTGTGTAAATAAAGCTTTGCACTCCAACTTATGCATTACGTAGAAAAAGCAACTGAAACGGAGTTGATGCGAGGCTTAATTGAATGTCTGCAAAGTGCTTTAAAATCTTTGGATGGTTGAGGGTTGATTAGGACAGAAAGTATAAGCAAGGGCGCTGCTAGGTGGGGAAAAGACCCGAGGACCAGGTCCAAGGCCTGCCTGTCCCCCAACGCCAGCCGATCGTTAGCCAGGCTCCCGCCAACCACTCTGCTCTGCTGCAGCAGTGAGAGTGTCTGCATGTATGCAGCACGCTCAGGGTTTGTGGGCTGGGCAGCAGCTTACCTTCCTCCCCCCTCCCACCCCCGCAACAGGCTTCTGCCCATGTGCTACCTGGGGAAAATTTATTCAGGACCCTGCCGTGGAGATTTGGGGCCCAGACCCCTTGTGCCAGGCATAGCAATGCCTCTGCGTATAAATGCTAAATACTCTGGGCCAAATTCAGATCACAATTACACTTGAGCAATACCTCAGTCAGTTTGCTCTGCTGATGTAACTGAGGCCAGAATTTAGTTCTTAAACTATTAAAAGTGGTGCCTTAAGAAGTAGTATGATATACCATGTGAACTTTCAAAAAGCCACGCTGACCAAATTACAGAGTATCCAGCCCAGGGGAGGGGAGGGAGCACAGGGCCTGGCCTCTGGGCCAACGCAACCCACCTGCCCCAGCACAGGGGGAGAGGTGGAGCAGAGGGGCCCCCACAGGCCAATTGACCGCAGGCTCTGTCCGACCCTAGGAATGGTCCAGCGACTATTGTACTATTAACAGCGGGAATTGCCAGGTGGGGAGGCAGACGCCCTGGTTTAGAAGCCTCCTGTTCCCTCACAATACAGGCAGTTTGTACCAGCAGGAAACTCTTACAAAACTTTCCCTTGGCCTAGTGTTCTGGGAACAAAGTGGATTGCAGGCTGCAGATGAAGAAACAGCTCTAGCCCCTGGCTCCCATCTCTCCAGCATTCTGCTCATTTCACCTGTTTTTGAAAGTAAAACTCTGCTACAAATCTTTTACATTACAAAACTTCATTTATTTGTTGTGTTTATTTCAACTTTATAGCATATTTCCAAGCCGCAAGCCCTTAGGAATAATATAATAGTATTTCATGCAGGAGTTAAGAGATTATGCTTAACACGCAACCTTCAAAAACAAGAAAGCCTCTCTCTTACCACATTAATTCTGTTTATTCTGACCTCTCCTCACCTACAGACAGCCCTCTAACCTTAAACAGATACTCACCAGCAAGTACAGACCTAACAGAAACATTTAAGCAGGCACATACCCCTGCAAGAAACCACACAGACAATTTTGCCCACATATCTGCACAAAAGACACCATCATTATGACCTAATCAAGCCAGCTCATTCACCGTCCCATCCACCAATGTGATTTACGTCATCATGTGCCGGAAATGTTCCCACACCTTATACACTGGACAGACAGAGCAATCTCTGCGAAAAAGAATAAATGGGCACAAACTGCCATCAAAAATCACAATAATCAAAAACCAATAGCTGAGCATGTCAATCTTCCTAATCACTCTGTTGACTGTTTATTAACAATTGTAGTCAAGCAGATGTGTAACACACCAAGACTTCAAAGAGAAACTGCACAACTGGAAATGATAAGCAGATTCGACTGTGTGAAAGCAGGATTAAATTGTGACTGTGGATTCTCTTCTCATTACAACAGGTGATTTGACTTCACCTTCCTCTATGTGCTGTTTCCCAGCATTTGAATCTTAACAAGTGCTCTGATTTGCTATTACAGTGTGACCTGATCCCATGTCATACACTCCCCTGCATTTATTTTCCTCCTATTTGGTAAGATCCCCCATCTTCAAAGCATCTGATGAAGCTGGATTTTCTCCCACAAAATAAATTAATTTGTTAGTCCTTAAGTGCCACAGGACTCCTTGCTTATTTTGTGTAAAGGAATTCCCAGGCTGAGGACCCCTTACAGAAACAACTGGTTCTCCCAGAGGACTCTGCCCTCTGCACACCAGCAGTTTTCAATCACTGTGTCGGGACATATGACTGCCACACAGCATTAAGCATGTTGCAGAGAGACAGGTGGAGGCCTGGATTCAGCCTGGAGAGGGGTAGGCTGGTGTGTCCTCTAGGGTCACGCATGCCATGAGGCATGCTGTGACCTGCAAAAGGTAGGGAACCACTGGTCTATACCAAGGGGGCTCCAGCTTGCAGGCCTCTGTAGACAGTAACTTGGCCATACCCACTAGGAGAGAGGCAGTCTCTCAGAAAACCACTGAGTGAGAGCCTGGATCAGCTCACTTTGCCCCACAGAGGTCAAGCTATGTATAGCAGCGAAGATGTTCGAAAACAGCAATGAAGACATTTGAACTCAGGCTGGAGCAGGGGCTCTGAGATCCTCCCTCCTTTTGCTGTCTCAAAGCCCAGGCTCCAAAGTGAGCATGAACATCTATACTGCAAACATATAACCCTGCAGTCTGAGCCCCATGAACCCAAGTCGACTGATCTGGGCCAGCCATAGGTCTTTCAGTACAATGTTGGCATACACTGAAGAGTAACCCTGTCCTACTTTGCAGCTAGCTTACAAACTTCATTGCACAGGGCTGTCACACTCCCTCAACTGAGAAGACATACTTCCCAGTTCTGCTCTTCATCCTCCCTCCTCCATTCCTGTCTACCAACATTACCTCAGTCTTAACCAGATTGAGACTCCTCCAATATGCTGCTCCCTATCTCAGATAATCACTCACTGGAAACCCATTTCACTGCATCAATCAGATTGGATGGGCTAAAGATAAGTCTGCATACATAGCGCATTAAATACAAAGAACCCCTGTATTCTCATTGACCCTCAAAATGGCCTCATATACACACAGGAGTCTCTTGGGACAGAAAATTAACATCCCAGAAACTCTCTAGGGTCATGCATGCCACCAAGCATGTCATGACCTCAAAAGGTAGGGAACCACTGCTCTATACCAAGGGAGCTCCAGCTTACAGGCCTCTGTAGACTCTAACTTGGCATTCTTAAGAAAGGTCTGCATAGCTCCATTCAAAAGCCTATGTATTCATCCCTGCTAAGGACCACAGATGAGCATAGACACTTGACATTTACCCACTGCTAGGAGGAGATAGGATATTCCATTTCTCCAAAATTCATTTCACGTATGTGAGCACATGATTTTTGTTAACCTCTTTGGACCTAAACCTATGCCATTAATTAAATATGGATTCTTGAAGTAACACTGGATAATCAATGAAATAAAGTTCCCTTGTGTACTGATGACATCACCACAAAGTTTGTACTGACAATATCATGAAAACTCATTCACTACTAAGTCATATTAGTCATACAGCAAAACAGACCAGACTGGAAAGAAAATACTGGGAAGCTAGTGCACCTACAATACTTTAAATCACTTAATAGCTTCAGTGTTTTTTAAAGAATAAAAAAACTTTCTCTGACAATCTGCACCAGCACTCAGCAACCCAAAAGATAAGAGCCATTTAAGAATTCCTTCAATAACCATGTGTTTTGAGAGCCACAATGGGTATAGCCTCCTGGTATGGGGGAGCTGGGCCAGAGTGTCTGCTGCTGGGTTCCCTGGTGAGGTGAGGGAGCTCAGAGCCAGAAACAGGCTCCCTGCAGGATCCCCCAAGTGGCAGGGACGGGCTGGAGCAGCAAGGGGGCAGCCAAAGAGCCACATGCTGCTCCAGAACCACAGGTTGCAGACATCTGGTCTACACTAAGCTTTATTTGCACAGAGCTCTGTAAACACACACACAGTTGGATCAGCATGTATTTAGCACGCAAAAATGATTTAAATAAATCTGACACACAAAAAAAAGAATCAAGAGATTTCCCATTCATCCACATGATTTATACTGAGCATACAACTGACTTTGCTAGTCTGAAATTACCATGTTTGAAGCTAAAACTTGTGGCAAATAATATAACAGAGCAACCAATATCATGGTCATGTCTCTCTACTCTTCCAACCCTCTACAGAAGTGTTTCCAAACAAGACAATTTGGCCTACAACCAGCAAATATCCTTGCTGTCATTGTGCAGCGCAAGCTTGGGTCCCTGCCCCCTTCCCTGGGACAACACTACAATGGAAATTTTGGAACCCTTAGACCCCTTATGATTATCACAGGCTGCCTGCTCTCAAAAGGCCCCATACTGAGCACTGAGTGGCTGCCAGTACCATAACAGCCATTGGTACCACAGGAACGTCCACCTCAAGAGATTCCAGGTGAGCATGAGCTGATAGCTAATGAAGAGAAAACACTAACTTCCTCCTCTCCTGATGAGATTCCTGTCATAGAGAATCTTTCAAGCGGATCCAGTGATACATCTCCACCTAAAATCGACAGCTGGTGAACACTTCTTTTGAATGTCATGGCTCACTCCACCAGGGCACAGACAATATTTTCCTTCAGGAATCTGTTGATACCAGCTCTGCAACGCAGCTACATGGAGCAACCCACTGACTCATGTTAAATATTATGTCTCTGACAACGTGGCTAGATCAGCTGCCAAGTTCAGGAGCACATAATTGGATTAATATGGCTGAAAATACTCATTCACACCACCCACTGAGGATACTCCTAGACAGACAAATACAGTGGGATTGACATGAGACACACGTGAAGAAAGAACACTTGGCCTACAGCAACTGTGGTTCTTTGAAATGTATCCAGTGTGGATCCCACAATTCAATCTACATCCCTACTGTTTGGTGACCTCAGCAACCACAGGCTTTCAATTGGAAGGAAACTTATGTAGACGGTCCCACCCCTTATGACATCATACAGAAGCACAAAGATGCACAAGACCTGTGTGGGTCTGACAGACTTGGCTTGTCAGAAGATTCCTATCTTGCACATGAGGAGCATATGCTCTTGCGCTAGGATACAAAGAACCACCTATACAATAGGGTAAATAATTCTTCCTTTTACATAAAAGAAAAATGAATAATTAAACCAGTGCTACTGCTCTGGTTATTTATTTTGATGTTAAATTCCAATGATTTTTCATTGTTACTACCCCTTCACTTTTTGTTCAATGCATTCAGGATTTACCAAAATATTAAAGTCCAAGTCCAATGCTGTAGCCTCTCCAATATTCAGAAAGGGAGCCCCCAGCCCAGAAATTAGGGCTTATACTGAAACCTAAGGAGGGCTACCCAGCTGAGTGGACATCAGTCTCTGCTAAGGTGTGATAGCACAAATGGAGACTCCAGCTTCAACAGGCAGGACAGTAACAGAGAAAGACAGTTGCTTACCTGTAACTGTCGTTCCCTGAGAGGTGTTGCTCATGTCCATTCTCAGTTTAGGTGTGCACACACCTGCGAGCATGGTCACCAGAACTTTTTTCCCCTCAGCAGTATCCGTAGACCCGGGAGTGAGAGCTCCCTGACGTCCCACATGGATGCCGCTATATATTAGGACCTCCCAGGTCTACTGCCGCTCAGTCCCTTCTTTCCAAAAACTCCAAAGCGGGGACAGCGGGTGGGAGTATAATGGACACGAGCAACACCTCTCAGAGAACGACAATCACAGGTAAGCAACAGTCTTTCTCCGTCGAGTGCTTGCTCATGTCCATTCTCAATTTAGGTGACTCCCAAGTTATGTCGAGGATGGTGGGCAGAGTTGCTGTTGAGTAGATTCTAAAACCGCTCTCCCTCTGTGTGAACATATCAATCAAATCATAGGGCTGGAAGGGACCTCATGAGATCATCAAGTCCAACCTCTCCCACCCTTGTGTCATCTCGTGCCTGTTGGACTAGGGCATAATGGTCTGTAAAAGTATGGACCGATGACCATGTCGCCGCTCAACAGATGTCGAGGACCAGGACATTAGCCAAAAAAGCGGTAGAGGATGCCTGGGCCCTGGTGGAATGAGCTATTATCCAGCCCGGAAAGGGTGTGTGTGTTTGTTTATAGCAGAACTTAATACACTCCACAATCCAGGAGGAGATACGCTGGGAGGACATCAGCTGCCCTTTTACCCTGTCCGCCACCGCCACGAATAGTTGCGTGAATTTACGAAACAAACTTGTGTGTTCTAGATAAAAGGCTAGGGCTCTACGCACATCCAATGTGTGCCACTTCCTTTCCTCATTGGACTTATGAGGTTTAGGGAAGAAGGTTGGGAGGAAAATGTCCTCGCTACAATGAAATGAGGATACCACTTTCAAGAGGAAAGCCGGGTGTGGCCTCAGCTGTACTTTGTCCTTGAAAAATCTAGTATATAACGTGTCCGATGACAGTGCCTCTAGCTCAGAAACCCTTCTAGGTGAGGTTACTGCCACTAATAGTGCCACTTTCCAGGAAAGCATAAGGAGGGGGCAGGAAGCCATCGGCTCGAATGGGGCCCTCGTCAGCCTTTCAAGTACCAAATTTAGATCCCAGGGTGGTGGCGGGGGCCTGGACTGCGGGAATAGGCATTCTATCCCTTTGAGGAACCACGATGCTAAGGGGTGGGAGACAATCAGCGTCCCTTGAATAGGCTGTCTGAATGCCAAGATGGCCGCCAAATGTACCTTAAGGGACAACAGGGAGAGGTCCTGAGCGTTGAGATGGCAGAAATCACCTGAACTGTGGCTGCAGTGGGTGATATGCCCTGAGCCTGTGCCCATGCTACAAAGCGCCTCCATTTAATGACATAGGAGCGCTGCGTGGATGGCTTCCTACTGCCTAGCAGGATTGTCTGGACCTAGAATGAACAGGCTCTCTCTTCCTTATTCAGCCACGGAATCTCCATGCTGTTAGATGAAGCAAGCTGAGATCTGGGTGTAGCAGTCTGCCGTGATCCTGTGAGAGCAGGTCCAGTCGTCTAGGGGGCTCCCACGGGGGTGCTATGAGCATCTCTAACAGCACTGAGAACCATGGTTGACAAGGCCATGCTGGTGCCACTAAGATCATGTCTGCTTTGTCTCTTCGCACTTTCAGCGCAACCCTCATCAGGAGCAGTGTTGGGGGGAACACATACAGCAGACCTCCTGACCAGGACCGGAGGAATGCGTCTGACAATGACCCCGGCTCCCTGCCCCCCTAGGGCACAA
Organism: Podocnemis expansa; assembly: GCA_007922195.1. Classification (NCBI taxonomy): domain Eukaryota; kingdom Metazoa; phylum Chordata; order Testudines; family Podocnemididae; genus Podocnemis; species Podocnemis expansa. Next base: position 28,623,992 of record ML681997.1, read on the forward strand.
AACTGGAGGCATTTCCTGTTCCACCCCCTGGAAAAGAGGTCCACTTGGGGATACCCCCACCTTCAGAAAAGCACGTCTGCTGCTTTGGGATGAGAACCTCCAACCGAATCTGTCTGCCTGTGAATTCCTGACCCCAGGGAGGTAGAAGGCCACCAGGTGAAAATCATTCTCTAGTACCAGATTCCACAGGCTTACTGCTTCCCTGAAGAGTGCCTGCGATCTGGTTACCCCTTGCTTGTTCACATAATACATTGCCACTGTATTGTCTGTTAGTACCCTGATGACTTTCCCTTTGATTTGATGCAGGAAGTCTTTACAGGCCAGCCAAATCGCCCTCAACTCTTTTACATCAATATGAAGCAGTCCGTCCTCACGGGACCAGAGTCCCTGTGTCTGGTCTCCTGTGCTTAGGTGAGCCCCCCACCCTATGTCCGAGGCATCTGACACCATAGTCATTACGGGCTCCTCCTGAGTTAATGGCACTCCCCTTAACATCGCTTATGGACTCAGTCACCATGAGACTCTGTAAAGCCTGGGAGGAAATGGTCACTACCCTGTCCAAGGCATGCAGAGCTGGCGTGTAAGCACTGGCTAGCCATAATTGGAAGGCCCGCATCTTTCGGCGAGCTAAGGGGACCACCTGCGTACAGGCCGCCATATGGCCTTACAGTTGTAGGAAGCGCCTGACCGTGGTCGTGGGGTACTTTCGCCATGTTGACACTAGCTTTACCATGTTCTCGAACCTGGCCCGTCGGAGAAATGCTCTGGCTGCCAGCGAGTCTAATGTTGCGCCTATGAAGTCTATTCTCTGCACTGGCACTAATGTAGATTTTTCCTTGTTTACCTGCAGCACCAATCTGGCGCATGTTTCCAGAGCTATGGCGATGATTTCCCTTACCCGGCCCCAGGACCTGCCCATCAGAAGCCAGTCGTCCAGGTAAGGGAATCTATGCACCCCTTTCTGACATAAAAATACGGCCACCACAGCCATACATTTGGTGAAAATTCTGGGTGCTGCAGAGAGGCTGAACAGGAGGGCTGTAAACTGATAGTGCTGCCCCCCTACCACAAAGCGAAGGTATTTCCTGTGGGTGCGGCGGATTGAGATATGGAAATACGCATCTCTCAAAATCGAGAGTGGCGAACCAGTCTCCTGGGTTCAGTGAAGGGATGATGTAAGAAAGGGACACCATACAGAACTTCTTTTTGGAGATAAACTTGTTGAGGGCTCTCAAATCCAGGATGGGCCTTTGGTCTCCGCTGGCCTTTGGTACCAGCAAATAACGAGAATAGAAGCCCTTGCCCTCTTGTGCTTGGGGAACCCGCACCACCACCCTGAGGGCGAGGAGTGCATCCACCTCCCTGCAGAGAGTTTGCTTGTGACCCATGTCCTTGGATCAGTGCAGGGACGCAGGACGGGGAGGAGGAATCATAGAGAATTGGATTGAGTACCCCTTGGTGACAGTGTCCAACACCCACGATTTATGGTAATCTGTGCCCATTGAGAGGAGAAATGAGCAAGGCGGTCCAAAAACAGGAGGGGTGAACCCGCGGGGGAAACTGGTTCGGCGCTCTCAAGGGAGTCCTCAAAAGGTGTGCTTGTTGGCACCTGAGGCCAGACACCTCCCGTGGCCCTGGTGGGAAGAGCTCACTCCCGTTCCTGTGAAACCACGCCTCCCAGCTTGTTGGCGGTATCTATCCCTCTGTCTATGGGTAGGGAATCTCTGCGACTGGGGTCTGTATTGGTGTGATGGCTGGGATCTGAAAGGGTGCCTTGGTGTCTGAGGGGTGTGAATGCCTAGCGACTTTAGCGTCGCTTTTGAGTCCTTAAGGCCATGTAATTTCTCGTCTGTTTTGGCAGAGAAGAGGCCCGGACCTTCGAAAGGTAGGTCCTGAATTACATTCTGAACTTCCTGTGTAAGGCCAGACGCCTGAAGCCAAGAAGAGCGGCAGATACAGACGGCTGATGCCATTGTTCACCCCGCGAGATCTGCCGAGTCGTAAGCCGTCTGGAGCTCAGCCTTTGCCACCGCAATACCTTCCTCCAACAAGGTTTCCAAGTCCAGTCTATGATCACGCTGAAGAAGATCCCCGAAACACCTAAGAGAGCTCCACAGACTGTAACTGTAACTACAAGGATGGCCTGATGATTCGCTACTCTAAGATGCATGCTTGCTGATGAATAAACTTTCTTCCCAAAACCATCCAACTTCGAGCACTCTGTTTTTTGTCAATGACGGCTGGCCTTGCCTGTCCTTCTGGTTCGCTGCCACAAGTAACAGGGAATGAGGAGTTGGGTGTGAGAACAGATACTCAAGGTCCTTAGCTGGGACAAAATATCTTTTTTCCACTAATTTTGAAGTAGGTGCAATAGAGAAGGGAGTCTGCCAGAGAGCCTTAGCAATCTTCATTACTCCCTCGTGTACAGGGAGGGCGACCCTAGCTGGGGTACCCAAGGCTAAGATGTTAAAGAGCACATCAGAGGATTCCTCTAACTCCTCAGCTTTAAGATCCAAGTTCGCAGCTACCCTTCTAAGCAAATCCTGATATGACTTAAAATCATCTGGTGCAGCTGGAGTGGAACGAGCCACCGATGCTCTTGAAGAAGGGGCTGAGGACTGAGATAACTCCACAGAGTCTGCCTCCCATGACTCTGAGCTGCTCCTGTGACAGCTCCACTTTGCCCCAGGGGTCTCCGGTGCGGCTCAGCTCCCTCTTGGGGAAGTGGTGGATCCCAATATGGCCACTGACCCACCCACTGTTCCTGCTGCCACAGGGTGTCAACCGGGGTGGGCATGATGGTCGCCCCATGTGGGCCCTCCCTACTACGCCGGTGGGTGGGGGAGGGAGCCCTGCCGTGAGCATGATGCTCGGCCCGTGCGGAGCACCCTCTACTGCAGCACTTGTGTCTGCTCGCGGCTCCACCACAGGAGTCCATACGCTGTGGGTGGAAGGTGCTCAACCTGTCCCACCATCCCCCACTATCAGCACTAGATGTTACACTGCCAGTGCTCCTGGAGGCCTCTGTATAATGGAATAGGAGGGGCCCCCGAGTCCTTCCTCATTTCTCCCCACGCGGCTCTTTCCATGGCGACCGGGTTTCGCGGCTCCGAGATGGAGGCGAACTCTGCGGTACCAAAGTGGAGGAGGGTGGAGGGGGCCTAGATCCCTTCCTCCTCTGTCTCCTGTGCATAACCTCCTCTCCTCTGGTGACCGGGTTCTGCAGCCCTGAGACAGGGGCGAACTCAGCAGTGCCGATGGCTGTGGGGGTACAGGGGAAGGAGACTTGGCCCTCTTTCTCTTCCCCTTTGTGCTGCGCCGCCGAGGCAAGCGGGTTCTGTGACCCTGTGCCGGGGGTGAACTCCGCAGTACGGGGGCGGGGTCTTCGCTGACCAGTCGGAGTAGCTGTGACTGCGAGCTCAGGGGTCCTGAGGGCGACTGCCCAGCAACCGGTGAATCAGCTGGGGCGATCTCATCAACTCCCCTTCTGGTCCAGGAGGGCCCGCCCACCCGTGGGAGTCCTCAGGCATGCCTCCCATTGCTGCCCGTGCCAGCAGTTCTCCTGGGCTGGGGAGAACCATTAACTCCTCAACTGCCTAGCAGGCCCTCAGGGGTGGATGGGACTGGGCATGGCAGCAGCAGCTTAGCACTCCCCTGTGGCGGGGGTTGCTCACTCTCTGGGCAGTCACATTCTCTCCCTGACAATGGGTCCCCAGGTGGCATGGCCATGCGCACCCGCACTCCTCTGCCAGGCCCCTTAGGGGCCGCTTCCCTGTGCGAGGGTGTGGAGACAAGCTGGGGCAGTGCTGAGGGCTCTCCCTAGCGCTAATAGCATCCTTGGCTGAAGGGCCCAGTACCGGGGCTGACTGTGCGCTCCGAGCGGAAGCCGTGCTCGGCGCCGAGGGTTTCGCCGCCCCTCCTGCCACCGGGTTCAGAGCTGCCTCCATGAGGACAACTTTCAAATGGTTCTCCCTATCTTTCTGTGTCCGAGGCTTAAATGCTTTGCAAATTTTGCATTTCTCTTTTCTATGCATTTCTCCCAGGCATTTCAAGCAGTTATCATGTGGATCGCTAAGAGGAAATGCTTTAGAGCAGTTCTTGCACGGCTTAAAAGCCTGGTGATTTAGGCATCGCCCTAGGGGAAGCCTCCCCTTCTCTCAGGGATGGGTTCCTCAAGCTAACTTGTTCCACGGAGTTGCAATGATCAGGTAAGTTGAAAGACACAACCTTCCAGTCACCCACCGAAGGTGGAAAGAAGGAACTGAGTGGCAGTAGACCCTGGAGGTCCTAATATTCAGCGGCATCCATGTGGGACGCCGGGGGCGCTCACGCCCCGGTCTACAGATGATGCTGAGGGAAAAAGGTTCTGGTGACCGTGCTCGCAGGTGTGCACCCACCTAAATTGAGAATGGACATGAGTAAACACTTGACAGAAAAGGATCTCTCTCGGAGCCCTTTAGAAGGCAAAGGCATCCTTGTTTGTTCTTCACGTGAGAGGAACATAGCCGTCACCAGGGGTGCTGTAATGTAGTCTAGGAAGGCATCAGAAATAGTATTGAGGTGCAGACCATGCACCCAACAGGAAGACAGGCCAATGTGCATGGTTCTGGAACTAAGCCAAGTTAGGATGAGTACTGTCCTTGTACCTGAGTACAAAAGGGGAGGTACTAAGGTAGGTGTGGGCTTGTTAGAGGAATCCCTCTTTCTAGGCTCTTCTTGCACCTAGAGGGTTTCTCTGCTGGTACCAGCTTTGTAGCTGATCAATGTTTGCTAATGACACTCGACGCATGAGCTACTGAGGGGTACTGACTCATTGGTACCAGGACCCATGGAAGCCTCAGCCAGCAGCATCCCTATCAGAACATAAGGTCTCAAGGGATGTAGCGTCTCCCAAGTCCTGACCTTGGACATGACCTCCCCTTTTTTCTGGAGTCTTTTTCTGGAGAATGACATCCACTTTTTTTAGAATGCTTTGATTCCAAAGCAGCCCCATGGTCTTTACTTGCTTAAGTCAAAGTTACTGGCATGGCTGAAACCAATGAACAGGGGAGGGAGCCCTCTGAAACAGTTCTCTGTTAGAACTTCAGTGTATCCCCTCTCAGCTTCCAAGATCTACTTCTGAAGCTTACACAGACTTTGAACTTAGACAGGACGCGCACTCTCTGAGGCAGCTGGAATGCCCTTCACCACTGAGGGAGAAAGACATGGCAGGTCTGACAAGTCTCGAAACCTGGAATCCTTTGCCCAACTCCAGCTGGCAAGCCATACATAGAACAGATCAGGCACAGCCAAAATGCGGCTCTTCAAAGAAAAATATGGCTCACAGAAGAGCATGGCAGGGAAAAGGGTGACACGGTCAGAGACAGTGAGGAAGCAGCAGTATGACCAGAGACAGTGCAGAAGTGATGGTATGGTCAGGGACTTGGGGATGGTGCAGAAGTGGCTGCATGGTCGGAGACTCAGGGATGGTGCAGAGATGCGCAGCATGGTCAGAGACAGGGGGAAGCGGCATTATGGTTCGGGCCTCAGGGATGGCATAGAGAAGTGCGGCATGGTCAGAGAGGGAAGGGAGAAGCAGTGGCATGGTCGGGACGGCAGGGAGAAACTAAGATTTTACTGTATAGGTAGACCTAGTTTTCATGGTAACCTTAAGTAATGATATTTGTAGGATCAATATTTGTCCTCTTTTTACGATAAAATTAAAGCATGTGATAAATTTTAAACTTAGTAATTTTGGAGTAAGTAAAACATTGCTATATGCCTCAGTGCGGCTCTCGAATGTTTAATAACCTGTGTGGCTCTTGAGTTCCATAAGTTTGGCCACCCCTGGAAAAGATGAAGCCCTGCCCTCAGGAAAAAAACGAAGTTCAAGACAGTTATCTCCCAAAAGTACATGTGCTTAAGAAACAAAATTAAACAAAGGCAAATTAAAACTAGAAATAAACAACAGTTAAAACAATAGCTATAAATATAGCAGACACCACACTGTACTGTCTTGAGCTGAAGATGGATGAGAACAAACAGGAGGGCAGGTTCATGCCTGCCTATACACACTCATAAGGGAGCAGAAGTATGTGTAATGTGCAGGCATGACCCATGGACACTGCTAGCTATAATCTCTGAGAGCCCACAGTCACCTACGCATCCTAGGATGGAGCAACCCAAGGGACATATACTCGAAGAATTTGAAATTAAAAGTAACAAAAGTCACAGAGCAATTTCATATCATCATCCAAGGATCTGTGGGTTCTGTACATGAACCAGCAGATTGTAACATTCAGTTAGTACCATTCAGTTCTAAGTCTGAACTAATCACCTACAAATGGAAACCAAACAGCAACCCTGTGAGAATTCAGTTCCTTTTTAGTTATGTTTTCCATGGGACATGCGTGTACAAAGTGAATTACTAAATATGGTTAAGTTCCAAAGGAGCAGCCCCATTAGTCTAGTTCAGCAAAAGCAGCAAGGAGTCCAGTGACACTTAAAGACTAACAGATTTACTTATCGGATAAGCTTTCATGGGAGACGCTTGAAAGCATCTGACGAAGTGGGATTTTCTCCCACTAAAGCTCATGCGATAAGTAAATCTGTTAGTTTTTAAACTCCAGAGGACTCCTTGCTTCTTTTGTTAACTATGGTTAATATTTGTCTATACCCAGAACATCTTTGGAACAAAGCTTTGCTGTATGCTACTGGCTCTGTAGCTAACTGAGTATTTAATTATTTTAGAATTACTTACAGTACACGGACAGAAAACACTGATCTGCTCTATACAGAGGATGTTTTAAACAGGACCTTAAGCATGATGATTTGTTCCCCTATTGTCAGTGAATCACCTGCAAATTGTGATCCCAATCTAAAAAATACCTTACCTCACAAATCAGAACCATCTTTTTTAAATAGGCAGAGCCAGATGTGTTCTGGAGGGGCATTTCCTCAGCCTTTCTTCTCTTGTGCCTCATCACCTCACATCCCAAAGACTTTTGCACCAGTTTCCTTGGATCTTCAAAAAGATTGCTGGCTGTTCTGTAGAGTTGAAAGTTTCTGTCCATCCTCCTTCCTGGCTGCTGAAGGAAGAGAGCCTGTCTATATAGAAGCTCTACTCACTCTGCCATCCTCCTGCCTGGGGGGAGAAGGGAGTGTATCTTCTACTCTCTTTCCCTTCTTTTTTCCAGTAATTACAGGCGGCAGCAGCATCTTACGTTTCTTCTCTTCAGCTCCCAATTTGCTTGCTTGGGTGGAGATCCACATTCTCCTCTAATCCTGACTGAAGAACACTTTTGTCTCTTCCTCCTCACTGCTGAGTGTGGCAACCGATGCCCCAATTTGGCCAAAGGAAGTTCAAAGAACATTTCCACTCTCTCTCTCTCTCTCTCTCTCTCTCCTGCCATCCCTCTCCCAGGTCTTGAAAACTCGTAGCTAAAAAGGTAGATACCAAGGAAAGGGAGGTCCCATCAGTGAGGACCTAATGAGAAGTTCAGCCCTGCCTCCTCCAGGTACTGGAAGTGAGAAGATATTGGTATTTCCTAACAGTGACCTTCTTCTTCCGTACTGGTTCTCTACTTTAGGGCTCCAGATTTCATCTCAGTTTCTGTTATGTTCTTTCCAACAGCTAGAGAAGAATGAAAGAGCTGTGGGTCTATTTTTCCTGTCCAGAGCATTCTGAGTGATGTCAGCTGTGTTGTAGCTACTCTACTTGAATCCAAGTCAGTAACTGAGGAGGTTAGGTGGGGGAGAAGAGGTTTCTCTCCCAAACCCAGTCTCTTGATTATTGGCAGTCCTATAGTGCTAAGAAACAAAATGAGAAGTTGTATATTTGACTATAGGTCAGGGGTTCCCAATATCTTCTCTGGCATGGCACACCTTGCTACCTTTAATTAATTTGAGACACACCACCATACAGTGTCCAAATGAACTCATGAACTTTCATGAGCCAATCCAGAGCTCAGAGTAGCTCTTCAAAATAATTTGTGGCACACTGGCTGGGAAACACTCTAGGTCACATATTGTCATGAGATTTCTGTATCAGGATATGCTGTGCTTTCAAGCACATGTGGTAATGGAATCTCCTTCCTTAGAGGTCTGAAAGGTGTGGCCTGACAAAGCTCTCACTGGGATGATTTAGCTGGGGTTGGTCCTGCTTTGAGTAGAGAGTAGGACTAGATGACCTCTTGAGGGCCCTTCCAACCCTAATCATCTATGATTCTGGAAATCTATATTATAGATCAGGGGTGGCCATACTTACGGAACTCAAGAGCCGCACGAGTCGATTATTAAACCTTCGAGAGCCGCACTGAGGCATATAACAACATGTTTTTACCTACTCCAAAATTACTAAGCTTAAAATTCATTGCACCCTTTAATTTTATCATAAAAATGGGGTAAATATTGATCCACTAATGTCAGATTCTAAAATTTATTTTCGATTACCATGAAACTAGGCTTATACAGTAAAAATTTAGCTGTTGCTAGATGTAGAACACTACAGCCTTGTGGCATTTTTTTTTTTTTTTTTTAAATCTGGGCAGTAACTTGTAAGTGCAGCAGGTAAAAGCTCTCTGAGATGCTGATTTCTAAGTATTCCACAATGTTTTGAATTTCATTATGGAATATGATGCTTCACAGCAGTAAGTTGTGCCAAAAATTGAAAGTAATCTATGTTCAGTTTTCAACTTTTCTCCTTTGTATTTTCATTTCTTAGTATTCCACATCACATTTAGGACTTATAAAACATGATTTTATTTTAACAATAAGCATGCTGCATTAGGGCCTATGAGAAAATCTAAATATGCTATGGCTTCTCTGACCATATCATGCTTCTCTCCCTCACCAGGGCCGTCCCTAGGAGGGAGCGGGGCCCAGGGCGAATCAGTTTGTGCGGGTCCCCCCCATTTTAAACTTTGCAGCGCAATGTTCCCTCTAAGCCAGTTGGTTCCCAACCTGTGGTGCAGGGACCCCCAGAGGTCCACAGATACTTTGCAGTGGGTCTGCGGAGCCTCTCCCTACCCAGGGCCGGAATCCAGCTACAGCCCTGATGCTCCCTGCCAGGGTTGCCTTTCCTCTTCTGTGGCTGTCTCCTGGCAGGGGGATGGAGCCACAGCAGCTCCCCAGCAGGGGCAAGGACAGGGGACCACAGCTGCCACGGCTCAGCTCCCCAGTGGCGCGGGCAATGGTGGTGGCAGCGCTGCTCACCAGCCGTCCCACTGGTGCGGGCCAGAGTCTGCCCATGCAGGCCAGATTACATAATCAGCTGGGGTCCGCAAAGTTGGGTTTTCTTTTTTTTTGTTACATAGGGGTCCCCAACCTGAAAAAGGTTGGGAACCACTGCTCTAAGCTGATGATGCAGCTGAGCAAGTTTACTGCTGGTTCTCCAGGCCCCAACGGGCTTCTTTCCTGCTGCCTGCTGGCTCCACAAGTGCACCCATAACTTGTTCAGCTGCATCATCAGCTTAGAGGGAACACTGGGGAGTGTCAATTTTTCTTTAATAAAATCAAATTTCTAGACCTCGGAATAAAAAGTTGCAGAGAGAAGCAGAAAAACATGACCTGACTTTATCCTAAAGGCTCAAAACCCAGAAGTCAAAGAAAATAGCTCCCCTCCCATTTATTGTTTCTTTAAACATCTCTTTATTTTTAAGTGAGTTTTAACGATATATTTAAGCCAGACTTGTGACTATTTTTAATGTTTAGGGTAGGCAATGCTGAATGCGTCATGGTGATGTTTCATCAACCTCACAGCCAAGTGGACAGGAGCATCTTTTTGTGGTTCTGGTTTTCTGTTCAAGATGGGCAGACAATTTTACAAGTGTAATAATTTCTTAGATCAAGTTTTTGTTAAATTGAAAATTCAGAGAGAGATGCTATTTTTGGATGATATCAAGAAATAAATTCAGGTCCTCTCTCACCTTAAAGCACTGGATTCCAATTGTCTAAAGTATGTTATTTCCTTTATGCTGCCTGATTCTCTCCTTTTCCATCTTATTTTAATATATGTATTCATACATTCCTCATTGCTTTGCAGGTGATCTAAGAAATGAAACTCAGGTACTGTTTGAGGATGAGAGGAAGAAACAAGGGACCTTTGTTTTCCTCTCAGGTACCCTGATGTAAAACAAACAAGGAGTCATAGAATCATAGAATCCTAGGGTTGGAAGGGACCTCATAGGTCATCTAGTCCAACCCCCTGCCAGAGGCAGGACCACTCCCACTAAACCATCCTCGTCATGGTTTTATCCAGCCGGGCCTTAAAAACCTCCAAAGATAGAGACTCCACCATCTCCCTTGGCAGCTCATTCCAATGTTTCACCACTCGCCTAGTAAAAAAGTTTTTTCTAATATCAAGTCTCGACCTCCCTAACCGCAACTTGAGACCATTCCTCCTCGTCCTGTCCTCCTTTACTACCGAGAATACTCAAGCTCCATCTTCCTTGGAGCACCCCTTCAAGTAGTTGAAGGTTGCTATCAAATCCCCCCTCAGTCTTCTCTTCTGCAGGCTAAATAAGCCTAATGATTTCAGTCTTTCCTCATAGGGCTTGTGCTCCAGCCCTTTAATCATTTTGGTTGCCCTCCTCTGAACTCTCTCCAGTAGGTCCCTGTCCTTTTTGTAGTGGGGAGCCCAAAAGTGAACACAGTATTCCAGCTGTGGCCTCACCAGTGCAGAATAGAGGGGAATGATCACATCCCTTGATCTGCTGGTAATACTTCTTTTGATGCAGCCCAGTATGCCATTGGCCTTTTTGGCAGTAAGAGCACACTGCTGACTCATATCCAGCTTCCCATCCACCATGACCCCCAGGTCCTTTTCTACACTGCTGCTACTCAGCTGAATGTTCCCCAGCCTGTAGCAGTGCATGGGGTTTTTCCATCCCACGTGCAGGACTTTACACTTATCCTTCTTGAACTTCATAAGATTTTTATTGGCCCACTGTTCCAATTTATCTAGGCCTCCCTGAATCCTGTCCTTGCCCTCCAACGTCTCTACTGTTCCCCCTAGCTTGGTGTCATCCGCAAACTTACTGAGAATGCAGTCTATTCCATCATCAAGATCATTCATGAAAATGTTGAACAGAACCAGCCCCAGGACTGACCCCTGGGGCACACCACTCGTGACTGGTTGCAAGCTAGACATGGAACCATTGATTCCTACACGCTGAAACCGTTGATCTAACCAGTTTTCTATCCACCTTACAGTCCACCTATCCAACCCATACTTCCTTAATTTGCCAATGAGAATGCTGTGGGAAACTGTATCAAAAGCCTTGCTAAAATCAAGGTATAGCACATCAGCGGTTCTTCCTGCATCCAGAAAACCAGTCATCTGATCATAGAAGGAAATGAGATTGGTCAGGCATGATTTACCCTTGGTAAATCCATGCTGACTGTTCCTGATCACTTTATTTTCCTCTAAGTGTTTCAGGATGGATTCTTTGAGAATCTGCTCCATAATTTTTCCAGGGATTGAGGTGAGGCTGACTGGTCTGTAATTCCCTGGATCCTCCTTTTTCCCTTTCTTGAAAATAGGCACTACATTTGCTTTTTTCCAGTCCTCTGGCACCTCCCCTGTTCTCCATGAGTTTTGAAAGATAACAGCCAGAGGTGCTGCTATCTCATCGGCCAATTCCCTCAGCACCCTTGGATGCAGTTCGTCCGGCCCCATGGACTTGTGCACATCCAGCTTCTTTAAGCAGTCCCTAACCTGACCTTCCATCACCAAGGGCCTCTATTCTTCTCTCCAATCTGCCATACCCATGGTAGTGGGCTGGGAGCTGACCCTACCTGTGAAAACTGAAGCAAAAAAAGCATTGAGCACTCCAGCTTTTTCTTCATCCTCTGTCACGAGGATGCCTACCCCATTCAGCAAGGGACCTACACCATCCCTGATCCTCTTCTTGTTATTAACATACTTGTAGAACCCCTTCTTGTTATCCTTTACATCCCTTGCTAGCTGCAGCTCCATTTGTCCTTTGGCCTTTCTGATTTTATCCCTGCAGTCCCGAGCAATATCTTTATATGCCTCCTTGGTCATCTGACCAAGCTTCCACTTCCTGTAAGCTTCCTTTTTATGTTTAAGCTCAGAGCAGAGTTCTCTGCTAAGCCATTCTGGCTGCCTCCCATATTTATTCTTTCTTCTAACTGGAATGGCGACTTCCTGTGCCCTTAGCAGGGTTTCTTTAAAATATAACCAACTTTCTTGGACTCCTTTCCCCTTCAGATTAGCTTCCCAAGGGATCCTGCCCATCAGTTCCCTGAGGGAGCCAAAATCTGCTCTTTTGAAGCCCAGGGTTTTTGTTTTGCTTCTTTCCTTCCTTCCTTTAATCAGCATCCCGAACTCAACCATGTCATGGTCACTACTTCCTAGCTTGCCATTTACCTCTACATCCCTGATCAATTCTTCCCTGTTTGTGAGCAGCAAGTCAAGAGGTGCAAGGCCCTAGTTGGTTCCTCAAGCATTTCTACCAGAAAGTTGTCCCCAACACTCTCTAAAAATCTCCTGGATTGCCCATGCACTGCTGTACTGGCCTCCCAGCAGATGTCAGGGAAATTGAAGTCCCCCATCAGCACCAGGGCCTGTAATCTAGAAGCTTCCGCTAGTTGTCCATAGAACACCTCATCCACCTCCTGCTTCTGGTCTGGTGGTCTATAGCAGACCCCCATCAGAACATTCCCCTTGTTGCTTTCCCCTCTCAATGTAACCCACAGACTTTCTACTGGCACTTTTCAAAGCTAACAAATAAATAAATTTGTTAGTCTTTAAAAGTGCCACAAGATTCCTTGTTCCACTAAACTAGACCCACATGGAGACAATTGCTTTCCTCTTTGCCATGCTTTGGGACTGGTGGTCTGACTGCAATCAATGACAATGGGGCTTATTTACAGTGCAGAAGGAAGGACAAAAAAAGTCTTTAATGTGTTGACTGACGGCCATTAACCCTAAAAACCCACTATTTCCATACGAGTGCTAGCCTGGGGTCTTCTCTCTCAAGTATAATAGATCATTATCTGCACAGAGAAGTTTGCTCAAAAAGAGATCCCTGAAGACTGAAAACTCTTGTTAAATGTAGAAGGAAAACAGTTCTTTAATATCTCGAACTCTTTCTGGAGATGCTGATGTAAATTCAAAGAGAAGGTCCTGTTTTGTAAAGGTTGGGGATGTGACATTCTCCTGACTTTGTCCCCGTTTGCTTGACTGAGGTTGGGTCCATAAGTTTTATCTCAATACTTGCCCTTTCTCTTGCCCTCAGGGAGCAGTTGTGGGAAGGTGGCTACTTAAAAGTTACTGTAAACAAACTCTGCCCTGTCAGAATTCCCTTCCCCCTTCCCTGAAAAACTGGAGCTGCACCCTAGTACCACAGGTTGAAAAAGCTCCCTGCTTCCTTACTCCAGCCGGCTGCATGGGATCCCCCAAAAGCGCGAGGCCTAGTGCGGTTGCCTCTCCTGACTCTCCTTAAGGACGGCCCTGTCCCTCACCCCGTTGCCACTTCTCTGCCACTTCTTGCCATGCTGCTGCTTCTCTGCTCTCCCCAACCATGCCCCACTTCTGCCTCCCACCCCATCCCAGCATCTACCATGCCCCCACTTCCCTGCCAATTTTTCTGCCAGTAAACTTGTTCACTAAAATACTCATGGACAGTGAAGACAAAAGGTCTGAGGACTCAGACACAATTAATTTTAAAATGAAAGTAATAGTAAAGGAGAATACTGCTCTCATCTTAATCCTGTGAAGTAATGCACACAGGGACACCTTTTCAACTGTTCAGAATCACAACAGATCAATGAGAATTTAAGGGGACAGAAAGTGCAAGATCAGAGCCTGTTTCAGTAAGTGCTTTGGAGTCCATGCACAGAAGATACTATGGAAAAAATCCCATTGAGCTTATTCAGTTTGGGGTCAGGTACTGTATAAATTCTAAATATCATTATTTGGTTTTTATAATACAAACTAAAATCTTTATTGGTGAGAGATGTTTTTTCAGAAAGTTTACAACACAATTTTCTGTCCTCAGCCCTTCACAACAATTACTCTCATGTCTAATGGGCTTAAATACCCATTGAGTCATTCATGAAGGCTGCACTGAAATATAAATGAATTTTGACTACTAGTATACAACAAAAAAATTAATACATGTTGAATGCTATTTAATCAGTGTAAGTATAGTGCTGCTATTGAACTTTGCAGTGAATGTAAATTATCTTGGTAATTGACTTAGTTATATTAATTAAAATTTTCTTATAAAATAAATGTGCTAGCAGTTCCTTCTGTAAACAGATGACATACTGATGTCTCAGGCACACTTGTTCAATGGACTTAAGGAATTTTTTTTCCTAAAGCCAGTTTTCAGTAGCGGTGCTCTATGTTAAGTCTAAATCATTTTGCATGCTGTAAATGAACCATGATCCATAGTAAATACTTGTAACATTCTTTAAATAGAGGGGTTTTTTTTTTAATAACCTTTTGACAGTAGTCAGTGGTTTTGGATGTACACTTGTGTCAATTTTCAGTCATTTCTGATGATTCTTATTTCATTCTCAAAATAGAAATACAAGAGAAATAATTCTGCATTATAGTACAATATCTGGAAATGCCAGGTAATTTTTAAAAAAGAAAATTAGTTTACAATTGTTTTTCAGGTTTAAATTGTTAATTATCATCACTTATCTGTAGTTCATTGTAGACTTTTTCTTGATAAGTTTATGTTGCTAGTTTTAAAAATATTTACCCAGAAAACATTATCATAAAAGAAAAGTATTTAAAAAATCATGCACTGATGCAATTAAAGACTATCATTATGTACACAGACAAGGAGGGTAGAAATTAATATTGTGGGGGTAAACTTGAATCTGGCAGTTACTTGCTCTGAGTGCCTGACTTTCCCTGCTGGCTCTCACAATGCTGCCCATCCCCTCCCAGCTCTCACCTCGCTACTTTTTTCTGCCGGTGAGGGTCTCCAATGCCGCCTCTCCCCTGCGGGCTCTCTCAATACAGCCTCTCCCTACCCTTCCGCGCTCTTCCCAGGCTGCTTTTTCCCTGCAAGCTCTCAAGAGTGCTCCTTCTCCCCTGCCCGTGCTGACCAGGCTGCTTTTCCCTGCGGGCTCTCCCAGGGCTGCCCCTCCCCCAGCTCTGACCACGCTGCTGTCTCCTGCAGCTCTCACAAGGCTGCTCCTCCGCTGCCAGCTCTTATGGAGCCGCCACCTCTCTGCTGTCCCCAACCACTGCAAATTTGTCACCTCTGGCTCCCGCCATGTCGCCCTTCCTTCCTGCGCTCTCCTGGGAGCCGCAATTTTTCTTTAAAAAGCCGCATGTGGCTTGCAAGCTGCAGTTTGGCCACGTCTGTAATAGATTCATACTCTAAAGTGATCTTGTCTGACCTCCTGCACAATGCAGGTTACAAAACCTCACCTACCTCCTCCTACAATGAACCTCTAAAATATGACTAAGTTATTAAAATCTTCAAATCATTATTTAAAGACATTACAATACAGAAAATTCACCAGTAATTAAGTTATACCCCCATGTACAAAGGAAGGTGAAAAACCCACAGAGCTTTTGCCAAGCTGCTCTGAAAAGTTACTTCCCAACCCAAACATGGCGATCAGATAAACCATGAATTTAACCCTAGGGTCCTAAAGGAACTCTCTTGAAGAATCTCAGAACCATTAACAGCTATCTTTGAGAACTCATGGAGAACAGGTGAGATCCTGGAAGACCAAAGAATAGCCAGCACAGTATTTACCTTAAAGGGAGAACAGAGAACACCCAGAAAATTATAGACCAATCAACCTAACTTTGATACCTGGAAAAATATGAGAATAAATTATTAAATAATCAATTTGTAAGTACCTGGAGCAATGGTTCCCAATCTTGGGTGCAGGGCCCATTGGGGGGTGTCAAAGCTTACATGGGGCCCAAGCCAACAATGCTCTTGCTAGAGAAGAAAAGCTGCTCTCGTGGGGGAGCAGCAGCCCTGAGCTCTGCACTGGCCAGAGTGGAAGAGCAGTCACCCAGTCCTAAACTGGCTTGAACAAAGAAGCAGCCCCTCCCACTCCACCATCAAGCCCAATACCAACTGGACAGCTGGAGGGAGCCAAGCAGTCCCAGCAGCCACTTCCTCCATTACCCTCAGTTCACAATGGACAGGAAGAGGGGGGCCACATAGGGTGGGCAGTGGGGGCTGCAACAGGGAAGGCCTAGCTGCTGACTCAGGTAAGAGTAATTTTTACTATTATTAATGCAATTTAATGATATTATGATTATCATTATGTGTTTATTGGGGTTGTATTTGTTTATGGCCAAATCAGCAGAGGTGGCGGGTGTGCACATTTTACCTAGTTTTAACTTAGGGGGCTTCCATTCAAAAAGGTTGAGAACCACTGACCTAGAAAATAATGGGTTTATACTTAACAGCCAACTTGGACTTGTGTGGAACAAACCAGTCTAATTTTCTTCTTTGACAAGGTTACTGCCATAGCAGATAGTGAAGAAGCTGATGATACGCTGGATCTTGATTTTAGTAAGGTTTTTGTCGCAGACTCATAACATTCTCATAAGCAATCTAGAGAAATGTGGTCTAGAATAGATTAAATCACTGCTAGATGGGTGCAAAACTTGTAAGACTATACTTAAAAAAGCAGCTATTCATGGTTTTCCATTAAACTGAAAGAATTTATCTAGTGGGGACCTGCAGCGATCTGTTCTGCGCTTGTACTATTCAGGGTTTTCACTAGTAACTTGGTTACTGAAGTGGAAAGTATGCTGATAAAATTAGTGGATGACACCAACTGAGAGGTTACCAGCACTTTGGAAGACAGGATAAGAATTCAAGGCCACCTTGACAAATTGGAGAACTTGTCTGAAATCAACATAATGAAATTCAGTAAAAACAAGCACAAAGTAATGTGCTCAGGAAGAAAAAAATCAAATGCACTCCTACAATGTGGAGAACAACTGGCTAGATGATAGCACTGCTGGACTAGATCTGTGGATTGTGACAGGCTGCTTCCCAGATCCAGTCCGGTGTGCTGCTGTGACCTCCCAACTCCCACTCCTGCACCCCAATTTGCCACACTCTGCCTAGTGACCACTCACTCCTGAGTCAGTCGACTCTGGCCTCTGGCGTGCAACTGGTCCCAAGCAGGTGTATGCCCTCTTGTTACTCAACGGACAGTCCCCCCGTAAGCACCCCTGACCCCAGTTACCACACTACAAGCCAGTGTCTACAGCAACTAGGACCCACTCCCAACCACTGTACACTCTAGCCTGTCCATGTAACAAAGAAATGGATTGTGCCCAGCCTTCTTCATTCATACCCTCTAAAGATCACACAGCTTTACAGAAAATAAGTACAAGGTTATAGACCAGATTATAATTCTAAGTGAGAATATGGCCAGTCATGGCAGAATCACAATACAAAAATGAGTCAGGAGTGACTGCAAGGAAATAAAAGGTAAAATACACACGCTAACCTAATATTTCTACTTAAACTGTTCTCATAGTCCAAACAAGTTTATGCTCATGGTGTTCGGCTGTTAGATGTCTGCACAGCCAGTCTCGGCCTGGCCAGATCTTGCTTGAAGTTCTTTCCAGGTGGAGAGTCCCAGGCCAAAAACCTCAAATCCTTCCAAGAGTTTTTCTTTGTCTCTAAAGATCTCCTCAGCCCCTCCCTTTCTGGGCAGAGGTGATCACTTTGTCTCTTCCCTGCCACGTCAAATACCATATCTTTGTCTCCTTCAGGTGCTTGACAACTTGCTGTCCATAGAAAGCTTTCTGTCCCCCTCCCTCCTGAGCCATGCTAAACATGCTACACGCATGAAGTTGTAGGAAAAATATCATAGTAATCATGCAGAATATTTTATGAGACTCCATAAAGAAATGCTGGATGATGTAATTGGCAATAAATCATACAATTCCAATGTATAAGTGAACAGGAATATCATAAAGATCATTACCTGGGGTGCACAGATGTGCATCCTATGACAAGGATTATAGAGTGCCACAAACTCAACTTGAGTCAAAAATGTGATGCAGCTAGAAAAAAAGGTAATACAGTTCTGGGATGTACTAACAGAAATGCCATATGTAGGAAACAAAAGGTGATTGTTCCACTCTATTACACAACGGTTAGACCTCAACTGGAATATTATGTCTAGTTCTAGTTCTGAGCATCACCCTTCAGGAAAGATGTGGACAAACTGGAGTGTTCACAGAGAACAGCAAAAAAATAATTATAAATGATCCCCAGAATCTAACCTATGAGGAAAAGTTAAAAAGCCAGGCAAGTAGACTCTTGAGGAAAAAAAAAAAAAAAAAAAAAAAAAGACTCAGGGGAGAATTACCTATGTGCTAAAATATATTATGGACTGTTCTAAAGAGAATGGTGATCAACAGTACTCCAAATTAGAGACCTTTCAAGCCACCTGGGCCTGATGACATCCACCCTAGAATACCCAAGGAATTGACTCAGGAGATATTAAGCCATTGGCTATTATCTTATAAAATGGAAAAAAGGATATCCCAGGAAATTATACACCAGTCAGCTTACCCTCTGTACCAGAAAAAATAATGGAGCAAATAATAAGGAATCCATCAGCAAATATCTAGAAGAGATTAAGGTGCTAAATGGTTGTCAGCATGGATTTTTCAAGAACAAATCATGCCAAACCAACCTGATGATCTTCATGTGATGGTGTAAACAAGCCTTGAGGACAGAAGGGAAGTGGTAGATGTGGTGTATCTAGACTCCAGGAAGGCTTTTGATATGGTCTCGCATCATCTTCTCATTAACAAACTAGGAAAGTACAACCTGGATGGAGCTACTATAAGATGGGTGGAAAACTGATTGGTTAATCACTCCCAGAGAGTAGCTATCTATGGTCACAGGCATGCTGGGAGGGCATAACAAGAAGGGTACTGCAGGGATCGGTTCTGGGTTCAGTTCTGTTCAATATTTTCATAAATGATTTAGATGATGGCAGAGAGAGTACACTGATAAAGTTTGCCAATGATACCAAGCTGCGAGGGGTTGCAAGTGATTTGGAGGATAGGATCGCAAATCAAAAATGATTTGGACAAACTGGTAAAATGGTCGGAGGTAAACAATGAAATTCAATAAAGACAAGTGCATAGTACTCCACTTAACAAAAGAACAATCCACTGCACATACACAAAAAGGGCAATGACTGCCTAGGAAGGAGTATTGCGGAAAGGAATCCAAGTTTCATAGTGGACCACAAGCTAAATATGAGTCAACAGTGTAACACTGTTGCAAAAAAAGCAAACACATTCTGAAATGTATTAACAGGAGTATGGTAAATAAGACACGAGAAGGACTTCTTCCGCTCTACTCTGCACTGATCAGGCCTCACTTGGTGTATTGTGTCCAGTTCCAGGCGCCTCATTTCAGGAAAGATGTGCACAAATTGGAGAAAGTCCAGAGAAGAGCAACACGAATCATTAACACAAATGATTAGCGGTCCGGAACACTTGACTTACAAGGGAAGAGAGCTGGGTTTATTTAGTTTGGAAAAGAGGAGACTTAAAGGGTACATGACAAGAGGCTGTCAAGAGGCAGAGCGAGAAAAATTTTTTATCTTTATCTGCCAGTCATAGAACAAGAAGCAATGAGCTCAAATTACAGCAAGTGAGGTTTAGGTTGAACATGAGAAAAAAATTCCTAACTCTCAGGGTGATTAACCACTAGAATTAGCTGCCTAGACAGATTGTGAAATCTCCATTATTGCAAGTTTTTAAGAGCGGGTTAGATAAGCACCTGTCAGGGATGGTTTAAGAGTGTCCCTGGTCCTGCTATGGGAGCAGGGGACTAAACTCAATGACATCTCAGGCTCCCTTGCAGTTTCTATGATTCTATGTCTAGTGAAAGTAGGACAAGAACTAATCGGCTTGTTTTGCACCAAGGAAGTTTTAGGTCAGATATCATTGGACTCTTTCCAATTATTAGGTTAGGTAAGCAATGGAATAGGCTTCTGTGACCCGGGCCTCCTGGGATAACCCACCTGAATATGCAAAGATCAGGGCATGCTACAAACAGGAGAGCAGATTGTCCCAGCACTGGTGGGTTACCTAGAGATAAACTCCCCAACCAGTCACAAACAAGGCTTCTGATCCCCCACACTGGATATCAAGAAGCCACCATAAAATATACTCAGCCCACTTCATTGCATTCCAGTCCCTGGTTCCCAATACAGCCACTAGGTCTTTTAAAGAAATAGGCTCCCCTGACCCTAAAGGGTCAGCCACATTACACAGAACAATACCACACTGCCAGCCACTCCTTTAGTAACTACAACTAAAGGTTTAATATAAAGAGAAAAGAAACTAAATGAGAGATGTTATAGGGTCAAAGTGGATTAAATACATACAAATAATTTAGAGTCTACAGAAGATGAGTCCTTATTTCACAGCTTCTGTTGGTAGAAATCTACTTTTAAGGAACAGAGACCAAATAATCCAAGTGTAGAGTTTGTTCTAATTTTCCCATGAGAATTAGGAGGTTGTTTTCCAGGCCGGTGCTGGCTGGGATTGTAGTCCTGCGGCCTAAACCTTCCCTGAGAAACTTGGACAGATGTGAGATAAAGGGATTACGTCCCCCACTTCCTCTTATAGTTGTAGCAAGGTGGGCATTTTCAGGTCATTTCTTCATGAGGGCTTTGATGACAGTCCCCAGGTGCTTGCTGAAGTGAAGCATATTGTCCTTTGAAGTAAAACATTCACCTCAAGGGCACCCCAGCTAATTAGCTGCATTAGCACCATTAACAGACAGTTTGTACTGTTACATGGAAGGTAAATCTAGATGTTAATGTTCCCTCTTGACCCCTTCCAACAGAACAATAGTAACAGATAGGGAAGCAGTTCATTCACCTGTTAACCTCTAATAGGATATATGTAAACATTGTCAAGAAACCACTAATGATGCACATGCATATCAAAGCCCTAGCTTATTTGAAAACACTACTATTGTATTTTCTTATAATATATCTTCAAAGGTTAGATTTGGGTCATGTATTTTACAAAATGGCTTGGCCTTCTCAGGCCTAGCATAACAGCTTCCAAGGAAAGTTGTGGAATCCCACCACTGCAATGTCTAAGAAGTTAGATGAATACCTGTCAGAGATTGTCCAGGTGTACCCAGTCCTGCCTCAGTGCTGGGGTCTGGCCTAGATGACCTCTCAAGGTCCTTTTTAGTCCTATATTTCTGTCATTCTTGATACTACACTGGAATAAAAAGGAGAAACTAACAGCAATCACAATGTTATCAGCACAATGCCATGGAAATTTTGTTCAAACAGAACTGAGTACCTTGTGTGCACTGTCACTGCTGAACTAATCTATTAGTTGAGTGTGCCCTCAAGAGATACCATAGTGAAGGAAGTGCCTGAAATGGAGGTTTGTAGAAGATACCTCCCTTTTCATAGTTTCTGCAAAGTGAGATCTCAGTTTTTCTGTCTATTTGGTCCTTCATGTAATTGTCTTCAATGACTGTGACCATTGCTTTGGACTCCACATTCAAAGCAACAAAGACTACTGGGATTCACACCAGGAGTTTGTCCTGCCAAGTTTGTACAACAGTACCTCCTGTCTGTTAAGACATCTCCCAAGAGATCCCTGATCCCATTCCAATGAGATAAACATCTCTGTGGCTGGGCTGAGTTGGAAAATTTAGCTCTTAACATTTGCATGGAAAACATTTTCCTATCAGAAACCATGATGATTCTCTGCTTATGAACTTAAAAGGTTTGGTCCCACCCAAGTTCCAAAGGGGTAGTTGTATTAGTCTAGCTCAGCAGAACAAACAAGGAGGCCTGTAGAACTTTTAAAGACTAACAAATGTATTTATCGCATGAGCTCTCGTGGGAGAAAAAGTGGGATTTTTTTCCCTTAAAAGCTCATGCAATAAATAAATCTGTTAGTCCTTAAAAGTGCTACAGGGCTTCTTGTTTGTTTTGGTCCATCCCAAGAAGCTTAGAAGACCCTTTTTATCATGACATAACAGTAGTCCATCATGACTAGCCTATTTTGGCTTCTGCCATTAGATTTTTTCCCAAACTAAACTGTGATAGCTCTCCCACTTCCAGGGGAAGGAGGCAGGGTCAGCTAAGGACGAATCAAATACTCTCATATGTGTCCTTTGTTTCCACTCGAATTTTTGTATATATGCTTTGCAGGTGTTTCTACTAGAGGAGAATCAGATGTAGTAGTCAAGGGGGAGGAACCATCTTCATACCTTTACTTCTGGATTTTTTTGAGGATTCTTTTCATAGTAATGATACAGATGTTGAGGTAGTATAGCTATAGTCACTCACTCACTCACAAGAAACAGTCTTCTGCCTACATAGCTGCCTCCTATCACAATGCATTCAGTATAATACCCCTGCCATCCCTGTGCACAGGGAAGCTGCCTATCAGAGCAAAGTCAGAAGGGGTGAAAGGATCCCTATTAATCTCTACTCCCTTTCTTGCATGCTAAGCAGGAAAAACTGGTTTTACCTAGTTTGCTGGAGTTTTCTTCCCACAGTTCAGGGGCTGCTGCTTCTCTTCCATGCTGGTTGCTCTCTAAACTACAATTGCTGCCACAAGTGCAATTGATTTCTCTTCTAACACTGATTTTAGATAGTAGTCAAGAAGTCTGGCACAACAACTGCCTGACTCCTTGGTGGAGGGGTCTCAGCTGCTCCCAAAATTTCTACATCCAGCAGGGGCATCGCTGGCCGGGGGAGGGACCAGGGGCATGGGCCCAGGCCCCACCCTCTGGCCTGCAGGCCCCGCCCCCAGCCTGCAGGCCCCGCTCCTCGGCCAGGGACAGGGCCCAGCACTGCCGCACCACCATGAGCGGCTAGGCCCCGCATCCCCGGCCAGTGACAAGGCAGCCGTGGCCACCAGCAGCTGGACCCCGGATCTACGGCCTGATTGGGCCGGAAATCCGGGGCACCGGCGCTGGGGTTCTGGGCACTTGCCCCAGAGTGCCCAGCACCAGCAACACCCCTGATGTCCAGCAAGGTCATACCTCAGTCAGATGAGCTGCAGAGCAGAAGAGACTATTGCGACCTTTAATAGGGAGCCCTGAGCCATTGGTGTCAGCCACTTCCATTCTGCCTGTTCTTGAAGTCAAGCAGAGGAATAAGAACTCTTCCCAGTAAAGAAACTCGCAAAGGAACACAGGGGAGAAGAGAGAGCAAAAGCAGTCCAAAAAAAAAAAAAATAAAAAACAAAAAAAAAAACCCCATAGAACAGAAAGACAGATCTCATTACAGAACAGATTCGCAACTGGGGAAATGAATAGAAGCTCTCACAGGGGCTGGACAATATGAAAGAACAGTTGATGGATAGGCATCCTCTTACTCAGGCATGGTGAGAGACAAAGCTCTAGGTATTTCCATCTGAACAAAAGAGGGGACTCTGTCGAAAAGAGGGTCAGCTGATGTGCCCCACTACAGCAAAAAACATCCTGACTAAAGGCAATTGGTATAAACAATGAAAACTAGTGAAAACTATTATCCTTTCATTTTTTTTTTTTTTACTATTCATCTACAAAATTCAAGCTTTCATTTCATTAATATTTTTAGTCACTGCTTGTCCAATGACAGGAAACATCTGGCAGCTCTTCCAAAGACAAACAAATGACTGGATACTTCCATTCATTCACCAGGCCTACACTGCACCTGTTCCACGTGCTTTCCTTCCTCTATGCCACTCATCCGTGGCAGAGGTACAATCAAGCACAGGAACCGTTCCTCCTAGAACTCACGAGCAACCCCAAGGTAGTGGGAAGGATACAAGGCCATGCTTCTCTTACTGATTATCACAAATAAAAAATGTGTTAGTCTATGCTGTGATTGCACAATCTGGGTCTAATTTCAAAACTCTGGAACAGCAAACTAGAATCCTCCCTGGCTGGCCAAAGTAGGGATTCTGTCACAGACACCATGTTCTCTACACAAACACTGACTCAATTAGAAAATACCAAGGAAAAAGTCTTGGCAAAAATTCCTGCCCTCAGGGTCATTAAGCACTGGCTTTTCCTTTGTTCACAAGTTCACCATGAATGAGTTTGGTACTATAAAAGAAATGTCAGATAAGATATTGAAGTTTCTCCTGATTCCCTCATCCTTGTAATTTGTTTCTCTTTCTCCTGTGAGGTTCAACCTTCAAACCAGAAAATGGATAAACAGCAGCTCCTGAAATAAAAGCAAAAGGCAATGCTCATGGACAGCATCCACAATGCCTACAAGATACTTCAGCTTTCCCTTCCTAGACCTCTGAAAGCATAGCATTTGTTAACTTCTACACATGGCCATGGGTCTTCAGATTTCCTGCAGGTGTTGCAGCACATGTACCAGATACGTACTGTTTTATCCGTAATCTCCTAGAATGATTTATTTGAACTAGCTGGAATGTTTCATCCTCAAATCTCCTTTTTCCTCTTTTCACTCTCTTCATTTGATTTTACACATCAAAACTGTCTGAAAAGTAGATCATACTTTACTGCAACTCCAAAATTAGAGAGGTTGGCTGAAAATTTCAGAAGCATTTGCCAAGGTATTTAATTGCTTTTTCTTGGCCCAAGAGTATACTTGAAGCTCTCATTATCTCTTCTCCCATCTTCTGGAAACTGCATCCTCCAAACCTTCCACAATTGGTCTCTCTACTTTCTCCCATAAACTGATGCATCTTGTTTAGAACTTTGCTGCCCATCTTAATCTCCTGGATATCTCATAGCATCACATTTTTTCCATCTGCTCAACTGATTATCAACTGAAATCCAAATTAAGTTTAAGAGTTTATCTATATCAACTTAGGCCTGGTCTACATTGATAATAGAGGTTGAAGTAATGCAACTTACATCAACCCCTAAACCATGCATCTCTACTAGCACGCCAGTCATGCTAACCTGAAATTTGACTTCACAAAACCACTCCGGCAAGTGGCATAGCACTGAAGTTGAATTCTAGAGGTAAAATTACTATCAGTCTAGGCAGAGCGCAAAATAAGTTGATGTCCTTTGCCTTTGGGAAATAACCCATAAGTCTCTGTTTGGACTACTCTGGTCATTTGCATTCTACTACACCATGGGCATGTAAGTAGGACATAGCTCCTCTCTTCAAGCCCTGGGAAATTTTGAATTCTCATTTCCTGTTGGGCAGCACGGAGAGCTTGCCAGCTCAACAGCTCATAGCAACCACATGACAAAAATGCACCCCCACCTGAGGTCTTGGATCTCATCGGTCTGTTGGGCAAGGAGTCTGTTCTAACTCAACTCTGAGAAAGTAAAAGAAATCATGATATTGATTATAAGATAGCACATCAAATGGTTGAGAAGGGCCAAAACAGGGCCCCGCAGCAGTGCTGTGTTATAATGTAAGAGCTGAGGCAGGTAGATCAGCAGACTGGGAACCCAAACAGTCTTTCTGACTCCTCACCAAACACATACCACTTTCACACAGAGCTGCGTATGATTCTTGGAGGTGATCCCATCACTGCATTGATACTGCCAACTAATCCAGGATGAATTAGGAGAACTCTATGAATGACGACTGGGCAGGAAAGCAGGGTATCCATTCTCCCAGATAGCCAGGAGCTGTTCATTACCCCGGGAACAGCCTGGGCAGCCACAGGATGGTGTGAGTGACTAAGGTGCCCGTGAAGGCACATCTGTTAAGTGTGTTTCTCATATCTCAATGCTGTGGTTATGTCCTCAGTCCTGCTTCTACTTTTTCTGAAAAAAGGAGTTTGTGTTTGAAGAGGATGGCATTCCTGGTTGTAGGTAAACTTCTGCATAGGGTCACCACAGGAACAAACTGTTAATGTGCACAGGAATGCTATGAGAATCCTCCATGGATATCTCTAGAAAATTAGGGTTTCTGGGGAAGGCAGCCTTATTTCTTCTACAATGATAGGAAACTACCATGCCATGCTGCTATTAAAAGTGCAGACATCATTGCAGAAATGGAGGTTACTCACCGTCATGCAGTAGCCGAAGTTCTTCAAGATGCGCGCTCCCGACATTCTCCACATTAGGTGTTTGGCACAGCGAAACACCCCGGATAGGAGATTTTTGAATTAGCAGTGGTTCTGCAGCAGGGAAGCCGCGGCGGTGTCCGTTTCCCGCCAGTGTGACGTCAGCATGACAGCTTCCCTGCTGCCTCTCCTGTCAGTTCCCTTCTACCCTGGAAGATATCTGAAACGACAAGAAATAGCCTCCGAAGTAGAGGGGAGGAGGGTGGGTTGTGGAGCATGTCGGGAGCGCGCATCTCGAAGAACTCTGGCTACTGCACGAAGGTGAATAACCTCCATTTCTTCATCGAGCAGCGCTCCCGACTGCTCCACATTAGGTGAGTACGTAGCAGTCACTGGAATGTGGTGGTGGGCACTTCGGACTGTCCATTGTTTGTAGTATTGCTTGACCGAAAGCCGTATCATCTACTGAAAAACGTTCTAACGCATAATGTTTTGCAAACATGTCATTGGAAGCCCAAGTGGCTGCTTGACAAATTGTTTGTAGTGGAACCTTCGCAAGGAACGCCATTGAAGATGCCATGGATCTTGTTGAATGAGAGCGGATTGTGTCAGGCGGCGTCTTCTGGTTAATATTGTAGGCTGTGCGTATACATGACGAGATCCAGTTGGACAGTCATTGTTTAGAGATGGGCTGACCGAAAGATCGCTCGGTAGTAGACACGAATAGCTTTGTCGTCTGTCTGAATGCCTTGGTTCGGTCCAGGTAATAGGCTAGTGCCCTTCTGACGTCCAAGGTGTGGAGGGCTCTGTGATGTGGCGTTGCATGCGGTTTTGGATAGAAGACAGGTAAGTGAATGACCTGATTGACGTGGAATGCAGATGAAGCTTTTGGAAGAAACTTGGGATGGAGACGTAGGGATACCTTGTCCTTATAGAAAACCGTATAGGGCGGGTCAGCCATAAGTGCCGCCATTTCACTCACTCTTCTTGCTGATGTAATTGCAACGAGAAATGCCACTTTCATGGACAAGTGCAAGAGAGAGACAGAGGCGAGAGGTTCAAATGGTTGTCGCATCAATGTTTTAAGGACTAATGTGAGATCCCACGGTGTTGCTGGTGGTTGAACATGTGGGAATAAATTATTAAGGCCCAACATAAATCTTTTAACGACTCTGTGAGCGAAGATTGAAGAGCTGTCTACAGGTATGTGAAAAGTCGAAATTGCTGCGAGATGGACTTTAATGGTGTTGACTGATATCTCTGTTTCTTTTAGGTGCAAGAGGTAGTCCAGGATCATCGGTATGGGCGCTTCAAGTGGAGAGGACGATCGCTGTGTGCACTAATTGGAAACCCGTGTCCATTTTTGAAGGTAAGTACGTCTTGTGGATGGTTTTCTACTATTTAGTAGTACATTCCTTACTCTATCGGAACATAGGAGTTCCATAGTATCGAACCATCGAGGTTCCATGCTGTTAAGTGCAGCTTGTTCAGGTAACTATGCTTGTGGGTCCCGTCATCTTGTGACGGTAAGTCTTGTACCTGTGGCAAAATGATGGGAGGTACTGTGGACATTTTGATGAGCATGGAGTACCAGGTCTGGCGGGGCCAAGCTGGTGCTATCATTATTACTGTTGCTCTGTCCTGTGCAATTTTGTGTAAAGTCCGTGCTATCAATGGAATGGGCGGGAAGGCATAAAGCAGCTCTCCTCCCCAGTGAATGAGAAAGGCGTCGCCCTCTGACCTTGGACCTCTCCCCGCCCAAGAACAATATCGGCTGCATTTCTTGTTGTGCACCGCAGCAAACAGATCGAGCGTAGGATGACCCCATAACTCGAAAATACTGTGAAGGATGTCCTGCCGGATCTCCCACTCGTGACGGTTTATAAACGAGCGGCTCAGGGCATCTGCTATAATATTCTCTTTGCCCAGGAGATACACCGCCCAGAGGATGATGCCATGTTGGATGCACCAATCCCACAGATTCACTGCTTCTAGGCAGAGTATGGGAGATTTGGTGCCTCCTTGCCGATTTATGTGGAACATGGTGGACCTGTTGTCGGTTCTCACCATTACCACACTGTGAGCAATTATAGGGAGAAACTTTTGACGCGCTTTGAAAATTGCTCTCAGCTCAAGCAGATTGATACGTAAGCCTCTCTCTGCCGTGGACCACCTGCCCTGCGCTGTAAGGTCGTGGCAATGAGCTCCCCATCCCAGTAACGAGGCGTCTGTAGTTACTGTGAATTGTGGTTGCAGTTGTCGAAAGGGGACTCCTTGTAACAGGTTGGTGTGACATGTCCACCAAGATAGAGAATCTTTGATGGCACTCGGCACTGTGAGTAGTATTCTGGTTAGACGATTGTAATGTCTGACATGGGAGAGAAACCATAGTTGGAACGGACGCATGCGAAGTCTTGCATTCTCTGCAAGGTAGGTTGACGCTGCCTTATGTCCCAACATACGCATTGCTGTGTGAGCCGAGATGATGGTTGCTCCCCGAATGGTGTGCGCTATCTGCTGTAGGCTGATGAACCTGTCCATCGGAAGAAAGGCCCGTGATATCGGTGAACAAAGTCTTGCCCCTATAAACTGAAGTTCCTGCGTCGGTACCAAGGTGGAGTTGTCGAAGTTTATGCTCAAACCCAGCTCTTGAAACAATCTGATTGTTACTTGTACTGCTTGAGTTGTACGGATCTGTGTAGGGGCCTTGATGAGAAAATCGTCTAGGTATGGAAAAATTTCTATGTGCCTTCTCCTTAAAAACGCAACCACCAGGGCCATAAGTTTGGAAAAGACTCTGGGCGCCGTGGCTAGGCCAAAGGGCACGACTGTATACTGATAATGATTGTGAAGAAAATGGAATCTGAGAAACCTCCTGTGTGCCGGTCGAATAGAGACATGGAAGTACGCGTCCTTCAGGTCGAGGGAGGCCATCCAGTCGGATCGTTGAAGAGCCAGGAATATGTCCCTGAGGGTCACCATCTTGAAGCGTTTCACCACTATGTGTGTATTGAGACGTCGAAGATCTAATATTGGTCTCCAACCTCCCATCTTCTTTTGTATTAGAAAGTACTGGGAATAGAACCCTCTCCCCCGTTGTTTTCTGGGTACCTCTTCTACAGCTCCTAGATCGAGTAGGTGTTGAATTTCTGACTAAAGGAGCTGTACGTGGTTGCGGTCCCTGAAGAGGGACGGGTGGGGGGGGGTGGTTGGGTGTGGAAATGAAAGGGATAGAATAACCGTGGTGAATAATCTCTATAACCCACTTGTCCAATGTTATTTCTCTCCAACGCGAGAGGAATGGCTGTAATTTGTTGCGGAACATGGGGTTGGATGATGGTAAGTGTAGCAGGTGACCTAGTGACTGGTTGAACACTCCCTCGACTTGTCCATCAAAATTGCTGTTTGACATTAGTTAGCTGGGAGGATTGCTGGGCGTAGGTTTGGTGCCTGCCCCTCCTTTGTTGTCTAGGTCAGTTTCTATAGGTGTCCACTTTGCGATTAGACGTCTGTTGGAAGTACCTGAAATTGGTGGGTTGAGCCCTATATGCCCGACGGCGGGATTGCAGGGTATAGATTCCTAAAGTCTTCAGCGTGGCTCTGGAATCCTTAAGGCCATGCATGACATCTGTTGTTTTCTCAAATAGCTTTTCTTTATCGAATGGCAGGTCCTCAATGGTACGCTGCATTGGCTTGGGCAAGTCCACTGCTTGGAGCCATGAAGCACAACGCATCACAACAGCCGTTCCTAGTGTCCTAGCTGCGACATCAGCTGCGTCCAGGGAAGCTTGAAGGGCAATCCTCGACGCTAACAAGCCTTCAGCGATCAGAAGAGCAAATTGTTCCTGTTTAGTTTGTTCAATAAAATTTGAAAATTCATCCAGTTTGGTGTATATGTCATGGTTATAATTCGCTAACAAGGCCGTGTAATTTGCAATACGCATTTGTAATGCGGCCAAAGTATATACTTTTTTCCCCAAAAAGTCCAGTTTTTTGTCATCTCTATTAATAGAATTGGACTTAGAAAAGGGTTGCTTAGCTCTTTGACTCGCTGCCTCTACTACCAAAGAATTGGGTTGAGGGTGAGAAAATAGAAATTCATTTCCTTTAGAATTTATAAAATATTTTTTATCAGCCTTTTTCTTGGATGGAGGCACTGAGGCTGGTGTCCTCCATATTTCGTCTGCTGGCTGTAAGATATCCTCGTCCATTGGAAGGGCCAATTTTTGGGATGCAGAAGACTGTAAGATGCGGTACAATTTGTGTTGGGTGGTATGGGTCTCTTGTAAGGAAATATCCAGAGACTCCGCTGCCCTCTTAAATAGGTCTCTGAATTGTTTGTGGTCATCATTCTTATTCTGTGATGTAGAGTCTTTTTTCAAATCGTCTACAGGAATAGGTGCGGTTTGTGTTATCGTTGGAAGGGCTACAGACCGGGGTTGTAAAGTCGGTTGCCCCGCTGTGCTGTTCGTGCCTGCTAATGGCATGTTCAAGGGCTGCCAAGGTAAATAAGTTAACCCCTGTTGAGGGTACATCATCCAGGGAGGGCATGCCCAAGGCATAGCTAGAGTAGCACTTTGGGCTACCGCCTGAGGTAACTGCTGCGAAGTTTGCTCGTGTTCTGGGCTTGAAGCCACCGACGAGGCAGATCCTTTTGATGGTGTATAGATGGAGAAGATTCCGAAGAATCAGAGCAAAAGAGAGGAGATAATGGGGCTGAGTGCACCGTGAGATCGTCTAACAGCTCCATATGTTTAGATTTCCTCTGGTGTTTGGTAGCTGGAGGCTGCACCACAGCGTCTATACCAGTTGACAGGGGTGACTGAGTCAGTAACGGCGTGACCGCACCCTGCGGCAAAACTGTCTGAGGTTGAGGGGTACAGGGAATCAGGGGCGGTGCCGAAGCCTGCACTGTTCCCGGTGCCGCCAACGGTAGCGTACCCGACGCTGACAAGCCCGGTGCCGTGGACGGTGTCAATAGAAACGGCGCCGCAAGCGCCTGATTGGGCATCGGAATTGTGGTAGTTGGCGGCGCCGTCCATTTAACTTTTTTCTGTTTCTTTGATGCCGCCGCCACACGGGAATCATCTGCCGTAGCGGTCGGGCAGTTCAGAGCCATCTCAGTCCCCTTAGGCTTCTTTTTGGGGACTGGGGAAGAGGCTGGAGGCCCCCGTTTGTGCGCTCCCTCTTCACGCTGAGGAGAGGCACCAGAGTCTGAGGACGGGCGCAGGGAGCCTTCTAATAGCAAGAGCTTCAAACTGCGGTCCCGTTCTTTCCTCGCTCGGGTCATAAACTGTCTACAGTCTGGGCACTTGTGAGAAAGATGCCCTTCACCGAGACATTTAACACAAGAATTGTGCCCATCTGAGGCAGGTATTGCCTCATGGTAGGAATCGCAACGCTTGAAGCCCAATGCGTTGGGCATAGCGCTCTGCGACTCCGCGGACACTTGAATACAGTTGTTCATTTTAGTAACTGCTTTGCGTTTAACTTTTTTGTTTCTTTCCTGTCTTTATTTTTATTTCTTCTTTCTCCTTAGGTCTGTGAGGAAGAGCCAGTGCGGACTCCGTCCGGAGTCCCGGGCGGTTGAAAGGAACTGACAGGAGAGGCAGCAGGGAAGCTGTCATGCTGACGTCACACTGGCGGGAAACGGACACCGCCGCGGCTTCCCTGCTGCAGAGCCACTGCTAATTCAAAAATCTCTGATCCGGGGTGTTTAGCGGCGCCAAACACCTAATGTGGAGCAGTCGGGAGCGCTGCTCAATGAAGAACGAAGCACAGCAGCAAAAGGGACAGGTCTAAATCCCAATACTTCCAGTAAATCTTCCCTTTCTGTCTACATTACACCCAGGAGACTGATGTCACACATGGTCACATAGGGAAGATAACTAATTTTTACAGTAAAAGACCAATGCCATCTTTTCCCCCTGCCCTGGATTATGTCCCTTGGACACGGTGCCTCATGGCACTGTGTACACAGGCATTAAGAATCCCAATACAGGTCACTCTATGTTTCCTGCAGCCTTAATTTGACCATCTTCTCTTAGGGTACACTTGGGGAACTTAAGGGGGAACTGAAAGGTCCCTACTCCTCGCCTAAATGTTTTTAGGGAGCTGTGTGGTGTGCTGAAAATCTCTCTAATGGATGCAAGGGCCTCTGGATTACCATGTCTTGAGTGGCAGTCTGACCCACGCAGTACATGCAGATTAGAACATGACTCTGGCTTCCTGTTCCGTATAGTCAAGGAAGTTCTTATAACAATGCATCATTTTTGGACTATATGGATTCATCTAACAAAGAAAATTCTGTGTTTTGCATGCTTCACAGTCGATTCGTGGACCTTCAGCCATCCAACTCCCACAAAACATCCCTCTCAGACTAGGAAGAGGAAAAGAAAAATCAAGAGATGAAATGTTGAACGAGCTGATGAATGCCTCCACAGCAGCTGATACAGAACTCAGAGCCTGAAGGATAGCTCCATCTGAGAAACTGAACACGGATATGGAGGACAGAAGAACAATGCAGGACCAGCATATAGAGTGCAGAAGAGCAGCACAGGAGCAGGAGCATGAAATGCAACAGGAGATGTTGCATATTATGAGGGATCAGTTAAACATATTGAGACACCTGGTAGAGCTCCAAGAATAGGAATGGCCAGACTGAGTCCCTCTGCAGCCTCTACAAAGTGCACAGCAATCCATCATGATAAAACCCACCTCAAGCACTCCAGGCAGAGGTTAAGCAGGATGCAGTACTTGCCACACTTAAGACGAGCGGAGGCAAGCAGAAACAAACAACAGCCCCTTTAAAAACTGCACCATTGCTTTCCTTTTTCGATTCCTCCTCCTCCCCAGAAACAGTCACAAATAAAACTTAACTGGTTTATTAAAAAAAAACAGTCCATCATTCATTTACAGCCAGGAAAGAGTCAGCATGGAAAAAAGAAGAGGGTAAGGATGGGTGCACAGTGCTGAGAGGCACATATATCACTGCTGCTCATTGCAGAAATGGGTTTTCAATACCTTCCTTACACACAGCGTTCCACAGTTCACTCAGACCGTAACACCAGCATCTGGCTGCACAAAACGTGAGACCAGCCTTTCAGCCTCCGCAACCCAGGCCTGAGGAAACTTTTCAACATGCATTTCACACAACTTACGGTGCACTCAGCAAGCACAGATAACTGTTGGTATCTTGCCTTCACTGAGATCAAACCTACTGAGTAGGCTCTTCCACCTCCCTTTTAAATGTTCAACTGCACAGTCCACTGCCATTCTGCACTCACTGAGCCCATTACTGAAACACTCCTTATCGCTGCCCAGGTGCCTGGTATAGGGTTTCATTAGCCAGGGCAACAAGGGATAGGCAGGATCCCTACAGGATCATGACTGGCATTAGAACATCCCCAATAATTATTTTTGGGTCAGGGAAGAAAATGCCTCCATGCATCTTTTTGAACAGATGTTTCCAGACTGCCCCATACTGAAGCTGGTGAAATGTCCCTTGTGATCAAGGGCTTGCAATATCATTGAGAAGTACCCCTTGTGGTTCACATAATCTGTGGCAAGGTGATTTGGAGCTAAAATCAGAATATACATCCCATCTGTGGCCCTCCCACAGTTTGGGAACCACAGTTCAGCAAACTCATCCAATATCTTCTGCACATTTCCCAAAATCACTAACTTTCACAACAAAAGTTTCTTAATGGCCATGAACACTTTCACCACAGCATTTTCCATAGTAGATTTCTCTACTCCAAATTGGTTTCCAACTGACTGGTAACGCTCCTAGTTTGCTAGCTTCTATGGAGCAATAACCACTCACACCTCCACTGTCCAAGCTGCTCTCAAGCAAGTGTTCATGTATTTCAGTTCCAGAGACAGATCTCTACAAAGTTCAAGGAAAGTGGCCTTCCACATAAGGAAGTTCTGTAGCTACAGCTCCTCCTCATACTTGGGCATCACAATATAGACCCACCAGTCTGTGATTGTTTCCTGTCTCCAGAACCAGCACTTCACAGATGGAAGATGATGCACGACAACCAGCAGCAAGTGGGAATTCTCTCACTCTATGGCTTGTAGCAGGAAAGTCCCAGTAACATCACAATTTTCTGGGCTGCGGCTCCTGTTTCACTATTGAAAATACCAAACACCTCACACCTAATTCTGCAGTAACGCTCATAATGATAGTGCAGCATTGAGCAGGCTTCATGTCTACCCGGCAACAGCAAGTGAGCAGTACAGAAAAAAAAGATGCGAAAAATCATTTCCTTTTGCTTACGCCAAGGGAAGGGGACGGAACACAGTGAAGCACAGAAGGATAACAATCTTCCCACAAGTCTCTGCATCTAGTTGCATCGTAGGATAGCTACCCAGAGTTCACTGCGTTGAACGTCAACCCGGTAGTGACTAGTGTAGATGCAGGAATCTGACGCAAAGTTCATTTAGTGACTTCCAAAATTAAGCAGGTAAAAAGTCAATTTAAAATAGATTGACTTCCCTCTGCAACAAGCTAGGATGCAAGTCTATAGCAGTGGCATAACCAGGCTCCCCAGCATCCAGGCCCAATGTGCCCTGTAGCCTTGCGCACGGGAGCCTAGCCCCCCACCACCACACCACTTGCTATACCACTGTCCTACAGCAGAGTAGCCGACCCCACACTAAGTTCCTATGTGCAAAACGTCCAGAGATTCTGGTTTTCACTTTGTCAGCTCTCCACATCATTCACTTTCATCCACTTCCAATCCTTCATAATGTCACACATTACTCCTCTCAATTTCCCCTCTCTCATTCTCTGCTTTCGCTAACCATTTCTTCTCTTTTGCCTCCCTCCTTTTTTTTTTTTTTTTTTTTTTTTTTTTTTTTTTTTTTTAAATAAAGCATGCTCCTTCTTTCACCTTCATGCCAGGACAACACTAGTCTTTTAAAACATCTAAAATCTAATTTATTCCCAACAACTTGCTAATCAAATATCATTTGTACATCCTTGTTATTACTTCTATTTTGCTCTTCTGTATTTTTTTTTCCTTTTGGGGCAAATTCATTGAGTCATAGGAGCATGAGAAGCCATCAAGTCCAGTTCCCTGCACTCATGGCAAGACCAAGCACCCTCTTAAACTATCCCTGACAGGTGCTTTGTCCTTTTGTCTTCTATTACTGGCATTTATTTTTATAACTCTTTATTTAATCTTTAATACTAATTGTAGTGCTTGACCAACAAAATTCTGCAAAAAATAACATAGAAAAATCACTAGAACATTACGTGAGGTGCTTCTGCAATGACTAAAACAAAAGTGGGCAATAAGAGGTCATGAGGAAATGTGGATATTTCTCATTGTCACCCATGTTTTCTGCAATTTTTTCCTAAAATGACAGCACTATAATCATTTCATTTCGTGAGCAATGACAGCCTAATGATTAACAACCAACGAGGGAGGTAGACATAAGCTACTGCAGGATTAGAGTTTCTTTAAAATGGCATGCTTCCAATTAATCAGTTTTATGCTGGTCACAGAAATCAGATAATGCAAATGTAAGTAGAGCTCTCTGAGCGAGAAAATAAACTAAAAAAAACAACCAAGAGTAGGCAAATTTCTGATCAGCACCTATCCTACCTGTGAAAGTCCAGGGGATGATGAATGTCCTGGTGGTGTTGCAGCAAGATTTGGGTGTCCCTTATTTATTTCATGTGCAGAGTAAGGGGATGGAGCAGGAGGTCCTGGTTGTCTTGCTACCTGTGCTACCTGTAAGTAGATAAATTATTAGTAAAACATAATATTAGTAATTCAATTTTTACATGCTGTTCTATTTACCTGGAAGTAACAAACTGTCAGCTATGAAGGAATCTAGAATTAGCAGCATTTTTAAAATGGGGTTTAATTATTTAACTAGTTAAGTGAAACTAGGGGTCATAAAGATGTGGGAACTAATATCGCTAGCTTGATTCTGTGATGGTGGGGCTTTCACTACAATATCTTTGATATTTCAGTCTACTGGCTTTATTATGATCATGTCGACCACTATAAATTATACCAAACAGTGCTGTGATTTTGTGATATAGAAAATGTCTCACTAGGATTTGCAAAGTAGTGCAACTACTGCTTGCTACCTGTCAGAATATGTGATCCGTAACTGCAACGAAATTCCCCATTTCTCCCTCAAAGGGGCTGAGGACTGCACAGAAAAATCTCACATTACTGGTGGACATGTCATCAATAAAGAAGAGAAAAATTCAAAGCAGTTCTTTTGGTAAACTAGTTCCTTCCTCAGTTTCTCAAAAAAGTCAAACACACTATGCAGATTTAAATAAAATCTTCATGATTCATACACTTGTTTCTATTCTACCATATTTATGATGCAAGATTCATGCCAACAATTTAAAATGCAGTTTCCCAGTCAGTAAAAGAAGATGTAGCAAATCAATGAGAAATCACAACTGCAAGATACATCTCTCAGCAATTCAATGTGATAAGACTCTTGCTAATTTATTTTATACTCGATGTGCAACAGTCTAGCATTCTTTTCTCAATGAACAGTACTCAGATCTACACCTATCTGTTTAAAAACAGACAGTTAAACCTCAGGAATTTCAAAACACCACCCAAAATTATTAGAAGAGGATAAGGCCATCATGCAAATGAGTATGCCCTATCAAAAAACAAATCAGCCCAATAAAGAATATTGAAAGAAGGCTGAAAGATATTCCAGGTTTCTAATCTACCAACAGAAAAGATCTTCTCTCTATGGTAAAACCAAGGCGGCGAGATAAGGGCATACAAGACACACAGACTTCTTCAGGACCCTATATTGCAACACATTCAGTTATATCACCTGAAACAGTCAAATAGCTACA
Source organism: Podocnemis expansa (assembly GCA_007922195.1). Taxonomy (NCBI): domain Eukaryota; kingdom Metazoa; phylum Chordata; order Testudines; family Podocnemididae; genus Podocnemis; species Podocnemis expansa. The sequence goes on from ML681997.1 coordinate 28,660,810, forward strand.
ACCTACAAATGAAAATGACAATGGGTAGCATCTGGAGGCTTGGATATAATCTAAAATCATTCACTGCAGGAGGACATAAAACACCTTTGTGCTGATTAGAGAAAAGGATACATAAAAAAAGACCTCTCCTCCTTTCCTCAGCTGGTTTTGTCCCTTCCCCAGAGGAATCATCTCATTAGTGGCTGATATACACTGGCAGGGTTATACACATACAGCTCCAGTCAAATTGCTCTCCAAACTTTTGGGGTTGAGCCCTCCTTATGTAGTCTGTGTCCCCACCAGCAGCCACAATCAGTAGCCAGGGCCAAGTGTAGGGTCGAAGCCACAGTATGGGGCTGGTAACTGCGGCCCAAGCTGCAGCTGCGGATGGGAGCTGGAGCTACAGTTGTGGGGCCTGGGCCTGGGCCCTGAGGCCAAGCACAGAGCTGGGCCCACAGCCAGCAACAGGGTTGCAGAGCCCAGGCCAGCCAGTAGCAAGGTACTGGGATTAGCTGCAGACAGGAACAAGGCCCAGGGCTGCAGCTGAGGCCAGAGTTGCAACCAGGAGATGGAACAGAGCAGTGCTGGAGCAGAAATAGGGGCAGAGCAAGGCTGGATGACACTTCCTTCCCAACCACATCAGAATGGCACAGGCGTCAATGTACCCCTGGAAGGTTCCTTCATCCCTTCCTTCCTCCATTGCCCCATGGGGCACACCCCCCCCCAGTTTGCGGAACTCTGTAGTAGAAGATACTGTGAAACTTTCACAGAGAATTAAAAATTAAAATACTGATCATCATGAAGGGCTGGTCAAGATAAAAGCAGATTTTTTATTCTATACTTAAACGACAGCTTCAAAAGGACATCATCAGAGATGGGGAAGGACAAAAACAACATGCAGAATACAAAGAAATTACTCATTCACAACCAGACTATTCAGAAGACATGCGTGCATGCCAGTCATCATCCCCTAGAAATCAAGAGGTTTACCTCCCTGTTGAAAAAAGAAACAAACAAACTATAACTGGTTCTTCATGTATTGTCAAAATAGATCCACACCCTTAAATATTTCCAGTGGCAAAAGCTGAACCCTTTACACACTTTGATCATTAAGGAAGCATGTTCCCCAATTCAGATTTATTTAAACAGAATCCACACCAGAGACTCTTAAAGAATTGAGGATGGTGAATAAAAATGTAGATCTATACTGACATTCTTCATACGAAACCACAGATACTGGCAAGTTGTATCTTTTGATTATCATCATTGCTAACCCCATTCCAAGATTAAATGATAGTAACCACGGGGGTTAAAGTCAGGGGGAACGCAGGGCCCCCTATTTTAGGGAAGCAGTGTTCCAGGCCTGCCTAAAAACAGATGAACTCACCAGAACACAGTGTTTCGGCACGCTCCCCCCGAGGGCCAGCTGAAGAAAGGGATTGTGGGCTGGGGCCAGCCCAGCCACCCCCGACTTTCCTGATGCCTGCGCCAGCCCCACCCTATCCTGCTGGGCCCCAGGCAGCACATACAGCCCAGACCCAGTCCCCAGCCCATGCCCCCTCTCACCAGTGCCACAGCCTCCCTGACCAACTCCTTGGCCATGAGAGGTGGAGGAGGTTGGAGACAAGCAGGCAGCTGGCAGGGGAAGTATGGAGGGGGTGGAGTGAAGACGGAGGAGATGGGGGTGGGGGGTTAGAAGGACTGGAGTGGGGAAATGGGGGCAGTGAGCTGAGGACATGGGGAAGGAGGAGTCTGATGGGGGCAGGCATTTGGGGGTCAGCAGCTGGGGGGGGGGGGGGCGACCAGGCATTTTTGAGGCAGGCAGGTGTTGGGGAGGGCAGTAGCTGTGGTGTGTGAAGGGGGCCCACAAATTCAGGAGAGTTCCAGGCAGCATTCCCTCTAATTTTTCATAGGCTGTGTGCACAAAAAAAAAAATGTCTTTTGAGCAAATTTATGGAACCAGTGTCCCAATTTGTACACACTGCAGTGACTGTGGTCAGGCTTGTGAGTGCAGCAAAGTAAAGATGTCTGATGCTAATAATGTCTAAATTTTATTTTGATAGGGTTATGGAAATGATTTTATAAATTACAAAACCGTATTTGAAACATGGTACTTGAAATCACCTTCTTAAAAGTAGCATAAACATATTAGCACTGCTGAATTTTTCTGTGCATGCTTTATTTTGTTATGTGAGGGTTTCACAACCTGTGTGCACATGCACACACGCACAGCTTAGAGGAAACATAGGTTCCAGGTCCCACCAAATTATACTTTAACCCCTGAGTCACCAAGAGTTAAAGCAAGCTGGAATGCCCCAGCACTGCCCACAAATATGACAGGCCACAGTTCCGGGGCCCAGATTCAGAAAAAAATCAGGCCCACGCATACAAGAAGGGGGCCCAGACAACACAGAAAGAGGGCCCAGAGATTAGGAAGGTTCCGGGGTCTCTTAAATTATACTTTAACCACTGGTAGTAACAATGTGCAAAGAATATGGGCATGAGGACAACTAACTGCAGGATCATTCACCTGAACCGAGCATTAGATCTGGAAGCCAAGTAAAGAGAGATACGAGAATTGTGTTCCAGGTAGTGGCTCTAATTAATGCAATTACATAGTTCTTAGACATGTTGTAGAATTAGCTTTGGACCTGTTGGAATGTATCCGAGACCCTCAGGTACTGAAATAACTGCAATGTCAAAGTGGTTTTGTTGCATGCTGAGCCTAATCCATTAAGGCAGTATCTGAGTAGAGAGTCAGCCATCATCATCCTTATTCCATAAGCCTCACAAAATCTAGCCCCAGGCCATGTTTAGCCAGCACGTCACTTAAGTAATTCAGGCTAAGAATCTACCTCACAGCAGTCGACCACACAGTAACTCACCATAAGGACAGCAATACAGTGCAGCCAAAGTCTCGGAGTGGGGATTCACATACTACAAACTCCTAAATTGTATTCCAGGACTTTTGCTTTCTTATAGCAAGTTCCAGAGGGATAGCCCTGTTAGTTTAGTTCAGCAAAGCTAACAAGGAGTTCTGTCGCATTTTTAAAGATAAACAAATCTACTTATCGCATGAACTTTCATGGGAGAAAATCCCATTTCATCAGTCAGATTCTCTCTCGCAAAAGCTTATGAGATAATTAAATACATTAGTCTTTAAAAGTACCCCAGGACTCCTTGATTGTTTTGTTATAACAATGTCTATACAGTGAGTTGCTGCATGACCAGCGGGAGTGTTCTTGATTCACACCCTGGTTTTCCACACAGTAACTTGCTATACAGACACTAGGGGGCTCAAACTCAAATCACCATGAGGGCCGCATGCGGATTAGTATGTTAGCTTGAGGGCCACACCATTGAAACCTTTTCATACGACATTGCAAACATCGGCAGTGATAGTATCATTGCAGGCCGCAGGAAACAGCTTTAGGGGATGCATGCATCCCGCAGGTTGCATGTTTGAGACCCCTGCACTAGACACCAGAGAATGTATGGAATGGGTTTGTCCTGTCAATGGACCCTCAACATCTAAGATATGCAACCTAAATTTTCCCAGAAAAAAATGTACTGGGGAGAAAGAGGAGGAATTGATTTCAACTGGTGCAAGCAGAATTTACAAGCTATTTTACGGAAGAACGTGTATAAGCAAAAAAAAATATATATATAGTCTCCTTATGAAAAATATGTATAACAAAGGTCACACATGAAAACTTACAGCTTACTGACTGTTCAAAGAGTGACTATAAAGGACTAAATTAAAGCCCCATTGGTTCATGCAATGGTGAAAACCTGTTATTCAGGCCTTTTAGGAATCCTTTTCCCATCCTTTTAAGCTTTTAATCCTCAAAAGTTATGTCAAAGCAGTAATTATCTCTCCCTACCTCCCTCATGAACCAACCGCCTTATATCCACATCCAGGGATACAACACATATCCATGGACAATTTCTTGTGGATGCAGATCGGGTAAAGATCTGCATATTTTTATCTGCACAGAGCTAGAGCCCTGCAGATATCCACATTATATCCGTATCCGTGGATACAACATGGATATCCGTGGACCATTTCTTCTTTGTATCCATGCAGGACTCTAATGATGAGAGCAAAAAGATCTGCTGAGGAAGTCAGTGGTTCCCAGCTTTTTGAGTGAAAGCTCCACTAGTTAACGCTCAGTAAAACCCACACCCCTCCCATTCCCCAACCCTTAAACACATAAAATCCCCATATAATATATAATGATAATAAATAACACTAAATTAAATAAAACAGCAACAAAAAAATTGCATTTTTAGTGCAGCTGTCACTGCATGCTTCATGTGGCCCCACCTCTTTCCGATGCTCATGAATAGGAGCAGCAGGCACTAGTAGGTTGGCTGGGATTGCTCCACGCCGCCACAAGCATGGGGGCTGCACCACACCAGCCAGGCACCCACTCGGCTTGGGCTGTTCCTCCAATCTGGCTGGCAGGGAGCTCAGGGTTGCTGTGACTAGCTGGATTGGAGCCCAGGGTGCTAGACCGTTGGGGAAGGAGTGCTTCTTTCCTCCTGCTATCATCTGACTTACATAGGGCACAGGGAAGGCTATGCCCAGCTGACATCGGGCTGTGGGGGTCCTAAATTACCTCAATATTACTGAAGCCCCAGGGACCTCCTCCCTGTAATCTTTGCCCCCTTCCCTCAAAGGACGTTGCACACCTCAGGTTAGGAACACTTGGGCAAATGTATTTCTGACTATAGGAAGATGCACCGCTTCCAGGTGAATGTTCTGGCTTGCACAAAAGTTCCATAGGTGCAATACCTCCTGACACAGGACTGGAGACCACGCCCACCCCACTTGTTGATATAGTGCATCAAGGCCATATTCTCTGTAAGCAAATGAAAGACCTTGTTGGAGAGCTGATATAGGAACACTTTACAGGCTACTCGCCCTGAGTTCTCCAACACTGATATACAACACCAGTCCATCTCTGGCCCAGAACCCTTGGGTCCTGCAAAAAGAACTCCAGTCAGCATATGATGCAGTTTCATCCACCACATTCGCACAGCCAGATTAACACAGGCCTATAGGGGCTCAAGCCCAAGACCTCAGCCTCCAGTCACCATACCCCACTCAGCTCAACAAAGTGCCATTGTGGCCTGGGTGGCACCCAAGGGCACCTACCAGTGCTGGGGGCAAAGTAGGAGGGGACAAGGCCCTAGGGCCAGAGACCAGGCTCCTCAGCACTCTTACCCTGCCCCCAGGCAAGCTGATTAGGCCCAGGGGTGGACCAGGTCGGGGAATGTTTCCTTTACTCCTGGTTGAGCATAGTGTGACATCCAGCACAGCCACCCAGGCCTTATGCCCCTAGAGGGCAGACCAGAGGCCAAACTGAGCACCAGCCTGACTTGGGGACAGACCAGTTGGACCAGGGCTGGGGCAGAAGCACTGTGGAACGTGGCCTATGGCCCCAGGCCTCTCCATCAGCACCAGTCTGCCTACAGATCACTGTGCTGGTGGGTCGGGGGTCCAGACAGGGCGGGGGAACCAGGGCCCTGAGATCCCTTAATTAGAGCCCTGGGCAGATACAAAAATGTGGAACCGCATCCTATCCACATCCGCTCAGTGATAACATTAATCTGATCCAAAATCCGCATGCCAGGGTTTAGCTGCATCTGTAACCACAGCTGCAACTGAGCTTGGGCTCACATACAACTATTCAGCCTTTGATGGGTTCATTCCCCATATGGGTCCCACCCACTTTTTCCTTAATTGTTTGTGGTTCACATGCTGTGCTATCAATCAGATTTCTTTGCCCACCTATGAAATCTCTGATTGACAGCAATGGCTTGCCAAAGGGAAGCAAGAAAAGGAAGAAGTGAGAGGGGGAATGAGCCAATGAAAGGCCAGCAGTGAGTCTCCAAGCCCCACCTTGAGACTTTGATTGGCTGACAGATCACAATCTAGGATTGGCTGGAGCACTTCCTGGTTCCCCTGCATGCTGCCAACACAGATCAGTGCAGCAGCTTCAGCAATGGATCGCAGTGTGATAAAGTAACAATAGAAGCTGCATCCATGAGTTGATCCGCAGCAATGGGTCTGTGGTTATCCACACCCGCGGATCTGTAGCGAATATCCACGAATTTGCAGGGCTCTACCCTTAATCATGCCCTGCACAAGAGGGAGGCAAGTAACTGTTGAGGGATCATGAGACTCATGTCCAGGTGGTGTCTGGATGGGGAATACACCATTGGCACCACATTTGCAGAGGTCTGAGGTGCAGCCCGGAGTACTGCACTATGTAAGTATTACCTACTATGTGCTCAGTGGGCTCGATGTAGCCAGGAACCTGATTTATACTCGGAGTGCTCTGACTCGGGTAGAGTCTAGGACTGCCCTGATAAATTCTGTCCTCTGGACTGGTACAAACGTTGATTTTGACTTTTTCATTAACAGGTCAAATGTTAAATGAGTGGTCTGGACAACCTCAATGCTGTACTGCACTAGTATCCTTGATTGGCCCCTGATGAGCCAGTTGTCCAGGTTAAGGAAGACCTGCACACCTCATCAAATGAGACAGGCCACAATACTGCTAGACACTTGGTGAATATGCGTGGTGCAATCAATAGGTTAAAAGGAAGCACCATGACTGGTAAGTGCTGTACACAAAGTGCAGAACCCTCTTGTGACCTGAGAAAATGGATAAATGGAAATAGACATCTTCTAAGTCAAGGGTAGCATTTCACTCACAAGTTCGGCAAAGCATTTCATGAAGTGGAATTTTCTCCCACAAAAGCTCATGCAATAAATAAATTTGTTAGTCTTTAAGTGCCACAGGACTTCTTGTTTGTTGCACTACTAATAGGGATCCAAGAGGTCCTTAATCACCTGCAGCGCCTCAGGCACAATAGGCACCGCCAGATATCATTGACTTTGGCCACTCTCCAGCGTTTGGTACTCCTGAGAGCGTTCATAAACTTGCAGAAGAGCCATTAAACAAAGCATTTACAGCAGAACAATTCAGCCCCCATCTGCTGGCAAATGACCAATATAATGAGGAACTTCTAGACTAACTGGGAGACGGTTACCGCTACTAGCCCTGACACTTGAAACTGAAGGGAATCTTCCCCTCATGAGAGTATTTGTGCATTCTAAAAACCCTCAGTGTTCCTAGGACAAAGAGGAGCAACAGTGCTAATGGAAATAAATGAGAATGGAAGGTATCCAATTAATTCTGCACAACAATGGGTATCTAAACACTAATCCTATACTAAAACCACCAAATTTTAACTATTTAACAACCTATTGAACAAAAACCTTGTTTAACTAATGAAGAACTGTGTGGGATGAAAAACAAGTTGATAATGATAATGCAAGGAAGATGACTCCAACCTCACGGCTGAAGAAATCTGAAAGGGCTTGGGTGGAAAGCCGCACTGTCATGCTGCAAACAGTCACATCAGTACAGCTTTATATACATTTCTACTTCAGTGTTGAGTGTCCATTTGCGCTTAACCACGAGGGATATTTGCTGATAACGCTCCACATAGGAGGGTATATTAATAACACAGGTTGGCGGTGACTGGATGCCTGAGGTGGACGAGGGCAGTAAAAACAGGACACGATCAGAAGCTAAAATAGGGAAAGAACAAGTTAGATATCTTCAAGTCACCAGAATACTCAAGGAGCTGATTCAGGAGCAATCTAAGCCACTGGCCATCATCTCTGAAAGATCATGGAAGATTAGCAAGGCCCCAGAAGACTGGAAAAGAGCAAATATAATGTCCATCTATAAAATGGAAATAAGGACATCCCAGGGAATTATACACCAGTCAGTTTATCCTCTGTACCAGGAAAAATAATGGAGCAAATAATTAAGGAATCCATCAAAAAATATCTAGAAGAGACTGAGGTGCTAAATGGTTGTCAGCATGGATTTTTCAAGAACAAATCATGCCAAACTAGCCTGATAACTTTCTATGATGGTGTAAACAAGCCTTGAGGACAGAAGGGAAGTGGTAGATGTGGTGTATCTAGACTCCAGGAAGGCTTTTGATACGGTCTCGCATCATCTTCTCATTAACAAACTAGGAAAGTACAACCTGGATGGAGCTACTATAAGATGGGTGAAAACCTGATCGGTACTCTCTGGGAGTGATTAACCAATCTATGGTCACAGGCATGCTGGAAGGGCATAACAAGCAGGGTACTGCAGGGATCGGTTCTGTTCAATATTTTCATAAATGATTTAGATGATGGCAGAGAGAGTACACTGATAAAGTTTGCCAACGATACCAAGCTGTGAGGGGTTGCAAGTGATTTGGAGGATAGGATCGCAAATCAAAAATGATTTGGACAAACTGGTAAAATGGTCGGAGGTAAACAATGAAATTCAATAAAGACACGTGCATGGTACTTCACTTAACAAAAGAACAATCCATTGTACATATGCAAAAAGGGCAATGACTGCCTAGGAAGGAGTACTGCAGAAAGGGATCTAAATGTCATAGCGGACCACAAGCTAAACATGAGTCAACAGTGTAACACTGTTGCAAAAAAAGCAAACACCATTCTGAGATGTATTAACAGGAGTATGGTAAATAAGACATAAGAAGGACTTCTTCCACTCTACTCTGCACTGTACTGTGTCCAGTTCCAGGTGCCTCATTTCAGGAAAGATATGCACAAATTGGAGAAAGTCCAGAGAAGAACACCACAAATGATTAGAGGTCTGGAACACTTGACTTATGAGGGAAGACTGAAAAAGCTGGGTTTGTTTAGTCTAGAAAACAGACAGAGCTGACGTAACAGTTTTCAAGTATCTAAGAAGTTGTTTTGAGGTGGAAGAAGAAAATCTGTTCTCCTTATCTGCTGATGATAGGACAAGCAGCAATGGACTTAAATTACAACAAGGGAGGTTTAGGTTGGACATTAGGAAAAAATCCCTAACTGTCAGGCAATTAACAACTGGAAAAGACTGCCTAGGCAGTCTGTGAAATTTCCATCATCGTAAGTTTTTAAGAGCGGATTAGACAACTGCCTGTTAGGTATAGTTTAAGAGGGTACCTGGTCCTGCCATGAACACAAGGGACTGAATTCAATCACCTGTCGCAGTCTCTTCCAGTTTCTATGATTTATGAAATTAAAGGTTAACTTCCTAGGTGCAGCATCTCTTTTTATACAACGCAGCTAAGTGTATACGATCCTCAACCTTAAGAAGTCTTACAACCAATTCAATTATGAACAACATAAAACTGAAGGGGGATTTTTCCCCCCATTTTGGTTTTAAATTTCTTTTTGTTTTAACACTCTTAAGTTTCAAAAGTTTCCTCTTTTTTCTGTATTACAGACAACCTCAAAATCTCTGCCTGTGTATCTGTAGCAATACCAGTTAATCTGCCGGATTAAATCAAATTTGACAAACTGTGATGGAAAATAAAACATAACACACATTTTCTTTATACTCAATTGTTACTGTTGTCTGCATGTGATGCAGTGAGAGTTGTAAAGAGAATGGAACCAAGTAAATGTCCACTGCCGTCAAATTAAAAATAAATAAAATAATCTTGCTTCTCTGAGCACAGTTTATTGCCAAGTAGGATCCAAGATCTTCACTGATGTACCTATAAATAGTCTCAAAGTGCTTACCGAGCAACAGCAACTCAGCATCTTTCTTGCACACCTTGCAGCCCTCTCAGCAGCAACACAATACAATGCATTGGCCTCCTAACCCAGATCTCTTGTTAAATGCACTAGGGCTAGAATATCTAATCCCTCATAATCTCTTTTCTACAGGATTCCCTTCATTGCAGAAATGTCCTTTCAAAGGTCACAAAAAGAAATCCCAGCACTTCTTCTGGGTCTGAAACTCCTAGGGGCCAGTAATGGTCCCTCACTGCAGACAGGCAACCAGACCCCTAAAGAAACATGTGAAAACAATAGCAGAATCAAGCCTTATGTCATTAACTTCAATTCACATTTAGAAGTGCTGGATCTTCTGTCAGGCACTTCAAAGTGCATTGGAAGTATTTGATTTAGATAAAGTGTGTACATGTATAAATAGCATACTCTAAAACACAGTTCTTTTTCTATTCAGTGGGAAAAAGATCACTGAATGGAGGCAGCATTGCCCCAAAGCCATTATTTTCCTGCTATCCATCTTCTCTGACCACAGAGGCAAAAGGGACAATACAGACTTACGGTAGCTGCAACTACGAAGAGTGAGGTGTTACAGTGCACGTGTGTTGTCTTTCACCTGTGGAAATGTGGGTTCTAATTCCGATATGGATTGCAAGTGGGAAAAGAGTTTAATCCTCCCAGTCTAGCCTCTAGTCCACAGCACAAAATTACTGCACAATCATTACAACTGGACACAGCTGTCCTACCTAACCAAGAGAGGCCTAACAAGATTAAAATCAACAGAGATGGCTCATAACACTATTGTGTCTCATGGAAGAATATACAGCATTACCGTGCATTATACATAGTTCAACCAACTGTCTGTCTCTAAATTTAAATGTACTCTAAAGGGAATCATTTTAGTGATTAGTCTGCATTAGAGACTAGTATCCTACAAAATGTGTTTTAATATTGATCAAAAATATTCTTCAAAAGCCGTTTTCTTTCTTTATATTTTTAACTGAAAAGCAACAGAATCAATGCTTTTAGGATTAAAAGGCACTCCACCTGGAGAATTTCTAGACAAAGTTGAACAGCTTCAGACAAGAGTAAGTTATGGCAGAACCTGTAAAGAGTTGTGGGTGAATGTACAGTAACAGTTATTTATCTTATTTGTGCTGTACATTCTTGATTCCACCTGATAGTTCACATAAAACTCAAGGATCATTACTACTACAGGTAGTCCTCACTTAGTGACCGGGTTCCATTCCTGAAACCCGGTTGATAAACGAATTGGTCACTAAACGAGGAGCAGCCCTTACCGGTATTTCAGGCATAATGTACTTTACTGGTAGTGGGTTTTTCAACCATCGGTAGATAGTTTTAATGTCACCTTTGCATCATTTATAACATTTTTCATATATATTTTAAATGTTTTAAGCTCTAATGTACTGAACTTAGTTTGCATAGTGTACTGTAAATATAGGTAATCTGAGAGAGTTGATGTGAGTTCTCGTACATTGCCATAATACCAACTCATCAGAGAGCCGGTCATAACTCTGAGGGGTCACTAAACGAGTAGGTCACTAAGTGAGGACTAGCTGTATAGAAGCCCCATAGGTTCTAATTTTCAACAAAAATTAGTGCCCATAATTCTGTGTATTCTAGAAGTAGCCATACATCAAGGAAATTTAGCTTTGAAATATTTAAGGTTTGGATTATTTCATTTAAATCTGAGTTACCAGTCAGCTTCTTTTCTCTCTTATAACAGGAACATGCAAACATCTCACTTGCCTCCTAAAATGACTGTTCCCATGACTTCCTCCAGGGTTCTACAGACCCTGAAACCCAAAGATGATATATTCAGTAATCTTGAATGATATGAGCTAAGCAATTCCTTGAAATACAAGGAATTCTATTAAATGTCACTATATGAAAGTACCGGGGGGGGGGGACGGGGGACGACACCTACTATAGCTCCTGATAATACGGCATATCTTTCTCCCCTTTAAGAATAAGAGGCATGATTAAGATTCTCGCATTAAAAAATGACTATTCCCTGAGAATTATTTGATTAAATCAACACTATTATTCCATCACTCGATTCAGACAGAAGTTAAGTATTAAATCTTAGCACATTGACATATGACCTCTCAGGAGGTCATCTAGTCCAACCCCAACTAAATCATCCCAGGCAGGTCTTTATCAAGCCAGGCCTTAAAAAAAGAACCATTATTTACCTCATAATTTGTTCTTCAAGATGTGCTGCTCATGTGCTTCCCAAATTAGGTATGTATTTGGCACATGAACCAGTGCTGGAATGCTAGTGGCTCCTGCAGGGCTCACTCTCTAACAGTCTCTGCAGCAGCATGAGTCCACCTGTACAAAGGGCACTGCCAACCCTCCTCCCTCTCAGTTCTTTCTTACTGAGCTCCAAGTGATGGGAAGGTGGGTGGGTTTTGAGACATTAGAAACACATCTCAAAGAACAATTACAAGATAAGTAACTGTTCTTTTTCTTCTTCAGTTATTAGCTCTTATTCATTTCCAATTACATGGCTGAACAGCATTAGAAGTGAGAAGTAGTTCACAGACCAGAGCAGAAGCAGTTCACAGACACATCCTATGCAACACCACCCTACCAAAAGCAGCTTCCTCTCAGGCTTCTTGTGCGATGGCATAATGGGATTTAAAGTTATGCGCTGAGGACTGAATAAAAGCTCTACAGATCCCCTGTATAGGAATGTATGCCAGGAAGGCCGCCAAAGACACCCGAGTACACGTGGAATGGGCCTTCACAGATGACACCACATGACCCTTTGTCTGGTAAACAACAGCAACAAAGAACTGAGTGGATTGATGGACTGGATTAGTACTCTCCATAGAAAGTCAGATTCCCTGACCAATTGGAATGAATGCTGACTCTTGCTCATTTATTAATAGGCCCAATGCTTGACACGGGATCCTGACCAACTCAATGCTGTGCTGCGCTTGCATTCGTGATCAGCCCCGATGAACTAATCATCCCAGTATGGGAAAACCTGTATACCTTGACATCTAAGATGGGCAGCTAGCTACCACTACCATTCACTTGGCAGACATGCATGGCACAGATGAGAGGCCAACGGGGAGCAGTATGAACTGACAGTGTTGCAAATCCATCATGAACCATAGAGATCTCCTGTGCCCCAAGAAAATGGGAAATATGGAAGTAGTCATTCTTTAAATTGAGGGCAACATATCAAGTCACCAGAACTAGAACAAGGAATCATAGCAGCTAAAGAGACCATCCAGAACTTCAACTGCTTGAGATATCTGCAGAGGCCTCGCAGGTCCAAAATGTCTGAAGCCTCCTTTGGCTTTTAGGATCAGGAAGTAATGGGAATAGACGCCTCTCCTCCTCAGTTCTGGAGATCTCTCCTCCACCTTGCCCACTTGAAGAAGGGCTTGCACATAGTGGACAAGAAGCTGCTCAGGAGAGAGGTGCCTGAAGAGGGACAGAGAAGACAGATGGAAGAGGGAGCAAGGTAAAGGGAAGGATATAGTTGGTGGCTAGCAGGTTCAAAACACAACAGTCCAATGTTACAGTAATTCAAACCTGGAGGAAGGGAGTAACGAGGAATGGAAAAAAAAAAAAAAAAAGGACTCTGGATCCGGATTGGTGACTTGTAGAATGCCCTCAGGCACACATTAAAAAGTTCTGTTTTCCACCTTGATGGCAGCAGCTCAAGCTCAGCTGGGAGACAGTCATCAACCAGTGACTTTGACGCCTCCTGTAATCCTTATTTTTCTTTTGTAGAGCTCTCCATAGGATGGTCCCATGAACCCATCTGGCTGTTGTGGTCTTAAGTGTTCCTGGTAGCTGAGCGGGTGTACAAACTCAGGGATTTCAATGTGGGTCTCAAGTCTTTCAACCACAAAGACTTGCACTGGTCTGTTCAGTGACCTGCGCTGCACCATCAAAGTGGAGGTCCTGTATGGACTGTAGAACCTCCACTGAAAGCCTGACGATTGGAGCCAAGAAGCCATTCTCATTGAAGCTGCAGATGCCACAGTCCTCGTTGCGGAAAAGGTAGCATTAGCAGCTGCCTAAAAGGAAGCTCTAGCAACCATTCTCCCCTCATCTAAGATGGATTCAGATTCTTGCTTGGAGGCCTGTGGACAGGAGTCAGAGAATCTACCCAAACTCTGCCATGTGTTGAAGTGGTACCTTTCCAATGGCGCTTATTGATAGGACACACACAATTGTTGGCTTAGTGTTCAATAAACCCTACATCCAAACAAACCAAGCTTTTTTGCCTCCTTATTCTTTGGGGTAGAATGCACCTGGCCTTGCCTGTCCCTCTTGCTGGCAGCTGCTACTATCAACGACCCTGAGGAGGGATGAGCGTATAGATATCCTAAACCCTTGGCAGGTACATATTTCTTTTCTCCCCAGTTGGATGTCAGGGGCAGAGAAGCTGGAGTCTGCCACAATGCCTTTGCCAGCTTGATTACTCCTCCATTTACTGGGAGACACACTCTGGGTGAGACACCATGGCAGAGATGACAAAGAGCTCATCAGCAGGTTCCTTCAATTCCTCCACCTTAATATTTAGATTCATGGTCACCTGCTTGAGAAGGTCCTAGTGGACAAAAAAAAGACATCCAGTGGGACCATGGAGGTCCCCCTCCACCTCATCAGATAAGGAAAAAGAGGAAGCTGGCAACTCTGGGGGATTGTCTAGGGTAATTTTCCCTTAGCTCTCTCAGTGGGTCCTAGTCCACTCCACATCCAAGCCCAATCCCATCTCTGGGGCCACCAAAGCCCATGGTACAGAGGCCCCTGTACATGAGCATGGTTGTGAAGCTGCAGTTTAAGGGAAAACCCACAATTCCAGAACTTCCAGTCTTGACTACTGACTTTGAAATCACGCTCCCATTGGTGGCATCATAGGGAACCTGGTAACAAGGTCCAAGATCTGTCCACTCTGAAAGGTCACCTTCACTCCCTCCAAGTCCTAGGAGACACCGCATGACAAGGGAAGCATTGACATCAACTTCCTTCTCTGTCTTGCCATGCATACCAGTGCTCTGATACAGGGAAATAATGGTAGAGTCTGAGGGACAGACTTTTGTCCTTTGGTTTCCTGTAAGGACTTGGCAAGCAAAGCCAGGGTTCCATGGACCCATTACAGAAGGCCACAGAATGGTGCCAGAGCTCTGGAGACCAGAAGATGCCATCACTCCAGAGACTGGCACTAGGTATCCAGAGATTAATGGCAGGAGCCCGACCTCTCATGATGAGGCTCCAAGGATCAGTACCACAGGTGCAGCAACCAATGGTGCATTGATGAGTAACACCTCTGGGATAAGTACTATTGTCCTAGTGGGGCTTCTCCCCAGTAGAGCTCATTGAGGGCATTGGTGCCTGCTCCAGTGCATGAACCTCCCTCCCCTGAGTGTCGGAAGCATGGAAATTGCTAGAAGAGCCTTCAGAGCCTGTTTTCGGTGAGCATCCCTATTTGACACCTGCCTGCTTTTGTTTCTTCTTTGTCAACGGAGATCTTGATTGGTGCTGGGGCAGACAGGGGTATGGGAGAGCATTCTGCATCAAGGCCAATGTGCTCAGCACTAAGTCCAGCCATGGTTCCAACAGTGTCTTAGACGAGGTACACACTGGTTGAGAAATTCAGAGTAGCTTGCATAATTCACACTGACCTCCTAACTCCTCTTCAGTCAGTTGTCTTCACTGAGCTATGCCAAAGCAAGACATGTTCCTGTCAATGCAGCACTAGGCCACTTGAGGTTGTGGTTTAATTAAGTCAATTTCCAGATCAACTTAGCAGGTACTAACTGACTGCTAAATCAATCCGAAAACACTGATCTGCTGGCAAAGAATTTGCCACAATCAGTATAGACATGATTTAAGAGCTGACTCCATTACAAGGGCTAAGTCTAATGTGCCAATTATCTTTAGTTTTGGGTCGGAAACTCATGCATATCTTCAATTTCCCCCATCTACGAGTTTCACCTAGGCAGCTCTGGTGCAGGTCACTTAGTGACACAGATTTCTTGCAAGAACAGCAGGATTTAAAACACAGAGGTTAGAACAAGTCTCATCACTGGGTCACCTAATAATCTCTCTCTAAAACCAACAGTAAATCCTGTAGTAACTGTATAGACTAATAAGAAGGAAACCACTAGGTCTCAAAAAACTTGCAGCAGCAAGAAAGCATTCCAGCACCAGGAGAGGTGGTAAGAAGAAACTGAGAGGAAGGGGGACAAGCAACACCCTATGCACCAGCGCTTTGTATCCTGCAGAGACCACTAAAGCCAGCCCTATGGGTACCCTAGACGATAAGTCTTCCTCATTGGTACATGTGGTGCACACACCCGTAACCAGGAATAGCCACAAGTAAGGACTCGAAGAACAACCTATAAGGATGGAGACTCCACCAAATCCCTAAGTAATCCATTCCAGTTTCACTGCTCTCCTAGGTAAAAACTTTTTCTACTATTCAGCCTAGACTTTCCCCCACTGCAACCTGAGACCATAATTCCTTGATATATCATCTGCCACCACTGAGAACAGCCTAGCTCCACCCTCTTTGGGACCTGCCTTCAGGTAGTTAAAGGCCACTATCAGATGCCACCTCATTCTTCTCAACTGCAAACTAAATAAGCCTAGGTCCCTTAGTCGCTTGTCATAAGTCATGTGCACTTGCCCCCAATCATTTTTGGGGCCTTCTGCTGGACTCTCCCCTATTTTTCCACATCCTTTCTGTAGTGGCGGGCCCCAAGACTGGACATAATACTCCAAATGTGGCCACACCGGTGCATAACAGAGAATAATCATTTCCCTTGATCAGCTGGCAGGGCTAATCTAATTCAGACCAATGTTCTACTATCCTTCTTGGCAATAGGGGCACATTGCTGACTCATCCCTAGCTTCTTATCCAGTGTAACCCCCAAGTTTATCTCCACAGAACTGCTACCTGGCCAGTCAGTCCCCGGTCCATACTGGTGCATGGTTTTCTTTCACCCTACATGGAGGACATCACATACATTCTTGCTGAACCTCATCAGACTTCTTTTGGCTCAGTCCACCAATTTCTCTAGGTTATTCTATATCAGGCATGGCCAAACTGCAGCTCAGGAGCCGCATGTGGCTCTTGAATGAAAAAGCATGGCTCGAGGAAGAACAGCAGCAAATCAATTTGGTAGGTAAAAGTTTAGCAGGTAAAAGTTACTTCCCCATATACCTCAGTGAGGCGCTTGAAGGTTTAATAATTAACTTATGTGGCTCTTGAGTTCCATAAGTTTGGCCACCCCTACTCTATATCCTATTATCATCCAGCTAATCCTACAGTCCCCTGAGACTTGCTAAAGGTGCAGTCCACCCTATCATCCAAATCATTAATAGAGATGTTGAACAAAACCAACCTCTGGGGCACTCCACTTCATACTGGCTATCAAGTGGACATCAAGCCACTGATCACTGCCCATTGAGCCCAATGACCCAGCCAACTTTCTGTCCACCTTACAGTCCATACATCCAGCCCACATTTCTTTAACTTCCTTGCAAGAACAATCTCAAGGTATATCACATCTGCCACTTTCCACATAGCCACATAGTAGAGGTTCCGTCGGCTTGTTTTCAACCACACAGGTGCAATTTCTTTGAACAAGAGGCTCTATTTAAAAAACACAAAACAAAAAGAGTTCGTGCAAAATTATATATTCTGTTACTTTTGTTCTTGGAGGTACCCAAGGCAAGAACACTCCCATTTCATGGGTCAAATTAAATTAATCTACCTATTCCTCTCAAGCCATTTCTCCCCTGCAATAAAGTGAGTGTACTTCTCATTTGATTCATTTGGGCCATCTTAGCTGTGGCTCCCACAAGACTTCCATTCTTACTGATGATTAAGGTTCCTAAAAAATTAATATACACAGATTAAAAAAATCAGTCTGCTACGAGCCATTATAAATAAGGTTTCCCCAAAAGTTCAGAGTTAAAGCCTCCCATCTGATCAACTCATTGTGTTGTTTCTTGGCATTTCAATTGTCTGACATCAGTTCTGTCCACAACTGACATGTACAATTTATCTGGGTAGGCAATGAAAGAGTTTCAGGGGGAAGGAGTTGGTGAAGCCCTGAGGAGGAGGTGAAGGCAATCCCCTAGCTGAAGAAGCAAGGGAGAGAGTGAAGCTTGAGTGAGTGAACTGCTAACTCTGTGTTTGTGTCTTTCCCTACGGGTGATTTCTGTTAGTTGTCAGTTATTGTGGGAATTGGGACTGTGATTGCATGATTGTCTGGATGCTGTTTGTACCATTGTTCCCTGCTCATCTTCGATCACCAGCTTCAATCAGCCTTGTGATCGTTCTTTCCCTGTGTATTTAACAAGGGGCAAAGGCTGACCTAGGCAGAGAAGGCCTTAAAAGCCAGTGGCTGAGTGACCAGAGGGAGCTTGTGAACAGGGGGACTGAAAACAGGGGAGTTTGGGAAGCAGTTTGGCCACACCCAATATAGAATGACCTAGAGAAATTGGTGGACTGAGCCAAAAGAAATCTGATGAGTTTCAGCAAGAACATGGTGATCTGGATTATGAGATAGACTGCACGCTTAGTAAGTTTGTGGATGACACCAAGCTGGGGGAAACGGTAGACACCCTGGAGGGCAGGGACAGGATTCAGGGAGACCTAGACAAACTGACTAGCGGGCCAATAGGAATCCCATGAGGTTCAACAAGGACAAGTGCAAAATCCGGCACTTCGGACGGAAAAACCCCATGTACTGCTACAGGCTGGGGAACATTCAGCTAAGTAGCAGCACTGTAGAAAAGGACCTGGGAGTCATGGTGGATGAGAAGCTGGATATGAGTCAACAGTGTGCTCTTGCTGCCAAAAAGGCCAATAACATACTGGGCTGCATCAGAAGAAGTGTTGCCAGCACATCGAGGGATGTGATCATTTCTCTCTATTCAGCACTGGTGAGGCTGCATCTGGAATACTGTGTCCAGTTTTGGGCTCCACCCTACAAAATGGATGTGGACAAATCAGAAAAAGAGTCCAGCGCCAGGCAGCAAAAACGATCAAGCGGCTGGAGCACAAGACCTATGGAGAGAGACTGAAGGAACTAAGCTTATTTAGGCTGCAAAAGAGAAAGGGGGGGGGGGGGGATTTGATAGCAACCTTCAACTACCTGAAGGGATGCTCCAAGGAGGACAGAGTTTGGCTGTTCTCAATAGTAACAGAGGACAGAACAAGGAGCAATGGTTTCAATTTGCAGCTGGGGAAGTTGAGGTTGGATAATAGGAAAAACTTTCTTACTAGGAGAGTGGTGAAGCATTGGAACAGGCTACCTAGCCAAGTGGTGGAATCTCCATTTTTGGAGATATTTAAGGCTTGGTTAGACAAAACCCTGGCTGGGATATTTTAGTGAGAGTGGCCCTGCTTTTTTGGCAGGGGGTTGAACTAGATGACCTCATGAGGTCCCTTCCAACCCTATGATTCTATGATTCCATGAGTACCTCAGAATTGCATTTCATTTCTTATTTAAAGAGAAACTTTATATTAATTTATCCTATATTGAGGAACACTAAGATCTCATTGATATGCCCCACTCATAACTCAGGGATATTCTTACAGATACAATAGGGTGCATTAACTCTGGGTCAATACATAGCACTGCAGATTCCTAAAACTTTATTTAGGATCACAGCTGCTCCTTCAGAAGTAGCCCGTCTAACACCACTGTGGCATCCTTATTTAAAA
Organism: Podocnemis expansa; assembly: GCA_007922195.1. NCBI lineage: Eukaryota > Metazoa > Chordata > Testudines > Podocnemididae > Podocnemis > Podocnemis expansa. The sequence goes on from ML681997.1 coordinate 28,680,141, forward strand.
ACCTCTGACACATAATCCATATCCTAAATCCCACACAACGTAATGGTACAACTAATAAAACATAATGAAAAAAAGAATTACTTGAGTGTACACCATGGCAAATATTCTTACCTCAGCATTTCAAGATTTTGTGGTGCTTAAAGAAATATTAGATCAGGGGTCTCAAACTCGAATCACTATGAGGGTTGCCTGAGGACTAGTACAGGGCTGCATGAGAACTAGTACACTGGCCTGAGGGCCGCACCACTGAAACCTCTTCATACAATGATACTGCAAATATGGGTAATGATAGTGTCATTGTGGGCCACAGGAAATAGCTTTAGGGGGCCACATGTTTGAGATCCCTGCATTAGATCATATACAATAGGTAACAGATATTCCATTTGCTATATACAAACCCAAAACATGGGACATTACTATTCATAGGATAAACTGCAGAGCTCCACGCACACATCTCTGTTTACCTCATGTGCCCCACGCATAATAATCCATCCTCTAACATTCCAAACCTCTAAGTTTCGAATTGAGGGTAAAAAAAAAAAAAAAAAAGTCAGCCTCTAAAATCAACTTGGTTGATAAACATTTCTCCCCCCCCACACACACAAAAATGTGAAATTTTCTTCTCAAAATTATATCCACCTGACACACAAGAAAGGAAATATTCAGTCGTGGATAGTGATGTGTTTAAGGTTTAATATCTCATGACAATGCTCAGCTAAAAATTGGAGGTTTATACTACTGGAATGCAGATATTCCCAGTTTTTCCTGTTTCTAGTCTTAGACTACCCCAACACAGCAACATTTAAAGGAATGTCATTGTTCACTATCAAAAGCAACTGTAGATCATTTTAGAGATTTTTCACATTTATTACATTTTTTCCTCCTAGGCAGTTAGATTAAGTTTTTACAAAAAGACAAACAGAAATAATAAACTAAATAATTATCATCAAAACTATATCAAATATTTAAAATGTTTTAAGAACCGTATGTTGCACAAATTGAATACATGACAATATGATTGCTCCCATCATACTGTAAGTTTTGGAAGTGACTGGATACCTCAGGAACTATTTTCAAAACATTGCTTCAAACAGGGTTTCCATGTGTCTGGGTTTTCCTGGACAAAGCTATTTGGGGGGGGGGGGGTGACTCTTCTCTCTGCCTGGGAAGCATTTTAAAAATGAACAGGTGATATCTGGGGTTTTGCAAGCACACAAACTATAGCTCAGAAAAACCCCCCCCCCCCCCCCCCCGCAAGCCACAGCTGCCATATCTTACCCACTCAGTAACTTATACTATCATGCAAAAATTGTGAGTTTCTACAATCTACATGTTTTTCCTCCTTTTCTCCAAAACACATTTAAAAGAGTTTAATATTTTTTTTAATTACCAAAAATACTTTTAGTATGTGATACCCTTTTGGAAAACTGAAGCATCTGTTTTTCTTTGAGCTTTTGTGTGTGTGTGTGTGTGTGTGTGTGTGTGTGTGTCTCAGACAGGACTGCACACTAGCTTTCAGTACAGTGAACCTCATGACAAATAAAGGACTTTTTGGCTCTTACGATTTGAATAAGAAAAGACACAAATTGAAAAATTTTATCATACATGCAAAATTAAACATTGCTAGATTACCAGTCTGAATTCCCTTAATAATTAGAATTTAAAACACTTAGGGCAATCTGCTAAAAGTATCTCTGACAAATATTAAGGCACTTGTAGGAGTATTTCTTTCCTTTAATAGCTTTAAGAGAAATACGTGCCATGAAAAACTACTCTCCCTCATATACTTTCTCTTATGAAATAAAAACATCAGTGTCTTGGTGGAATTCAGGAGTAACTAATGTTCCACCAAGTCATTCTTTGAGGAGGAGAGTGGGCAGACTCAGAATATGACCAATAACATTCTTACTTAGCTAAAAATGCTCAGAAAGCCCTACTGTAACTTCTGTGAGCTCAAGAACTGCAAATGTTTTACGAATAATGAAGTAGCCCAGCGGGTCTTTCTCTACAGCATTATAAGGATATTTCTTCTATTTACAGCTCCCAATTTATGTGGAAAGAAAATGATGCTCTGGATTCTGCTGAAAAGGAAGCAATTTTAGAGGGTAAGGAAGTTGATTTTTGCTGTCCCTAAAAGTGCTTAACAATTTCCATTTGCTTACACATACAAGGAAAATGTGTCTCCTTTTAAAAAATAAATAAAAGCATGCACAAAACTGAAGGTTTACGATTTTGAAAAACTGTTGTTATATACTTACAGTGCTGTACACAGCTGAAACTGTTGGAGTGAAGATCCGATCCTCAAGGGATTGCTGCACAGGACCTCTGGGAATTCTATAATACATCAAGTTAAGGAAAACAAAACCAAAAAAAGGGATTGTGTTCTACAATAACAAGAGCATGACATAAACAGTGAGCATTTTATTTGTTAAACCATCTAACCACCTCTCAGCGTAAGCAGATACACAAACATCTCCAAAGGCACTAACTTTCTACCAGGGAGATACACTTCTTCAGGTTTCCTAACATAGAAAAATATATCCCCTCAAGAACTGATTTCCTGGACAAATATGACAAGAGCAACTCAAAGCAAATCCATTTACTTAAACCACAAACCATTAATCTAATCCTCAGTACTCCCTGTCCCTCCACTCTTTAAAGAATACAAAAAGAAACTCTATATTCAGTGAGACAAACCCTGCTAGTCAGCGCTGCATGCTCTGACAAAGGCCTGGACTGTGTTGTTAACCATGCTTGAATTGTAATTGTTTCCTTGTTTTGTTGGGGGGGGGGGGGGGATTTTTGATTGTTTTTGTAAACCATCAAATCCTTCCCCTGATCTATCAACTCACTTCTAAACAGGGCTGTCAGCGTAATCAAACTTTTAACATGTTGGCAGTGTTATTTAAAGGAAAAACAGCAATCATCTTGTTGTTAGCAATTTTATATCAGAAAGATACCAGAGTAAACCATGAAAACAAACCTTCCAAAGGTAATTAATCTAAAACAACATTTATTTGGAAATAATCTTTCTAAAGAGATACAGAAAGATACTTAGAAAACAACACCTTTGCATTTAATAACCCTTTATGTCCTAATCTTGAAAAAGTAAAAACACATTGTTTAATTGTAGGCACATTAGTCCCATTGCCATTAAGGAACTGCTAGATCAGGACCTCAGTCAGTAACGCCAGATATTTTTAAAATCATATTTACGTTTTACAGTGATCAATCTTATTTCTTTTCCACGTAGTTTCATGTTGTTTCTTACGCCCAAGGTCCACAAATTACAGGGCATTAAATCTACAGTAGTGGGCCGTGAGAAGCGGGGGGGGGGGGGAGAGGCAGTGTGCATTTTTATGGATATCTGCTAAAAACTTGCATATACTTGCATTATACAAAAGTTGATACAATCCATATGTAAATCCTTTTTCTAAAATGTAGTGTGCACATTTAAATGTAAGCATCAACCACAATCCTAGTTTTGCTTTTGCTCTTTTTATACTAGAGCGTTGGCTCTGTTTGAATCAAAGCCTTACTGTTTTAATATTCACTGAGATTTGTGTGGCATGTAGTTTGTTGGTTTGAAAGTCTTTTTTTCTAGTCAATATGTGTCTTTTTGTGGCAGGGGAGGAGGGCATAAACTACTGCAAATACAAAGAAAGGGGGATCACCAAATAAGCTTGAGAACCCCTACCTTATACTCTAATTGTCAGACTCCAAACATTACGAGTGGTTGCATGAGAACAGAATGGCCATCTATATGGCATTTGTAACTGCCACCAAATGTACCCAAATGGAGCTGGTGGATAATCTTGGTTGTTTAAGGCGTAACAGGTAGTCCAAGAAAAGTGGCAGTGGAGCACATGTTGCATTCATCTGATGAGACATACCCCAGCATTGAAATCTAGTCAATATGTGAACATAGGTGTATGGGGTCATGTTGCACCTGGTATTCAGAAGTATGTCTTTGACAGCATCCAAAATCATTATTTCCACATCCTGGAACCATGGAGCAGCTAGGCTTTGAGGTGGAGTGTAAGAGGGAGAAATGGACTCCTGTATTTAAGGAGGGAAGATGGCCGCCCTTATGTGAACATAGGTGTACGTGGTCATGTTGCACCTGCTTGCAAACAGGGGACAGCAAACAGAGGAGCTTGAGAGGGAGTTTGGGGAAGAATTTTGTGAGGCCACGATGGCGAAGAGGAGCCGCACTGTTGCCAGCGCCCCTTCTGTCTCCTCTACCCGTGCCTGTAGCCAGACAGACATCCTGACCATAGATATCTCTACCCAGATCCTGGTGTGGACTTGCAGGGATGGTGGCCTGCATTTCCCTGTCACTGACGATCAGGCTGGGGAGATGAATTGATGTGACAGGTGCAAGCAGGTGGAATCTCTCAGGAGGCAGGTGGGAGAGTTACAGGAGGAGGTGTCTCGGCTCAGGAGTATCCACACCCTGGAGAAGGTCTTCAACAGCATACATGAGGAGACGTGCAAGAAGGAGGGCACTATCCAGGTGCCAGAGACTACTGCCACAACATTTGAGATGGGTGAGGAGCCTGTGGCAGTGGGAGGATACTGGCAGCAGACAGTGCTCCACCCCTGCTCACAACCCACCCTCCGTTGTGGCGAAGAATCATTATGCGGTGCTAGAGACGCTGAAGGAGGTGGAAGAGGAGAGGCCATGCACCCCGAGGCTGGGAGGATCACAGCCACCACAGCTAGGAGGAAACAGACTTCTGGTGGTTGGGGAATCACTTCTGAGGGGGACGGAGGCACCCATCTGTCATCCTGACGAGGTCTCTCGAGAGGTATGCTCCCTGCCAGGTGCCCACATCCGAGACATTATGGAGGGACTGTCGAGAATCATTCGCCACTCTTGAATACTACCCCATGCTTCTCATCCATGTGGGAACCAATGATACTGCAAGAGGTGATCCTCAGCAGATCAAAAGGTGACCTCAAGGCCCTGGGAGCACACGTGAAGGAGTTTGGAGCACAGGTGGTGGTCTCCTCGATTCTTCCGGTCAAGGGTAGGGGCCTGAGCAGAGACAGATGCATCCTGGAGATGAACGCCTTGCTGCGAAGATGGTGTCGTCGGGAGGGCTTTGGCTTCCTTGACTATGGGTTGCTGTTTCAGGAAGGACTGCTAGGCAGAAATGGACTCCATCTTTCGAGAAAGGGGAAGAGCATATTTGGACGCGGACTGGCTGACCTAGTGAGGAGGGCTTTAAACTAGGTCAAAAGGGGGAAGGAGACCAAAGCCCACAGGTAAATGACAATGTGGGAGATGAGGGGGAAGTGATGGAACTTGGGAGGTGCTGGGGCTGTAACTCCAGGGATAGAAGAGAGGGTAGTTGGAACATGCAGGGGGAATCAAATCATCTTAGGTGCTCTAATGAAGCCCTAATACCTGAGGCAAGTGGGGGAGGTCAACACCAAGAGAAAAATGCAGGAAGCTAGATACAATAGAATTGAAAATCAAAATGGGAAAGTAGGGCAATAAGCCTAGTATCTTAGGTGTCTATACACAAATGAAAGGAGGAGCCTGGGAAACAAGCAGGAAGAATTGGTAGTACTAGTACAGACAAACAACTATGATATAATTGGGATAACAGAGACGTGGTGGGATAGTTTGCATGACTGGAGCTCTGCAATAGATGGGTATAAACTGTTCAGGAAGGACAGGCAGGGAAGGAGAGGGGAAGGAGTAGCACTATATGTAAAAGAGCTCTATGACTGCTCAGAGCTTCATTATGAAAGTGGAAACAAGCCAGTTGAAAGTCTGTGGGTTAAGTTTAGAGGGGACAGCAACAAGGGGGATATCGTGGTGGGTGTCTGTTACAGACCACCAGATCAGAAGGAGGAGGTGGATGAGGCATTCTGTGGACAACTGGCACAAGTTTCCAGATCAGAGCACCTGGTTCTCATGGGGGACTTCAATTACCCTGACATTTGCTGGGAGGCCAATACAGCAGTGCACAGGCAATCCAGGGAGTTTTTTGGAGAGTGTTGAGGACAACTTCCTGGTACAAATGCTGGAGGAACCAATTAGGGGCCTTACACCTCTCGACCTGCTGCTCACAAACAGAGAAGAATTGATCAGGAAAGTAGAAGTGAATGGCAACCTGGGTAGCAGTGACCATGAAATGATTGAGTTCAAGATGCTGATTAAAGGAAAGAAAGAAATAAGCAAAACGCAGACCCTGGACTTCAGTTCCATGAGGGAGCCAAAGTCTGCTTTTTCTGATCGGCAGGATCCCTTGGGAGGCTGATCTGAAGGGGAAATGTGTCCAAGAGGGTTGGCTCCATTTTAAAGACACCCTGCTAAGGGCACAGGAAGATACCATTCCGATAAAGAAAAAAAGTATAGCAAATGAGGAAGGTATCCAGAGTGGCTTAACAGAGAGTTTTGCACTGAGCTGACGCATAAAAAGGAAGCTTATAGGAAGTGGAAGCTAGGACAGATGACTAAGGAAGCATATAAAGACCTCGCTCGGGAATGCAGGGATAAAATCAGAAAGGCCAAAGGACAAATGGAGTTGCGGCTAGCAAGGGATGTGAAGGATAACAGGAAAGGGTTCTACAAGTATATCAGTAACAAGAAGATGATCAGGGATGGTGTATGTCTCTTACTGAATGGGGCAGGTATCCTTGTGACAGAGGATTAGGAAAAAGCTCAAGTGCTCAATGCTTTTTTTTACTTCAGTTTTCACAGGCAGGGTCAGCTCCCAGCCCTCTACACTAGGTACAGTAGATTGGAGAGAAGAGAGGCCCTTGGTGACAGAAGGTCAGGTTAGGGACTACTTAAAGAAGCTAGATGTGCACAAGTCCATGGGGCAGGACGAACTGCATCCGAGGGTGCGGAGGGAGCTGGCTGATGAGATAGCAGTACCGTTGGCCATTATCTCTGAAAACTCAGGGTGAACGGGGGAAGTGCCAGAGGACTGGAAAAAAGCAAATATAGTGCCTATCTTCAAGAAAGGGAAAAAGGAAGATTTGGGGAATTACAGATCTGTCAGCCTCACCTCAATCCCTGGAAAAATCATGGAGCAAGTTCTCAAGAATCCATCCTGAAACACTTGGAGGAAACTAGAGTGATCAAGAACAGTCAGCATGGATTCACAAAAGGTAAATCATGCCTTACCAACCTCATTGCCTTCTGTGATGAGATGACTGGATTTGTGGATGCAAGAAGAGCCGTTGATGTGACATACCTCAACTTTAGCAAGGCTTTTGATACAGTTTCCTACAGCATTCTCACTGGCAAATTAAGGAAGTATGGGTTGGATGCATGGACTGTAAGGTGGATAGAAAACTGGCTAGATCAACGATTTCAGCACGTAGGAATCAATGGCTCCATGTCAAGTTGGCAACCAGTAACGAGTGGTGTGCCCCAGGGGTCAGTCCTGGGGCCAGTTCTGTTCAACATTTTCATTAATGATCTGGATTATGAGATAGACTGCACGCTTAGTAAGTTTGTGGATGACACCAAGCTGGGGGGAACGGTAGACACCCTGGAGGGCAGGGACAGGATTCAGGGAGACCTAGACAAACTGGAGCAGTGGGCCAATGGAAATCTCATGAGGTTCAACAAGGACAAGTGCAAAATCCAGCACTTCGGACGGAAAAACCCCATGTACTGCTACAGGCTGGGAAACATTCAGCTAAATAGCAGCACTGTAGAAAAGGACCTGGGAGTCATGGTGGATGGGAAGCTGGATATGAGTCAGCAGTGTGCTCTTGTGGCCAAAAAGGCCAATGGCATACTGGGCTGCATCAGAAGAACTGTTGCCAGCACATCGAGGGATGTGATCGTTCCTCTCTATTCTGCCCTGGTGAGTCCACATCTGGAATACTGTGTCCAGTTTTGGGCTCCCCACTACAAAAAGGACATGGACAAATTAGAGAGAGTCCAGCAGAGGGCAACAAAAATGATGAAAGGGCTGCAGCACAAGCTCTACAAAGAAAGACTGAAGGAACTAGGCTTATTTAGCCTGCAGAAGAGAAGCCTGAGGGAGGATTTGATAGCAACCTTCAACTACTTGAAGGGCTGCTCCAAGGAGGTTGGAGCTCGACTGTTCTCAGTAGTAACAGAGGAAAGAACAAGAAGCAATGGTTTCAAGTTACAGCTGGGGAGGTTCAGGCTGGATGTTAGGAAAAACTTACTAGGCGAGTGGTGAAGCATTGGAATAAGCTACCTAGGGAGGTGGTGGAATCTCCATCTTTGGAGGTGTTTAAGGCCCAGCTGGACAAAACCCTGGCTGGGATAATCTAGTGGGAGTGGTCCTGCTTTTTTGGAAGGGGGGTTGGACTAGATGACCTTGTGGGGTCCCTTCAAACCCTAAGATTCTATATACAGAGACCAAATAGCCTCCCTCAATACCAGGCAGGCCGGGCTGCTCTGCCCTTCTGGGGGAGGAACCAGGTACAACCTGTCAGTCAGATAAGAGACAAGGGTGCAGGACAGGAAGCATAAGAGGCAAGCCATGGAGCTCAGTCAGAGCTTGGTGGCCGAAGGGGAAGGAGCTCCCTTTGCTCTCTCCATAGGCTCAGCAGGAAACCAGCCCCACAGAGAACCTGCTGGCTCCAAGGGAACCAGATGGCCACGTGGACATGCCAGCAGAGCCCCAGTGGAAGGCCTGGCCTGTTGACAACCCGCCAGGCACCCTGGGGACCAGATCACCACCAGAATGTGCCAACAGAACCCTGAGGGAAGGCCTGGCCCACCAGGAGCCCGAGCGAGCCCAGGGAGCAGGACGGCTGAGTGGAGAGGCCAGAGCTGAGACTGTCAGGGCAGTCCACCCCGGGGCCCAGTTCAGCAGAGTATTGAGAGCTCCCTGGCACCACACCACCACCAGAGATGGTGACAGAACCCGTTTACCCTTCCATCACTAATGACCTAGAAGAGCTTCCCCTGGCGAGTAACACCACCACCGCGGAAGCCGGCTGTGACTTGGAAGAACTCCCCTCTGCAGAGGACATACCCAGCCTGCTGGCCCTCCAGAGCCCCAACAACTGCCCGGAGGAGTTCAGTAACCTACCCTGGGACTGCTACACTGAAGAGACAGAGGAACAACAGCTACCTTTGGCCCCAGAGGTGGCAGGGAGAAGGGGCGGAGGTGACCCCCACACATTGGAGGCTGACCCAGGGTCCATCCCAGTGTGTTGCGGTTGGAACCCCACCAGCCAACTACCCGATAAGACATACCAGGGTCAGGACCTGGGCTGGGACACAGTGGAGTTGGGTCAGGTGACAGTCAGCCACCTCCCCACTTCCATGCCTGTAATGGAAGCTTCTCATCCTCACCCCCAGGACCTCACCGGTTTCCTTCCATTTCCCACTTGCAAGACTATTGTGTTTTATGTGCCTGTCCCTTCCCAGTGGCCAAGGACAGTAAGCCTTCTCGGGCTAGTCCAATGGGTTAGAAACACTCACGTTCATCGGGCTGCCCTGGGGCAGAGCCCAGAACCTTGGCCATCACCTGCCCAAGGGGTGTGGCAGTGGGGAGAGACTCCTAGCCAGGTGCCCTACAAGGGAGCACGTGGGCTTGAATTACAAGCACCCTCTACGGAGGCTCGGGTTCCTCGCTTACACTGACTCCTAGCCTGGCTCTCGATAAGGAGGCACGGGGGCTTGGCTTACCGATGCCCTCTACAGAGGCTTGGGTGCCTAGCTTACATGGAGCATCTGTGGACTGGGATGGAGGATATGACCCATTACATGCAAAAGGAGCACCAGCACTGGATGGAGAGGAATCGGTCGGCTACCATATTGAGAGGAAGGTAAGTATACCAGACCAGTTGAGACATGCTGGAGCTATAAGGATAACATGAACTCAACCCTCCTGAACTTCACAAAGCACTCAGAATAGGAGGGGAAAGGAAGGGATGACAAAGAGGAACGGTGCATCACATGTGATCAGGAATGCATCTCCCAGAGATCTATGTCCCAGTCTGTCTCTGGAACAAAACATTTTATACTAAAAAAGATCTATGCTCGGGAAATCCCCAGCAGTTAAAGATGAGCTGAAGGACTCATGTATCCATTTCCCATTTGTGATCATGGAAAAATCTCCTGTTCAGTGTGTCCCCAGTGGTGTTCTAGTCCAGAGAGGCAGACAGCTAAGATGGTAATATTATGTCAGATACACTAGTTCTGTTCAGAGTTCTAGAATACTTATGTGTAGGATGGATTTGGTTAATGACCATTCACCCTGCACTGTGTGATTGTGAAGATGTACTCTCAACCAGTTAGGGAGGTACCAGTTGTTAGAATCATGCTCTTTGGCGATTACAGAAACAGATATTCTTGGCCTCTGTCCACCAAAACAGTGAGTCCTTAACTCTCATCAGTGTGGAGAACAGTTTGTGGAGGAAGATACTCTCTATGGAGCCATGCTTGAAGATATGCTATATGGAGCCATGCTTGTGTGTAACCTTGAGTGTCCAGCCACGAAAGTGGACACTGCATGTGGTCTAGCAGTTGGAGGCACACTGTCATGGCACAGATCTCTATGCTGCATGCCAGACCTAGTGTAGCTGAGAATCTGTGAAGTCATAGGAAGGTGCTAGCTTCTGCAGCATCCAACTGTGTGCTGATGAATTCCAGGTGTTGTACTACTGTTAAAGTGAACTTTTCTAGGTTCATGAGGACACCTCACTTCATAAACAGGTCCACTGTTATGCAGACAGCTCACAGACTGTCAGTCATGGATTGGGCACTGAGGAGACACTCATCCAAGTATGGAAAAATTATGACACCTTGTGTCCTTACATAGGTCATGACTACTACAAGGACCTTGTAGAAAACCCTAGGGGATGTTGACAGTCTGCAAGGCAGTATCTGGTACTGGTGGTGGTGGCTGTCTACAGCAAATTGGAGAAATCACCTCTTTTTAGGGTACCTGAAGTCATATGGGGAAAAAAGCATCATTGGTGCTGGCGTATGACTCAGTGTCAAACTAGGGATGTGTTTCCCTTAAGAGAGTCAGTAGACGGAGCAAGAGACTTGATTGAAGCTGATGAGTTGAACAGTACAGATAACTCAGTTAGTGCTAACATTTTCACTGGTGCCAATGTCATGAATAGAATGCCTGTCTTGGCAGTTTTTGTCAGTACCATAGCTCCTGAAGTCAGAGTGTCATGGTCTCCCGAGTTCAGGGACGGTGCTGAGCACTGTAGGGCTGCCCAGTTAGGTCTTTAGACTGTTACTGCATTCTAGTACCGGAGGTACTCGGGCAGGCCATGTGAAGCTGTGTCCTTGGTCAGAGGATGCTGAGGCAACTGAACGCTCAAAGTTTTTTGCATAATTACCATGGTATCATGTTCCTTGCAGCATCATGTATGTGTACAGATGTCAAGCATCGTTTCAAGGTATTTTACATAACTCAGGGCTATCTCTCAGCAGGGAGGCTGCAGAGGTGGACGGCAAAGGCAATACAAATTGAGCTCCCTGGCTAAGGTGGAACAAAGGAAATCACGCCAGCCCAGCAAAAGGAGAGGATGAGCGGGGATGGAAACAGACACTTTTGAATTGCTAGGGGCCTTTTGCCAGAGAAACTCCATCTTAAAACACTCTCAAACTTCAAGTGAGACCTGGGCCCTCCCTAGTGATGGGCAGGGACTGGCTGTAAAAACATCTGTCAGCTGAGCATCTTGTGAGTAAATCATGAAATATTAGGTTAGGTAGCGATGTATGTTTAGAATGTGTCATATCTTTTATTTGCTTGTGAGAACGTCTGACTCCTTTATTAAATGACTGTGCACTGACATGCTATACATTCACTTAAAATCGTATTCTAATCAATCTGGCAATTAAATCTATGTGAACTTCAGAGGGTGCATATGTGCAGATCTGGGCATACTCATTTAATTGATAAATGGGCAAACCAGAGTCCACGAGCCTAACAGTGATTGGGAGAATTGTCCCAATCCCTGCAGGATGGTAGCTCCCAGTATAGCATCTGGGGGCTGGCAGTGCTTGCTGGAAGACTGTCCCCTAAGTGGTTCAAGGGCATACTCTCATTGCCTGGGACTGAGTACATGCAGGAAGCTGGTGTGAACTGACTCAGGAGTAAGTAGTCATCTGACATAGCAGAGTAAGTCAGAGTTCAGGGGCAACATTCCCTCTACTTTTTCATAAGCTGTGTGCACAAAAAATTTCTGTGTGCACTCTAATATTAGCGCTGTTGACATTCTTGTGAGTGCTTTATTTTGTTGTGTGCATGTGTTTCATGACCTGTGTGCGCACACATACACACACAGCTTAGAGGGAACAGTGTTCAGAAATGGAGACTGGAGGGTCACAGTGGCGTACCAAACCAGATTCTGGGACTGGAATGTCAGTGTAGTTTTGCAATTTCCCTACAGTGTTCAAATCAAGAAGGGAATTATAGGCAGAATAAGATGGATGAGAGCCAAAAACCATCTTAGAGCTATTCATTGTCTTTTAGGGCTCATTACTTCTGGGAATACACCACACTGTCCAAGGGATACTTATGCAAAATTAACAAGCAATAGTGATAAATCCAAAGAGAGTTGCCACCCAGTCCTCCTTTGATTTTAACATGATGAGTACAAGCCAGGGAATTCTGGGGACTTGAATTGCAGCAACTGAAGACCCAAAGAGAGACAGGAAGTGAGAACAATCACATAATAAGGAGTTTCATATTATTTCCAAAATACTTAAAGAACAAAATAAGAATTCTACTCTTTTAATGGCATTTATCCTAACAGTTCTTTTATTTTTTAACAGTCATATGGCTGAACAGAGAGAATTAGTGTGTTTTGTTTTGAGAAGAGAAAATTAATTACTTCATCAACCTATTATTGTAACTACCATTTTACTGAGTGTTCAAAACATGTGGGAAAGCAGTTAAATAAAAGCAGAACAATCATTACTTTTCCCCTACCCAATTTCAGATAAATATTGAAGTGTGAAACTCCTTATAGAATTTCCCTCTCACTGAGTCTAGGTTTTTGCTCTAATGGACAATAGAGACATGCTATAATTTTGTACTCTTTTAGATTATGTGATGTTTCTCAAAAACTGAAAATTTACAGCCATTTATTATAGTATCACACATTAGAAATTTCCATGTGTTTCTCTTTAATGAAACAGGCTTTAAAATGATGGACTATAAAAAAATGGATTTTTTTTCAAAATGAGTGCATCTTCCCCATAACAGTGCTTGTCACTCAAGCTTATTCTCAGTCCTTAACAACTATGTTTTCCCTAACGTGAATCAGTGATCTCTTTCTTAGTGCTTAATATAACAAGTAGCAACCTTTTCATAAAATAAAAAAATTCATGACTACAAAAGGGCAATAAAACGCCAAAAGGGCCATACAACAGGCATTTGAAACACTCCAAAGGACTTGTATTTTCTTCAAGAAATATAGCAAATCTCCCACCAGCTATCTTGGGTTAAGTAAATTGTATGTATGTTCCTACCTGCATTGTACTGAGACTTAAAAATAAAAAGTAAGAATCATCCACAAAATTATACAGAAGAATAAGAAACTAATTCAGACAAACACTGAATATTTTTCAGTTTAATCCTTGAGATTTACTTCAAGAATTAAAAAATTAAGATATAAAAATGGTTCATACATTGTAAAGCAGCATACGTCACTGATATAATTTCTTCTGTACTAAAGATACTCAGTAAAAATACTGAACATTAAAACCCTAAATGTAGATGTAATATGTTTAGCAGAGTTTGGAATTTGCATCACTTACACTAAAGGGTCTTTTAAAAAAATAATGCTAAGACACTAATTCAAACCTGATTTATTCATATAATACTGAAGAACAGAAACTTAAAACAGTCAAAGCTATTCAATACTTAGCAGGTTACAGAAACTGCATGATGATCAACCCTCCAGTGAGCCTTTCTGTTAACCTCATTCAGCTCACCTGTCACTGGAATTCTACCTCCACTGAGGGCTTCCAAAAAAGGATTAATAAGAAATCTGTTTTTTAAATCCTGAATGCAAATCATCCTCCTCCTTTGGTTTGCTGTTAATATAAGGCTGCATTCACACTACGCTGCTACTTGTTCTTAAAACCTGTGTCTATGCTGCCGTCACAAGCAAAGCTTTGGCACCAATGCAGAGCACATACATATTCTTAAAGCAATAGCTACAATGGAAGCAATACCAGCAACACTACCTGCTAACATACATTAATGTAAGTGTTCAACTAGCTTCAATTATTGCTTCTTCCAAATCCTTTTTAGACACATTTAGTCTCTGTTAAAAATAATCGCAGGTGCAAACAATTCAGTGGCATAAAAAAAATCAGTTTCTGCAATTGACTATCAATGACAAATTTCAAGGGACTTGACAGAGGGACACAGAGATTCTTTTCTGAATTACTTTATTTCCATGCTTCTCAGCTTAAGTTGAAGAGCAGCTAACTGCTCTATTTCACACTTTTTTCTCCCCACTTTAGCTGTAAGTAGTCACCAGGGAAGACAGTTAACATCACATTCGTCCTGAGGGAGTTGAGAAGGGCAAATCACACCTGGTCCCAAACTGCCCTGCTATGAGCAGCAGAACACAGGGTCTGCACCACTGCCCCCCACCAGCTGCGATGTCCCCTGCTCTGCAACACTGCCTTTTGCAGGAAGCCAAAGGCAACAGGGCAGGATGAGGAAAAGTGGGAGCATAGAATCCAGCCTCTGAGCCAGCCCTCCCAGCCCCCAGAGTGGAACGGCTAGCCCAGAGGCAGGGTAGAGACAGCCTAGAGGCTGGGCTCTGCTCTCCTGCCCCACCCCTGGGCCAGTTGTTCCACCCTGGGGGGCAGAAAGGGCCAGCCCAGAGGTGGGGCAGGAGAGCAGAGCCTGGCCTCTGGGCTGGCTTGCCCCCAGGGAGCGGAGTGGCAGAAGCATGGAGGGCCAGCCTCTGCGCAAGCTCACCTCGCACCCCCCCCCCAGGTTGATTGGCCCTGCCCCATCCTAGGGGTGGCCCTGGTTAACACTGTACTGCTGGAATACCCAAGTAGGATGACATCAAAATAGTACCATTGAATAAAGCTAGAATTAGTATTTAAACGAAGAACCTCAATTAAAATACACCATGCTTAAAAGAGATACTTCATATGGGGGTTTGGAAAAAAAATTTTGTTCAGAGGAGAATGAATCTCAGCCAAAGCATTTCAGCCACATCACATTTTGAAGTACAAGTTTATCTCAACCTCTCCGTTACAAAATAACTGGCTACTCTCCCCTCCCACCAAAGGCAATAACTTGGTATATCACAAACCCACACAATTTAGTAAGTCCTTCATGAATACTAACAACTTCCTGGTACGAGTGGTGGAAGTACTCATTAGAGGACCACACTTCTCTTGACCTACTGCTCACAAACAGGGAAGAATCAGTAAGGGAAGTGGGTGGCAACCTAAGCAGCAGTGACCACGAGATGATAGGGTTCAGCATCCAGACAAGAGAAAGAAAGAACACCAGATACGGACACTGGACTTCAGAAAACCAGACTAACACCCATAGGAAGCTGATGGGCCGGATCCTCTAAGAGTCTAGTATCAGAGGGAAAGAAGTCCAAGACAGCTATAATTTGAAAACCTTATTGAGGGCTCAGGAACAAATCATCCTAATATACAGAAAGAGTAGTAAACATGGACAGCCACCAGCTCAACAGAGAAATCTTTGGTAAGCTTGAACACCAAAAAGAAGGCTATAAGTAGAACCCTGCAAATCCGCGGATATCCACAGACATCCGCATTATATCCACATCCGCGGATACAACATGGATATCCACGAACCATTTCTTGTGGATGCAGATCAGATTCAGATCCACATATTTTTATCTGCACAGAGCTAGAGCCCTGCAAATATGCGGATATCCACAGATATCTGCAGGCCGTTTCTAGCAGATACAGGTTGGATATGGATCCACGTATTTGTATCCGTGCAGGGCTCTAGCTATAAGTGGATGCTTCCCAGATCACTAGGGAAGAGTGTAAAACTACTGGTTAACCATACAGGAGTGAAATCAGGAAGGCCAAAGCACAAAGGGAGTTGGAGCTGCCAAGGGACATGAAGGATAACAAGAAGGGTTTTGACAAATGTGTTAGTAACAAGAAAGTGGTCAGGGAAGGTGTGGGTATCTCACTAAACTGGAAGGCAACCTAGAAACTGATAATATGGAAAAACCTGAAGTACTCTTTGGGGGGAGGAGGCAGTTCCCAGATTACTGCAGTGAGCAGCACAGAATGGGCAGGAAGAGAGAAGCCTTCAGTTATGAAAGAGGAGCTACAGAGCTATTTACAAAAGCTGAACATGCACAAGTCCATGGTGCAAGATGCTATGAATCTAAGGGTGCTGAGGGACTTGACTAATGTGATTGCAGAGTCACTGGCCATTATCTCTGAAAATTTGTGGCGAGGAGAGGTCCCAGACAGAAATTCCAAAAAAATACAATGGGAGTTGACAGATTAATTCTCTAGGCTCCTTAGAAAATCCCTGCCTGAGCGTAAACTTTGCCTTTCAAGTTTACACCCTCAAAATGTTTGATGAACTATATTAGTCTCCCTTCATCACTCATCACTCCTATTACTTCTACTCTTTCCTCATAAGCCAACCACTCCAACTTCTTGATCAGTTTTGATGAAAAAAAGTGTCTTCCTTCCAGCTCAGAGATACAAAGTATTGAGTCCTGTGGCACTCGAAGACTAAAATTATTAAATAAATCTGTTAATATTCAAGTGGCACAGGACTCCATGCTTGTTTTGCTGAGCTAGCCTAACACAGCTACCCATTTGAAACGAACACCAGTATTGTACATGCAGCCTCAGCAGCATCACATGGAGAACAATTACTATGTGCTGCTAATGACATATGGCTTCTGCCGTTACATACTGAAACTTCATGAGTTTTTTGCTGCTGTACTGTATTAAAAATGAATATTCAATCTCCCACCCACACTCACCTTTAAAATTCTTCTTGTTTAGTCTTCAATGACTAAAATATTTACTCCAATAAATACTTGTTTTAGATCATTTCCCCCTAGATTTTGCCATATCGTCTTATCTCGGTCTTTATGGATGTTTGCAAAACTTCCCTGTTAGCATGAAAGCATGAATTCAATGTGTACTTTGCCCCTTCTGCACAATCATTAATGGCAAAAAGACCATGTTTCCTACAATTCCCTGATACATTTCACTCAAATCACGCAAGTTCACATTTGTCACTTATTACCTCTCCTTTAGCCTCTGTTTTCAATTCATGCTTCTCACAGTCAAGTCAAATAGAACTGTCAAAGGAGTAACTATGTAGCAAAACTTTATTAGAGGTTAGTCATATCTTTTATAGTCTCCTCCTGTACTTCACTGGTTTTGTAATTTTATTAAAAACAGCAAAATGATCAGCAACAGCTTTAGGCAGCTGCAATAGTCACACATGCTGGCAAACTCCTAAATTATTTGTGTCTCATTAATCTCCTTTTACATCTATAACTTAAAAGGAGTTGAGACAGCTCACAAGCAGGTGAGTCATCCAGTGATCTTATCTCACTATGATGCATTGCATGTAGCCTCACAGGCAAGGAGTCCTGTGGTACTTTTAAAGACTAACCAATTTATTCATTGCATGAAGAATTTTCTCCCACAAAAGCTCATATGATAAATAAATGTGTTATTCTTTAAAAGTGCCATAGGACTCCTTGCTTATTTTGCTGAACTAAACTAATACGTCTACCCCTTTGGAGCTTGCATGTAGCCTGTAAGTCATGAGAGGGAGTTTGATATCAGAGTCTCAGCACTCAGCCATTCTACAGTACACCTTGAATGAGAAAAGATGAAAAAAATCCAGTCAATTCCTTTCACCCTATATAAATGGATTTTTTAATGGTTAACTGACTTATTACCTATTCCAGCTCTTGACTCTGTGTATATCAGGAAAGAAAAGTTGGTGTGATTTCTATGAAATTTCAAGATGGGTATGGGCAGTGCCTCTCGGCAGAAACTTGCAGATAGCCTGGTTAATTCTGCTGGAGTTTTTCTTTATTTTTTGTGTGTGTGCATATACAATAGGTAAACTGTATCCACTGGGGGGGGGGGCATATGCTATGGAAGGTTTAATAAAATACTTGTTGTCTCATATCCCTCCATAGCTACAGGTAGAATCTATGCTGAAGCACTGCTACAAATGTGTGGCTATAGCATTTTAAGTGCACACATAGCCTAAACCTGAAAAGTTGAAACAGGACCAACCACCTTGAATAGCCCTACCCTGGCAGAACACCAAGGCTACTAGCCAAGCCTCTGACTTTTAACAACCCTCTGACAGGAATCCCACTTCACAACTGAATCATGGAAAATCCAGCATAAGAGAAGCAAGAAAAGGTACTTGATAGACCCTGCTTTTAAACTTGATAGGTTCTGTAGGAAGGGGGAAGATCATCACAGAATGAGAAGACTGGGACCCGGTCTCCAAGTTTTGCCATTCAACCTGTGTCAGCCAGGTACATGGACCCAAAGTACATGCCCTGCTCAATACAGCTATGCTGGCAGGACACACAGCGTAAATGCAACTGTGCTAACAAAAGAGTGCTTCTGTCAGCATTTCTGGAGTTCTACCTTGGCCTGAGTTGCTTGACCACTGTTTGAAGCCTAGCCACCTGACCGTTTTTTTACAATTGGCAGAAGCAAATATCATGTTAAGGTAACCTTGTCTTATCTCATTTTCTGAACACTACAGTTAACAACTTGTCTTAGTTTGACACAACATCGCAAATAGTTTAATTTGCAGCTGCACATAAAGACGGTCAAGGATGAACCTTATGTTTAGGGTTACTCTCTCACCATGTGAGAAGATTTCTCACCACCTCTCCCACCGTCAGATATTTACTCCAATTTATTGGGGGGGGGGGGGACAGGAATACGAGTTATTCCTAACTATAAAGTATAAAAAAAAGTGAAGGACGTGAGTACATCACCCAAGATAAGCAAATATAAGGACTACATGTACAGAAAAGTATAAAAAGCAATCACCCAAGCAAGAGGGTTCTGAACACTTCACTGCTACCTGATTCCACAGATGCCACATGCTGGATCAGCTTGCAAGCCTCCTATATACAGCCTCTGAAGTAAACACACAACTCCTTGGATCTAGTAAGTATTGACAGTGTTGCAGTTAACTTTTGGCTTTGTACTGAACTAACTATATCTAAAAAAATCCATGTGCATTAAAGGTTATTGATCTGCAAATCAGATTACTGTGTTTCACAAGTAACTTCACACTGACCATAAAATGCCCTGCACCAAGCATAACTAATGTCACTTAGGGGTATGATGTAACTATGCCTAAGAACAACATCAGGAATGATGAGAACTCTGCAGCAAGTAACTTTTCTCAGATATTTGATTTTTTTCCCCCCACAGATCTGTAACTCTTGGACTTTCTACAAAAATGTGTGCGCAAAAATAACCATTTGCAAAACCTGGTATCCTTACAGTTTCTGGCATGTGGTTCCCCATGAGTTAAACCATGAAGTAGAGTGCACACAAAGATCAAGCTGAGGCAGAGTATGTACAAGCTATGTAAGGGGTACATGGCAGCAGCAAGGGGAAGCTTGGGAGATTCATGGTTCAGTGCTAGATTTAAGGATAAGGGAACTAAACTGCTGCAACCCATTACCAAGAAGGGGCACCAGTCAGGGAGTCTGCACTCTGCATATATGCTTATGAGGCCACAATTAAAGGCAATGTTGAACATTTCTCAAACCCAGCTGTCTTGGAAGTACTTAGCACCCGGGTTCAGCCCAATACCATAGACTGGTGCCTAGAGGTTGGGAAGGGACTGGACAACTCGGCCAGGGCTGTATCAGATACTTACTTGATAAAATTATAAATTTTACTCTTAGCACAAACATCAAGATGAGGGACTGTGCTCCTTGTGTTTATTATTGTCCCTTTATATTGCTTATCTCTTGCTTTGTCCCTTGCCACCATTAACAGAAACGATTATATATGCTCATTTTAGAATCTGCACGTAGTTAGAATACAGCGCTCAGAGACTTTGTACGGAAATGCTGGAAACAAAAAGGAAGAAAGAGCAAAAGGAAACAATTTTTAAAATATGAATATTTTAATATGTTATTAATATTCATGCAAAAGAGATGAGGCCACAAAAGAGAGCGAGCTGGATTTGAGGACCTTCAACCTCCAATGCTAAAGACAAGTCTGGACATTCTCTCATTAAATTTCCTGCTCAATAATAAGTGATATTTGTAGATTAGTTTCATGATTTCTTCCATTATTTTTTGAAATGTATGAAAATTGACAAACCACTTTTAAATCATGACAATCAAATATCCATAAATATCATTCAAGACTTGTGCAAACTATCACAACTACAGCTCCACATGCAGGGACAACACTAATCCAGTTGTAATTCCCTGTTCCGCCAGAGCTACGATTCTAAATGTGGCAGCAGGTTCCAAACAGGAGTAAAAAGACCTCTTTTCCATTCCCAGCTCTGCCACTGAGATGTTCAGAGCTGTGACCACAGACAAGACAGTTCTATCCTCTCCATGCCTGATCCCCTTCCTCCCACCCACCCCCATTGGCCAAATAGTGACGGACAAAAAAGGGGATCTCTCTCAGATGTCTTAGTTCAATCAAAACAAATGAAGTTAGTCTTTAAAAGTGCCACAGGACCCTTTTGTTTGTTTTGCTGAACTGGACTAACATGGCTACCCCTGTGGAACTTAGTTCAATCAAGTTAACTTAACAAGATGAACAAGTCTTGAAAAAGTGGAGGCTACCCCTGTCGTCACTATGTTAGCTGGAACAGTAACAGGGCTTTTCAGTCATTCATTTAATTTTATTGACCTAACAACTGCAAACACCTTTTCTGCCCATCATGACTGGCAAAGCTGACATGAGACTAGAGCGCAAGTCTCCTTACTGCCAGTTTGGGGCCCTGTTCACTAGGCTATGTTGTCTCAACACCACGTAAACTATTTTAAAGCAGCTAACCTGTTTAATTTTTATTCTGAGCAGGATATAAAGGTAGCTGCCTAATGGCCAGAGACTAGCATAAGCCTATTATATCACATAAACCTTTCAAGCAGGTATCCATATCTTGCAAAATGAAACCTCAGGCTCAGTTGTAAATGACTACTGTAATACAAATAATACTATCTAAAGTATGCATCTAGCAGACATTTATTCCAGCTACAGTTTTACCAGTCTTCTCCCAGAAGAGGATTTGGAAAGCATGAGTGTTGTATTGCCAGGGAGAGATGTATTGAATTAATAAGGGTAGAGGACCATGAGTGGCTTCTGCCTTCACAGTGCCTGGTTTTAAGCAGTATTATCATATCACCTAATTGAGAAAAATTCCCACTATGCTGGTAATAAAAGGAAATAATATATTAACTACAGAACTGCTGTTGCTGTTTATATTGTATAAATCAACTGATGGTCTAGCTAGTATATTCACAGGCTTGGAAGCTTAGAGATAATGGAGACATAGAAAGTTTCCCTCCCCAAACCAGCACCCATGAGAGTCAATTAAAACCAATGGTTAAAGTACAATTTGGTGGAACCCAGAACCCTCCTAACCAGCAGGCCCCCTTCCCTATCACCTAGGCCCACTTCCCGTATCATCCAGGCCCCCTTCATGCATGTGCAGGCCCCAGCCCAGGTAGGCATTCACAACCATTTCTCAGTACCACATGAATCAGTTATTGCTCCACTCCACATGCACTGCCCCGCCCCTCCCAGCTGCATACACCCCCTGCCCCACACAACTCCCAGTAGCATTCTCTGTCCCACAGCAGCTCCTCACCCCCTCCCCTGGTCCCAGCACCCCTGCTCTCCCCAAAAGCTCTTCCCCCAGCCCCACCAAAAGGCTCCCCTGGGACAAGCCAAGGCCTTCCCTCTGTTGTTGCTCCTTGTCCCTGCCGAGCCTGCTTCCAGCTCCATGCCGGGAAGCACCAGTGCCATGGCAGGTTGGCCAGAGAAGTTTCAGCTGGGGGCTGGGAGCTGCTTTCTGGCCACAGGCTGCTCCCAACGTGAGCATGCTCAAGTTAGGGGATTCAAAAACTACCAGCCTGGCTCAGCTGAGTCAGCTCCTTGCTGTCCCGAGACCATCTCTTCTGGTCAGGTAGGAGCTGTGGCCAGGGGTTAAAGTAAAGTAACAAGGAACACACCAGAATGCTGCATTCCGGTGCACTGTTCTAATTTTAGGGGGACCCAGAACACTCAGTGATTTCCTCTATTTCTAGGGGGCCCTGGAATGCTGCCACCTAAAAATAGGGGGCCCGGAATACCATTCCAGTGTGTTCCCCTTTACTTTAACCCCTGATAAAAACTATAATTAAAACTACCACAAGCACACACTATTCTTAAGCTGATCAGACAATGACCATACTTCTCACGAAATCTGCACTGCTTATCTGAAATAGAGAAACAGGCTCCTTTCCAAGTTTCCAAAATAATCTCAAAATTTTACCCCCACTTTGCTACATCTGCAGTGAGATGAGGCTGGCCAATGTTCTCAATCTCACATACTAAGCACGGTCAAAGTAGTGCTGCATGAACCATATATTATTTCTGAAGTACTCGAAGAGGAAAGTGCTATATAGGCAGCTCAGCATAAAAAGGTATTCACAATTGTTAAGGAAAATTTGGAACTAGTGATAAGATATCAAGGTATAATGGTCAAACTTTTATGCAGGCTCATCAAAAGTGATCAATATCCATTTTTCTAGCTGCTGGATCAGGCATGACCAAATGGCAGTTCAGGAGCTGCATGCAGCTCTAGAATGAAAAAGTGCAGCTTACAGAAGAAAGCCAGAGGAAAGCAGCCCCAGCATAGGCATTTTAAATCTCCTGCCCTGAGCATGCTCAAAGCATGCTTCGGAGGGGCATAGCTACCAGCATGGCCATATTGGATGCTCAGCCCAAACAGGGCTTAAAGCAAGGGGAGTGAGCCAGCGTCAGAGCCTGGGGGTTAGGGAAAGGGTCAGAGATGGCAGGGAGAAGAGGTGGCATGGTTGGGACATCATGGAGAACTTAAGTTTTTACTGTATATGTAGGCCTAGTTTTCATGGTAACCTTAAGTAATTATTCGAACATGACATTAGTAGGATCAATATTCGCCCCCTTTTTACAATAAAATTAAAGTATGCAATGAATTTTTAAACTTAGTAATTTTGGAGTAGGTAAAATATGGCTATATGCTTCAGTGCGGTTCTCAACCTGTGTGGCTCTTGAGTTCCATAAGTTTGACCACTCCTGTGCTAGACAAAGAGTTTTGCATTCACTGGTGTGGGGGGATGACAACAAGCAGGGAAAATTGTCAAGGATCAGATAAACAAGTACTTTTTTAGGCAAGTAATAATCTTATTCAGGTTGCCCACTGTTTTAGTGAAAGCTGCAACAGTGCACACATTGATAAAAAGAGTCAATGTACCTAATAAGGGCCAGAGTTTAAAAAAAAAAGCTAAATATGTTTGTGATGCTGGCAGGCCAGGTAAGATCAGGGCCACAAACCAATTTGCTTATATATGGGTAAAGATCAAAGTGAATAATGTGTGTATGTATTCAGATGTTTAAACTTCATAAAAACTAGCAGAATATTACATGTATTGTTTTCACTGATCTGTTCCTGTTCTAATAGCAAACATTACGTTGTATACACATGTAACTAAATAGCCTTTCACAAGATTTCTTTCAGTTAACAAAGGACTTAAAGACTAACAAGAAATGCTAATTGCAAAGCAAGTGCCTATTATGCAAGATGTTTGTCAGACTTTCCTCCTTTAACATCAAAAGAAAAGCACATATGGGTAGAAAGATACTGTAAGCTTATCTTCTACCAGACAATATAAGAATGGATTCAGAGAAAGACATCATTCTATTAATAGTTACTCTGTTTGCAGTTCCTTAATCATTTATTCATGCACTTAAATAGTGGTTCTGCCACACCCACATTTCTCTAGCTTGCCTATCAGAATGACATGCAGCACTTTGCTGTCCTTTGTGGTCCCTTCTAATTCTCTAAACTATCTGAACTCTTAAAGTGAAGTGTATCAGATGCAAAGTGGTGAACTCCAGAGACAATCTGGGTATCCGAAAAAGACTTTTGTGAAGCTGACAGTTTTCACATTACTGTCATCTGAATTACAAAATATGACTCACCTGTTACTATATTTTACCTGCTTTAACTTCTCAACGGCATTCATTTTTCATAGCTAATCAATCTTAGTTTACTACAGAATTGGCTACCAGCACTGTCTTTGGTGTAAGATCCAGTGTACCAATTGAGTTAGGATAAGTGACTAGTGTCTTGAGGTTGGTAGAAACCTGATATATTGTGATTTTAAGTTTAAGTGACCTTTCATCACAAATGTTCAGCATGTCTAAGTGCCAAAATAAGCTGAATAGTCTAAAGCTGTGGTTTTCAACCAGTGTGCCATGAAATTTTTACACAAAAGTAATGAAAACCAGTGTACAACAACAACAAAGCAAGGAGTCCTGTGGCACATAAAGTCTAACAGATTTATTTTTCACATGAACTTTCGTGGGAGAAAATCCCACTTTGTCAGATGCTTAGAAGATGGGGGAACATACAGAATGGGATAAATATAAATGCACGGGAGTTTAAGACATGGAATCAGGTCATACAGTAACAGCAAATCCAAGTAGTTAAGATTCAAACAGCACATAGATGAAGGTGAAGTCAAATTACCTGTTGTAATGGGAAAAGAAGTCAGTCACGGTTTAATCCTGCTGTCACACAATCTAATCTGCATATCAATTCTAATTCAGCTGTTTCTCTTTGAAGTCTTGATGGCCCTTTGACTTTCTTGAGCACAGTCGTTAACAAAACATCCAGAGTAATTAGAAAGATGGAAGTGCTCAGCAACTGGTTTTTGCATGTTGTGACTTCTGATGTCAGTTTTGTGCCCATTTATTCTTTTGCACAGGGACTGTCCATTTGTCCCATGTATAAGGTGTGGGGACATTTCTGACACATTATGGCATAAATCACATTAGTGGACGAGCAGGTGAATGAGCCCTTGATGGACCAACTGGCTTGATTAGGTCCTATGATTGTGTCTTTTGTGCAGATATGTGGGCAAAGTTGGCAACATGGTTTGTTGCAAGGATGTGTGCTTGCTTCAGTGTTTCTGCTGTTAGGTCTGTAGTTACTGCTAAGTATCTGTTTAAGGTTAGGGGGCTGTCTGTGGACAAGACGAGGTCTGTCAGACTTCAAAGAGAAACAGCTGAATTAGAATTGATATGCAGATTAGACTGTGTGAAAGCAGGATTAAAATCACTATGTCTTCTTTTCCCATTACAACAGGCAATTTGACTTCACCCTCATCTATGTGCTGTTTGAATCTTAACTACTCTGATTTGTTGTTACTGTATGACCTGTCTCATGTCTTACACTCCCGTGCATTTATTTTCATCCTATTCTGTATGTTCCCCCATCTTCAAAGCATCTGACGAAGTGGGATTATCTCCCACAAAAGTTCATGCAACAAATAAATCTGTGGCACTTAAAGATTAGCAGGACTCCTTCCTTTTTTTTGCTGAACTAGACTAACACGGGTGCCCCTTTCGATCTTGGCAATGTCCAAGAAACACTGCTTCATCTTAATAGCCTATGCAACCAAAATTATACCTTATAAAACTTGTGAAAATTAATCAAATTAAAGGCAAGGTACTGGTCTTTCAATTCTAAATACAAGCGGCCAACAGGCAAAACTGAGATGAAGTGTAGAGCCTTGCGGGTCCATGGGTATCCACTTCAGATCTGCGGTTATCCATATCCAACCGCAGACCCATTGCTGCGAAATGACACACAGATGCGGATTTTATTTATCATCTGCTCACAGTGTGATCCATCATTGCAGCTCCTGCACTGATCTGTGTCAGCAGCACACAGAAGAATAAGGAAGTGCTCCAGCCAATCCTAGCTCAGTTTTGGTTGTGGTATGCGAGCCAATCAGAGTCTCAGTCACCACTCACTATCAGCTGGCTTTTGATTGGCTCATTCCCCATGACTTCCCTGCCCACTTCTTTCTTTTCTTGTTTGCCATTTGCATGCCAGGCTGCCAGAGATTTCACTGGGGGCCAAGGAAATCTGATTGACAGCACAATGTGCAAATGGGAAAAGGAAAAAGAGAGCAGGACCCAGGTGGGGAATGAGCCCGTCACCAGCTGAAATGCTGACTGTGAGTCCAAGCTCAGTTGCAGATGCAGTTACATATGTAGCTAAAACCTGGCATGCGGATTTCAGACCGAATCAATACCACCGCTAAGCGAATGTGGATCAGATGCAGCCCCATAGTTTTGCATCTCCACAGGGCTCTAATGATGTGTATTTTTTTTTTCCAGGGGATTTGAAACATAAATGTATTTGATCCTTCTTTAGTTTGTTGCATGCACTATGTTGAAAACCTCTCCAGTAAGACCACAACCATAGTAAAAAAGTAAACATGAAATTTATGAGCAATTAATTCAGCTGAAAAAAGTGAGTGTGCCATGGGATTGTCTGTCTTATTGAAGTGTGCCATGTTACTGAAAAGGCTGGAAACCACAGGTCTAAGGGGACTGCCTGTGACCAATGTTCTCCCCAAGGCAGCTGAGCAACTCATGTTGCTCACTGTGCAGCCATCCTCCCACCCCCCCATGGGCCCAATCCTGCTGCCACCCCCCACTTTCCCCATAAGCCCCCCCCAAGCCAGCCGCACTCCCCTCCCCCCACCCTAGCCCACTCCCCTGGTGACCCACCTCCCAGTAGTCTTACCCAGCTGCTGAGCCCCTGCTCCTCCGGCTGGAGAAGCACTAACAGAGCATGTTCAGACATTCTGAGCATGCGCCATCAAAGCTTCTCTGGGAGAGAGTTTTTAGTAACTCCCAACTCCAGAGGAGCTCTCAGGCAGGACTCTGGCTGCTGGCTGCCAGCCGCCTTCCCTGCACTGGACAGCTGAGGTGAACTGCATGGCCTTGTGCCCGTGCAGCTTACAGGGAACATTGCCTGTGACTACTCCATGGTAAGTCTGGTATACTGATCCAAGAGGTCACATTTGCTACTGACTTGATGAAATCTAATTACAGAATGCACCACCAGCTTGACGTATCTCCCCTGTTTCTCACAACCTGCTCTACTCCTACTGATGCAGCCTTCTCAGAAGTAAGGGCTCACTGTTGACTCCAATCCAGCTTCTTGTCTAATATAAACCTAGACCCTTTTCCACAGACCTGCTGCTTAGCCAGTCAGTCCCCAGTCTGTAGCAGTGCATGGGATTCTTCTGCCGTAAGTGCAGGGATTCTGTACTTATCTTTGTCAAACCTCATCTGATTTCTTTTGACCTAATCCTCCAATATGTTAAGGTCATTCTGTCTCTTTTTACTATCTTCCAGCATATCAACCAATACAAAATCAATTCAAAGCATCCACTGTTTCCCAGGCTGTCTCAGGTACACTATATCTTAAAATAAAGGTTTTCCTCTTCCGAGGCTCAAGCAGAAAATTCTCTTTCCTTAGGGTTTGTCTACTCTTAAAACATTAGAGCACCTTCTACTGAAGACTTAGGTTAGCTTAACGATGTCACTCAGGGATCTGGATTTTTTCACACCCATGACCAACATATCTATGCTAACCTCATTTGCAAGTTAGACCAAGACATAGTCTTGTCTCTCCTCCTCCAAACTGCCATGGCGTGCTAGCTTTCCTTATTTACATTCAGCAGTAAGGCTTGGCAGGTTCAGTTTCATGTGCATGACACCCTTCAGCCCTTCCCTGTCTGTTTCAACTAGCCTGCTGAGCTCACAGGGGAAAAAAAAACTGAGCTGGTTAATTCAAATTAATGGCCTCAGGAGACTCAAAGAAATTGTACAACTTACTACACTGCCGCAATGAAGAAGTTTGCTCTAGCTGATGTAAAAGAGAACCATGAAACGTCTCAAGTTTGCTTCTGCTAGTAAGTGATGGGTGGCTCAGCCTCCAGGCTGGAGAGATAAGGTTGTTGAAAAAGATCTCTTCAGGGCCATGTAACTAATTTCTGAGAGATGCTACAGCCTGGGAGAAAAGTCGGTCAAGGATGGAGATGTTATTTGAGCAAGACCTGAGAATTTGTTAAGGATCAGAAAGTTCCTAAGTCTTAAGGTCAATTAAGTTAGAGATAGAGCACGAGAGAGAGAGTGGCATAGCAGACCTAGATTTTTATTTCTAAATGATTTTGATGGATAATATCAAAGTATTATTAAACTATATTTAAAATTCAGTTGTGGAAGGTGAAGGGTGTGGTCAGACAATAACAACAGTAAACCTTGAGATTCAAAAAATTAAGCTTTATAACCATTAACACACATTTTAACACCACATGTCAAAAGAAACCATGTAAATATCCTTTAAATCAAACCTTAAGTTCTCAAGCTGCATTTTCTTACTATGTTATATCTCAGCTATTTTTATGTCCAGCAGAGAAGAAATACTGCATACATGTCAAGAAGGGTAGCGCCTATAGGAAGAGGATGGTATAAATCAAAGATGACTATCATGTTAATCTAAAAGGAAATCCCTGGAGATTTTAAACATACCAGCCTTTGACACAAAAGGCTGAGAGGTCAGGGGGTTTCCCAGAGGTAATAGGTGACAACAGTGATTTAGTCTTTCCCTAAACATCTGCCCAAAGACAAAAGTGTCAATGAAAATTCATCTGCATGTATTAATAGACTAACACCTGAGAGAGACATGGATACCCTATAAACAAGCAAGCAGACCCAAGGGCAAGAAACTGGAATCTGGACAGCAAGCACTGACAGGTTGACCAAAGAGTGGTTAGAGGGCAAATGTTTTCATATAATGTTCTTTTTTTTCCTATAACTAAGTCAAAACTGTACCCCAGTTCAGTGCAGGACAAGTAAAATCTAGGTAGGATAAACCAACGCCTTACATTAATTTCATTTTCTATTTTTAATTCGTTTTTATTTTTTAATAAAATTACTGCTGTATGGGCAACTTTACGCATGACCCTAGAGAACGGAGAAACCTGAATTTTTTAAGGAGAGATGTTGAAGAGTAAAGAGAGTTTCTTGAACCTGTACTTCTTTGGTTTCACACAAAGGACATCAGCAAAGACATCCTGTCCCAGTGAGTTGTTACATTAGTCTGCGACAGGCAAACACAAGGAAAGAGGCCACAGAGCCACCCAGAAGATTAAAAGGTAGCAAAGGTGTTCGTCACAAGAGTATTTTCAACTTAGATCTGTGTCAGAGCACTTAATTATACTGTAAAACAAATTTCTTCTGAGGAAGGCTCAAAAAACACTCCACTCTTTTTTGTAAGATGCTATCTAACATGTCCTGATAGAGAATAATTTAATGGGCCTTTACAATAGATTTGTGGAATTGGCTGCACACTGCTGTATACTTATGCAGGGCACAGTGTATTTGCCTTGGGTACCGATCCAATTGCTTCCCTTCACACAATCTTGCTGCTGCTGGAACCTGTCTGCACTGTGAGAAACACACCTATGCCATTTTTGAAATAACATCCTTTTACCTAAAACAATGTACATGTTGCTTCACAACTGTTACCTTGCAACGTTTTAGGGTTTTTTTTTTCCTCTTTTCTGCTAATCACTTTCCTTGCTGCATTTTCATGTATTAGCAATTTATACAAAACCATGTTTATAGTCACTATGTTACAAACCTATCTTTTCTTAAAAATAGGCTGTTACTTCTTCAGAGGAATATATTGGAAATATACTCAGCCTGAAAATCAATCACAAAGTGATCTCCAAAAGATGTCCCATCAACACTGGATTGTTTTGAATGAGTGAGAAAACTGGTCTAATTAATCACCTAAGAAGGGGAGCAGTCTCTCTCACACACGCACATACTTTTGAATAAAGATTCATGTGAAAATACACAGTTGGGACTAGATTTATGGGGAACCTTTTCATTTAGAAACAATGCATGTGTCCCCATCTTGCATGGTTCACTTAGCATGACCCCTTCCATTTAAAAACAATGAATGTATCCCCTTTTCGCATGGTTCATTTAGTTTGACCCCTCATTTAGAAACACCCCCATCTCACATGGTAGAAATACATTCCAAATGCAGATTTTTTTTTTTTTTTTTTTAGACTTAACTCCAACAATTTTTCACAGGTAATTGAAGCATTGTATTTTGATTTTATAAACTTATGGGTTTGAAAACAAAATTCCAGGAAATTCTTGCTCCAATTTATTCCATAGACATGATTGTTAAAAGGTAGAAGCACCTTACTCATATTTCATAGCCTTTATCTATTTGCAGACTTGCAAAAGCTCTTGCTAGAGATGGAATTCAAGGGACTTCACTGTGATAACCACTAATGCAACAAAGGGATTGTAACAGGTAAGCAAACATTTTCTGAGATTACCTGAAGATCAACCTATCTGAACTGAACTTTATTTTTAAAATAGAGTGATACGGTATACAACAGCATGAAGGAAAATATATATTAAAAGTGCAATTACAAGTACTAGCCAATATACATTGAGAGTATTTAACTCACTTCCTAGAGACAACTATTTATTCTTTAAGTATAATAATTTACAATAAGTGTCCGTATTGTTTTTAAAAGGGCAGTAGTATACCATTCCCTTTAAGTTTTATAATTGAAATGTCATAAATAGGAAAAGCCAAAAAAGAGATGGTCGTTACTTCCCACCCTAAAAAGTAAACACCTGAACACTCTACAAAAAAGGCAAGTTTATAACCACATACAAATGGAAACTTCAGAACCATTTCTGTTAACACAAAAACTTGACATCCCCTGTGTTTAAACTGCAAACTTCTAGAACAGTGGCTTTCATCCTGTGCTCCATGAACCCCGGGGGTCCACAAGCTATACCTTATGGGTCCATGAAAAGTGACTATTGCCTGATCTATACTATAGAGCAGTGGATCCCAACATTTTCTCTTCCATGGCACACCTTGCTACATTTAATTAATTTGAGGCACACCACTGTATAGTTTTCAAATGAACTCATGAATATTCATGAGCCAATTCAGAGCTCTGAGAAGTTTTTCAAAAAAATTCTGCGGCACACCTGCTCAGACCTGACAGCACACCGGCTGGGAAACACTGCTATAAGAGTTAGATTGATATATTTAATTCAACATTAATTACCTATCTACATTACAATGTTCCTCTTGCCAATATAACTCACCAACTGCATCAGCCTAATAATTCCACCTCGATGAGAGGTGTAGCACTTAGGCAACAGACTTAGATTGATGAAGTGTCTATTTAGATTTTGCATTTCTTACATCATCTGTTGCTGTCCTTATCATCTGGAGCCCAGCTGCTTCCCCTGTCAACCAAGCTGTCAGCCCTGGGAAGGTGGACAGCTCAAGTTGTCAGTATCCTGCAATGCCTCACTTAAGTCGGTAGAAGCGTTCCTGGTGAGAACATGACTGTTAACAAGAGGAGGATAAGGTGAACCTGAAGAGCTAACCTGATAGGTGCAGTGGCTGTAGGTCAATCTAACCTAAGTCAACTTGATTTTGTAGTGTAAACACACCCTATGA
This sequence comes from Podocnemis expansa, assembly GCA_007922195.1. Lineage (NCBI taxonomy): Eukaryota > Metazoa > Chordata > Testudines > Podocnemididae > Podocnemis > Podocnemis expansa. Next base: position 28,711,718 of record ML681997.1, read on the forward strand.
AAATAATGTGTTAAATCCCAGAAAAGGGATTCCATTTTTCTGATGAGAAGTACATAAAATACCACACCTACAGGTATAAAACGAGAAGTACTCTTGCAAGAAGTCGTCAACAATTTAAGCGCCCTTTCTTAAGCTGCATCAGACACCATACTCAGCACATGCAACATTTATAGTTCAATTCTGTTTAGTTTTCAGACTAAGACTTCTATAGTAGGGTTCTGCAGATCTTGGGTTAAATTTCCAGAACAGTCCACACCTCCATTCAAAACTGTTCAGAGTCCACAAATCAAAAAAAGACTGAAAACCAGTACTAAAGAATGTTCTTTTCTACATACTAGCTACAGTTTTCTTCATTTTGATTATACAGTTGGATGGATCCAGAACTGCATCTCCATACATTCCAACCCAATTTAACCATCAGATTTCTTGCATCACATGATCAGAATGCAAAGAGATTATCCCAAAAACAAGCCAACTACATCACTTTATCAAAAGATGTTTACTTAGAAATGTAATTTGAAAAGCACCTTTCAAGGAGTCAGATTAGAGGTCTGCAACTTTATGAAATCCTACAGAGATAATTGAGAGAGAGAGAGAGAGAGAGAAAGAATGCTTTTAAGTTCTACAAACTCCACTTTCAAACTCAGTGTAACCAGTAATCCCTTCAGGGTAGCTTCAGCTAATTAAAATATACATACGTCCACATGAACTTAGCTATTCGTTTTTCACATGCATTCAGTAAATGGAATAATGGGGGAAAAAATCTCATGAGAGTAATAATAATTTGAGAAAACCTTATCACTTACATTAACTTAATTTTAAATATCCTTAATTGCATTTAAAATGTACAAAACACATCAGTGTCCAACACAGGGTTCCCAAAAGGCTTTTTTCGCACCCAGTACTGGATTACAATTGGAAGACTATCTTCTGCTCAGATTACTCAATTTGTTTGAAATGCTTAACCAAGTGTCTGTTCACATTCTAAATATTATAATACACTAGCTTCTCATACATTCACTTAGAAATCAAGTTCTCACTTACAAAGACAATTATTTGTGAGTTTTAGTTTGCATCAGTGGTCTTTACTTTTATCCAGGAGGTGTTTTGTTCCATTACATGCAAGATCTCACAGATTACTTATTTTTTGCTTTCACAGTTTTAATCCAATATATACCTTTTTAGGAAGAGTGAAATCTATACCTCACTCATCACAACTGGGATCTTCATCCATTTCACTCTCATTTAGTCAAACTTGCAGTACTGAAAAGCTTAGTCTACACAAAACTGTTCCAATTCAAACCTGAAGTGGTTTTAAAATCACATCAGTGCACAGCCTATGTGAACACTTAATTCAAATTAAACACAGATTATATCAATTTAATTTAAATAGCTTTCTTGATGAATTAAGCCAAATCAATACAAGTCATTTTTAGGTGCAAATCTGAATACAGATAAGGCTCAGCACAGAAATCAGCAACCCATGGCACATGCACCAAGTTTGAGCAATACACTAGCTGGAGCTGCTCTACTTCCAGCTCCAAATGCTGCATATCCTGGCCCATCAGCACAGCTCTGCCCCAACCCTTTCCCACGTGTGCCCAGCTGGGAACACATTGCTAGAAATGAGCTTGCCATCCCTCAGCCTGACACAGGCCCGCAGACACACACACACCCCTGCTGCTGACACTGCCACTAACATGAGCCAAAGACACCATCACCACCACCACCACCACCCCCCCACCTTAAACTAGGGCCATGCAGACCCTCCCACACCTTCTGGCACTGACACTAGTCTGGGGGGTTGGGGGGGCTTAGCAAATGGCTTCCTAGAGAAAGTGGTCATTTAGCAACAAGAAAGAGGTCAGCATAAGTGTGAGCCTCTTACTGAATAGGGAAGAGAACCTAATGACAAATGATGTAGAAAAAGTGGAAGTACTCGGTGCTCTTTTTTTTTTTTTTTTTTTTTTTTTGTGGCCAGGGGGTGGGGTGGGGGGGTGTCTGTATCCTCACAGACAAGGTCAGTTCCCAGACTACTGCCCTGGGCAGCAAAATACAGGCTGAGTAGCCCTCAGAAGTGAAAGAACAGGTTCAGGACTATTTAGAAAAGCAGAACATGCACAAATCCATGGGGCTGGACACAATACACCTGAGAATACTCAGAGTTGGGTGAATTGATAGCAGATGCATTGGCCACTAGCTTTGAAAACTCATGGCAATTGGAGGAGGTCCCAAAAAGACAAAATATAGTGCCTATCTTTTAAAAAGGGAAAAAGATGATCCAGGGAATTACAGACCAGTCAGCCTCAGCTCAGTCCTCAAAAAAAAAATCATGGAACAGGTCCACAAGAAATCCATTTTAAAGCACTTGGATCGAAGGAAGGTGATCAGAAACAGTCAGCATAGATTCACTAAGGGCAAGATATGCCTGACAAACCTGACTGCCTTCTATGATGAGAAAACACGTTCTGTGACCTTGGTGAAAGTGGTGAACACGACATATCTTGACTTTACTCATGCTTTTGATACAGTCTCCCATAGTACTCTTGCCAGCAAGTTAAAGAAACATGGGTTGGACAAACAGACAGTAAGGTGGAAATAAAGCTGGCTAGATCATTGAGCTCAGAGGTAGTGATCAACCATTTAGTGTGTAGCTGGCAGCTGGTTATCAACTGAAGGACCCCAAGGGTCTGTCCCAAGACCAGTTCTGTTCAACATTTTTATTAATGATCAGGAGGATGGGATGGATTCCACCCTCAGCAAGTTTGCAGATAATACTAAGCTGTAGGGAGTGGCATATAGGCTAGAGGGGAGGGATAGGAGACATTGTAACACAGACAAATTGGAGGTTTGGGCCAAAAGAAATGTGGAGGTTCCACAAGGACAAACAAAAAGTCTTGCTCTTAGAAAGGAAGAATGCAGTACACCGCTACAGACTGAGGATTGACTGGCTTGGCAGCAGTTCAGCAGAAGAGTACCTGGGGCACAACAGACAGGAAGCTAGACATGAGTCAACAGTGTTCCCTTATTGCCAAAAAAGCTAATAACCAACGTTCCCCTCTAATTTTTCATAGGCTGCATGTGCAAAAAATTTCTTTTGTGCAAATTTTTAGAACCAGTGTCCAAATTTGTGCGCACTCCAGTGAGTGTGTTCAAACTTGTGAGTGCAAAGCAGTAAGTATCTATGATACAAATAATGTCTAAATTTTATTTTGATATGGTGGTGGAAATGATTTTATAAATTACAAAACCTTATTTGAAACATGTTACTTGAAATCGACTTCTTAAAGTAGCATAAAAATATTAGCGCTGTTGAATTTTTTTTGTGTATGTGCTTGATTTTGTTGTGTGCGTGGGTTTCACAACCTGTGTGCACATGCACACGCGCACAGCTTAGAGGGAATATAGCTAATATCACATTGGGCTATATTAGTAGGAGCACTACCAGCAGATCGAGAGAAGTGAGTATTCCCATCTAGTTGGCTGTGCTGAGGTCGCATCTGGAATACTGCATCCAGTTTTGGGTTCCCAACTACAGAAAGGATGTGGACAAATTGGAGAGAGTCCAGTGGAGGGCAAAAAAATTATTAGGGGGCTGGGAAATATGACTTATGGGGAGAGGCAGCAGGAACTGCATTTGTTAGTCTACTGAAGAGAAGAATGAGGGGTAATTTGAAAGCAGCCTTCAGCTACCTGAAGGTAGATGTTAATGAGGATGGAATTAGTTTGGGGTGGCCAAACTTTTTGAACTGAGATCCCACATCTGCCTCAAAGATGGCTGGAAAGGGGCAGGACCAGGAGGTGGGGGAGCAGCTGCTGCTCTGCAACTAGTGTACTACTGCTGAGCCAAAGAAGTGGGAGGGGGCAGCAGCTATGCTCCGGCCAGGGTGCCACCAATGCCCGTGGCGGGAGAGAGGTGGGGATGAAAGGGGGAGTGGCTGCTGCACTTTGGCCAGGCCCAGTTGGAGGGCCAGATAAGAGGATCCTGAAGGCTGTAATTTGCCCATCTATGAGCTAAGCTGTTCTCAGTTGTGGCAGATGACTATACAAGGAGCAATGGCCTCACTTTGCAGTTGGGGCGGGCTATGTTGGATGTTAGGAAAAACTTCATCAGGAGAGTGGTAAAAGCACTGGAATGGGTTACCTAGAGAAGTGGTGGAATCGGCATCCTTAGGGTTGTTAAGGTCAGGCTCAACAAAGCCCTGGCTGGGATTATTTAGTTATGGTTGGTCCTGCTTTGAGGACAACGCGGGATTAGATGACCTCTTGGGGTCTCCTTCAACACTTGGTTTTCTATGATTCTATGAATGCACTCACAATCTCACACTTATTTTTCTATGTAACCAAAACCAAACAAAAAATGGAAAAAAAAGAGGAGAGAGACTAAGGAAGACAAACTGCTGAAGGGAAAGTTGTGTGAAGAGAGAACAGGGGAAAAGATACACAGATACAAAAGGAAAACATAGCATTAGAGTTACCTCATATTATTTCTTTTATTCATGGCCATACAATTTATACATTTTCTCTAGAAGAAAAGTTAGAGCTCACAATGCAGGATGGAAAAAAAAATAAAGGAAGTTGAAAGAGAAAGATAGAAAAAGAAGCAAACATTTTTTCTTCAAGTAAGTGAAAATTCAGCTTTGTCTACCCTGCCATTTACTGCAGTCTAAGATAAATCTGCTATCTGTTAGTTACTACAATACACCCTGCAAAAATTTTTAACTGAATTATATTATTGTAATTTACTGGCTAAAATCACATGAATTTCCTGAATCAACTGCTCGGTTCTAGCAATACCACATCCATATCATGGATTTTAAAATAAATAAAAAAATAAAAATGCCAGCAAAAGTAGCACAGATGGAAGTCCTACTGTGCATATGGCACTAACAGCATCTTTTTTTTTTAAACCACAGTGTCGGTCAAACCTGCGGGTTTAATGGAGTGTTTTAAAAAATGCCAGAAGCTACCAGAGATCCCTGTGTACAATAGGGACTCCAACTGATCCTTTTACCACTACAGCCAAAGCAAAATTAACACAAGTTTGGGAGGTTAATTTTTTGTTTCTATATGCTTTGGGGTAGACAATGCCTAAGTAGCTACGTTAAGGGTTAACTTTTCTGGAAGAAATGAACTGTTCCAAAGTAATTGTTTAAGATATCAGAAAAAAAAAACTGTCTGAATCAGGCAATAATTCATTAGTAATAATAATATCAATTCACTAATAACTCAAGTAACCATGTTAATCTACTTCTTATTCACTTTGTTTCCACCTAAAGATTTCCAGCGATCTGTCCTATGATTCAGCTGCATTCATAAAATCACACTACTGTAATTTTCTGTTAAAATCTTGCTCTATTTGAACTAATCAAATCAAAAATTGGGTATTTGAGCAGTAAGACATGAAATCCAATCACATTTGTCTGAATATGACAAAATCAACACAAATATACAGTTTTAAGGTTCTGTCTACATCTACTTTTTTAGTTTGGACTTATTAGTCCGAACTAAAAGAATCTGAGGTTAGTCCGAACTAGCCTTGGGCTAGTTTGGATTAACTGGGGCTTTTTAGTTCAAACAAGTTTTTAAGTTTGAACTAGCCATTATTTTGCGTATTGCCCGTGCTTAGCTCGAACTAAAGTCTGAACTAAGCACTAGGTCTTATTAGTTCAGACTAAGCTTTGCCTAGTCCAAATTAAGAAAATTTCTTAGTTCGGACTAGCCAAAGCCTAGTGTGGCCATGAGCCAAACTAGTCTGGACTAGGCTTGCTTAGTTCGGACTAATCTGGCAGTGCAGACATAGCCTAAGACATCAACAGGTGTGTGGGGGGGGGGGATGTTAAAAAATAGCACTTAAGATTAAAACATGCATCTGAGCACTTTTAACACAGAAGATTTTAGTTCAAGCAATCATCTAGAACACAAATCAAGAGAATAATCAGTTGTCCCTCAGTGAATAGAATACATAAATATAAATTCAATATTTAGTTTCAGCAAACTGGGACAATTTTACTGGGACAATTCCATGACTTTTTACAGCTAGGACTTGTCCACACTTACATTTGTCTCAGCAAACTCTTGTCGCTCAGGGGTGTAAAAAAAAAAAAAAAAACCCACCCTGCTGAGTGACAAAAGTTTTTCTGGCACAAGCATGAGTATAGATAAGGCCAGAGTCACTCCCAGTGACCACCACCACACATCATTATTTATACTGAAACACAGTAGTTTTAATGAAACAAGGTGAATGAGTTAATATTTTTTATTGGGCCATCTTCTGTTAGTGAGAAAGACATGCTCTCAACTTACACAAAGCTCTTTCTTCGATCAAAACAGAGCTCTGTGTAACTCAAAAGCTTGTCTCTGTCACCAACAGAAATTGGTCCAGGCATGCCTGTTCTAACCTGCCCACCAAGATGGCAGAGCTTCCCCAGATCCTGGCTCACATGGGGAAGGGAAATGGGCTCAGACGCAGCCCCGACAAGCAAGACACCCGGAACCTGGCTCCCATGAAAACAGGAGAAAGGGATGGTCAAACATCAATAGATGCATAGGGATTCCCCAGATCCTGCCATACACAAAAGGGGAGAATGTGGGGCTACCAGGCACCCTGCTCAATTCCTCCCCAGTCCCCTGCCACTTACTCCACGTCCCCCTCCCAACCCCTTGCTATTTATCGGCACCCCTTTACATTCCCAAACTTCATTCCTATTCCTCCCATCCGCCACCTCTTAAAATTACTCCCCTGCCAGCAAGAATTTATACATCTAATTTATATTAGAAAAATCCTTTGATTACATTCCTCCAAAATAAAGCACACCCTAGAGATGTTAGCCATATCACATTCAATCTTTTTCAAATTCTGCCAAATCATGGACTCAAAATGACAACAGCTGGACTGATTAGATTCAAAGGGTTATTCTCGTCTCTGAACTATTTCGCTGGTAGGACACTTCAAAAGCTAACAATCTTGTTAGCTCTTCTATCCAGCATGCTCAGTATAATCTATTCAGCACATGAACTGACCAATTTGTCAAATAATGTTTTAATTTCCCCCAAAAGCTGCCAGGTGTCATGCACTCTGCTGAGGTGATCACCTGAGGCCTTCAATGATCTGAGTGCTTATTTGAGCTCCACCTGTCAGGAAAACCTGGTTATCAGAACCTGTCAACTGTAAGAAAAGTGTGGGGGGAGAGGTGCCCCCAAAGACTCTATCTTGGGAACTTCTTGGTCAAATGATCCCAAATTTGGATCACAAAAGCCCTGAACCTACATAAGGAACACCAAATTTCAAGTTCCAAAGAGAAAACCATGTTAGTCTAGTTCAGCAAAACAAACAAGCACTCCTGTGGCACTTAAAAAGACTAACAAATTTATTTATTGCATAAGCTTTTGTGGGAGAAAATCCCAATTCATCAGATGTTTTGAAGCTTCTCATCACTGCAATAATACAAATAATAAATTATAATCATCCCAAGATAAATACTGTTAATATTCTTGAGCAGTATAACAAACTGTTTAGCCTCTACATGTACAGTCTGCATAGATTTAAGCACTGATCTCCTACTTCCATGATTTTCAATAATTATTTGTTCATATCTATTTACATGATTCTGGCTCTTCTTCCAAAGGCATGTAAGAAAATACCTTGAAGAATACAAAGACAAAATACTCACTCCCCATTCTTCTGCACTTTATTTTTTAAAAGGAAGAAGTGAAAATAATTCCAAAATTCTAACTGTTGCTGCTGAAACATTAATAAAGGAGAGTGAGAGGTGGTGACAAAGAAAGGGAAAGTATTCACAAAAGCCCAGCACAGTGGCTGTGGCTAAATCCAGGGCCTGAAAGGATTCTTTGTCTTTCTAGTCAATGCAAGCCCTTTGAATGTTCCAGTGTACAGCAAAAAGAGAGGGTGGAAAGAAGAAAAGTGCTGTCTCTTTAGTGGACGGACATCTCCTCAGCTGGCAAGCTACAAGAGAGGATGCTTGCAAGAACACCGCAGAGCCTTCCAAGTGGTCAGTAACCCACTCATTGTCCATTAACAAACAAATTGAAAGAACATGGAACCTTACTTGATGAAGTGAACATAAATTCCAGGAACCAGACACCTCATTCCCAATGATTCTCAAATGCATTATAAATAAACTACAGAAAATAAATCCTTATTCTAAAATCTTCCTTCACTTCTGCAATCCTCTTCTTCCAACAATTTGCCATTCTTCTAATTTCTGTATTGACAAAACACTGGAGTTCCTGCTCAGTAGCCTTAAATTTAGAAACCTGCTCCACACTTAAAAATAATTATCCAGCGCACTCAAATGCTAAATATCTAAGACATGTCATGCATAGTATAAAAGCAAGTGCTTCACAGAAAGAATACTTATACACAGTACATTACTATGAATCCTAAAACAGAATTATTCTGTCTTTACAAAACAATAGTAAAAATCTAAACTTCTTAGTATCACTACAAATGCTTATATGTTGTCAGGTTCCAAAAGGGCAGCCGTGTTAGTCTAGTTCAGCAAAACAAGCAAGGCACCTAAAGACTAACCCCCCCCCCCCCCCCCAAGTACCACAGGACTCCGTGTTTTACAAATACTTAGTAGTTCTCTATAGTTAGTCAAAACCCTAGTTAAGAGCAAGGGTAAAGTATGGTGCTATAAATCACTTTCTCTCAGTCTTTCCCTTTCTACCCACTTCCAATAAAGTCTTCTCTTCAACCTAGCAACACAAGGTATGAGAGAGAGAATGAGTCTATTTTTCAAAGATTTGCTCTCTTTTCAATCATTTTCACTGGAAGAACATCTCCAATTTCAAAATTTATACCCCTACAAGAAAAAAGTTGACTAATCCACACAGACACAGATCAAAAGAGGGTCTATTAGATGTTTACTAAACTTATAAAGAAGGGCCTGAAAAAATGTTAGTTGTGACTTGCATCCTATGGGTGATCCAAAATCACCAGTCTGACTCAGCTGTCTTTATTGAAAGCTAACAACCAACTTTATTTGCTCTGCTGCAGGAGTGGGCTGAGACACTGAGAAATCAGCCCACCCTACCCTGTCTGAGCCAGGGTCTTATAAAGGTTAAGATAATACATATTCAGTGGCATATTAACAGGTCTGCCCAAAGAACATACACAACATATTAGAACCTTCTCTTGTCAGCCACAGGTAGAATCCATTTTGCTTTACAGCAAACCCCATTTTGTTTTCCCATTAGGTTAGATTAAAACATCCAAACGTGGTTTGCACAATACATTACTTCTCAACACCACTCTGGATTACATTCTTTACCATTCTTATTCCATAAGACACATTACTAACCCCTCACAGACCTTCAACAACATTTTTGTTTTCTTAACTTCCACAATCCATTTAGCTTACCTCCAGTTTTAGCTGGCTATAAAGAGAAAACTCAAGCACTGTAAAATCATCTCCCACAGACAAGTTTCCTGTCTGCAATAACATACTCCTTTTCCACTAAAATTCTAGAAGCAACTACAAACCATTTTAAAGCAACTTTAGTAATTTAAATAAAGTTATTGCATTCGTCCAGTTGTGTCCTTTTTGAAATTTCTAAGAGCCTGTCCACACCTACAGTGCTGGAATGGTGCATCTGCACACCATAGAGCTTAGGCTTTAACTATACTTGAAAAATAAGTCAACCTAACATATATGTCTGTCTTGTGGATTTGGTTTTATTTTGTCAAAAACAGCATCAGCATCAGCAGGTAGTTGATCACAGCATGCACACCACCTCCGTTTTGTTGATCAAAGCTTACTGTGATCACCATAACTCTCTAGTGTAGACCAGGCCCCAATAAAAAAAAGCTACCTACACTAACTGGAAAGTTCCTCCCATCAGCACAGGTACTTCACCTCCCTAAAAGGTGGTAGTTATGTCAACAGGAGAAGCCAACCCAGAGCTGTTTCCTGTGAGGGTTCTGTTATTGTAACTGCATCACTCACAGGTGTGGATTTTTCACACTCCCAAGTGATGCAGTTACATTAACAAAAGTTTGTAGAGTATAGAAAGGCTAAGACTAGCCCTATAAAACAAAATTATATTGATCTACACAAAGTTAAAATCACATTGTTCTCATAAACTTAAACAAAAATCCCAGTTATTAAGGAGTCTTTCCACTGACTTTGAGGAGTTTTGGATAAGGCTCTCATGGCTTTCATGGTGACATGGCCAGCATCTTGCCTCAATAACCTAGGTGTCCCAGGATTGGAATGTAGATATATGCTGGATCTGGAAACCACTGAACATGAAAGACTTCTTAGAGGGATCCCAGGCTCATACCTCCATTACACTCTATTCCACCTTTGGGACCAACTATCAGCAAAATATACTGTGGCAAACAATTAAGAGGTCAAGATGTGCTCTCCAGCCTTAGATGGAGACAGCCATACTTGGAGTCTTTCACAGAATCATAGATTAGAGTTATAAGGGATCTCCAGAAGTCTTACAGCCCGACCTCCTGTTTGTTGGAGGCAGGTTTCAAAGGCAGTCCAGCGTGTACCAATTAATCTACCTAACTATCAATTTAATGAGACTAGAATTTCAGGAACTAATAACCAATCAATCAAACAGAAACACTGATTTCAACCATCCTTGTAAGGAATGAGAGGAAAACTGGCATTCTATGTGCAGAGCCCTGCATGGATACAAATATGTGAATCCGCATCTGACCTATAGCCGCAAGATATGGTCTGCGGATATCCTCAGATTTGTAGGGCTTTGTCTATGTGCCATACGCATATGCCACCACGAGTCCCTTAAATCTGAGGCCAGACTTCACTAAGGTGTTGGAGTGCTTCTTGTGCTGCCTCATGAGGTATGTTCATCTGGAACCTCTGTATTGTATACCATAGGTAACAATGCTCTCGCCACTTTGAAATCTATCAGCACACCAGTCTTCCTGACTAGTAGTTTAAAACAAATCCACCCTGGTTCAAGATGACGACAACAAGGAGCGTGGGCCTGAATCACACAGTTTTTGAACCAAGGAAAAAGGTTGCTCGCCTTGCACTAACCGATGTTCTTCAAGATGTGTGTCCCTGGGTATGCTCTACTCTAGGCGTCGTCTGAGCTCGGAGATTTCCACCACAGTCTTCACTTGTGCCACGCACATGTAGCTCATCTTCTGGTGCAGTTGGCACCCCAAGCCACATGCACAGCCAAAGCTTCCATCCGTTTTCTATCAACTGCAGAGTAACATTACACACAACCCTTCAGTAGAGGGGAAGAGGGAGGGTAGTGGAGCATACCCAAGGACACAGATCTCAAAGAACATCAGTTACTGAAAGGTGAGCAACCTTCCTTTCTTCATCGAGAGGTGTCCCTGCATGTTCCACTCTAGGTGCCTAAGAAGCAGTTCCCTTGTATTAGAAGGAGGGTTTTGTGGATGTTGCACACTCAATGGATGACAACACAGTAGTCCCCAATGCAGTGTCTGATCTCTACATTTCATCAACCACATAGTGTTTTGTGAAGGTATGCCCACAGCTCCAAGGGCCTGCAGCACATGTCCCCAAGTGGGATGTTACCAAGAAAGGCCATAGTTGTTGACCCACCTCGTTTCAAGTGGTTTCTAACCCATGATGGGATAAGAGTGTTGGTTACTGAAAGAGCCGTTAATATACAGTCTTACCCACTTAGTCTTTGTGTGGATATTGGTTGGTCCTTTGATTGTTCAGCTATAGGGACAAATAATTTTGGCATCTTTCTGAAAGGTCTAGTTCTATCTAAATAAAAGGTCAGGGACCTTCTAACATCTACTGTGCGTAGGAGAGCCGAAAAAGTATCTCTATGAGGTTTTGGGTGAAAACCTGGTAGGTTAATTTCCTGATTGTTATGGGAAGTCACGTTAATTTAGGGAGTTAATTTTGGGTGACTACATAACATCACTTTATCTAGGTGGGAGACTGTGTAAAGGGGGGGGGGGGGGGCGCGTGGGATCAGCCATGAGCGCCAAAAGTTCCCACAGGTCTGACCATTATAGCGACGAGGACTGCCACCTTCATAGATAGGTGGCTTAATATGCAGGAGGCAAGCAGTTCAAATGATTTCTCTGTTATCCACTGGAGTACAAGGTTTAGCTTCCAGAGCGGTATTGGTGGTTATACATCTGGGTATATGTTTTGTTCACCTCATAGAAAACATTTTACAAGTGGGTGCATAATGCCACATTTTCTTCCTTTCTCGGGCAGGAGGCTGATATTATGGCCACATAAACCCTAAGAGAGCTATTAGAAAGGCCAGATATCTTCAGATGGAAGATGTAATCTAGGATGATTAGAATTGATGCAGACGTGGGTGAAATATGCTTATCACACCAAGAGGAGAATCTTTTCCATGTCTGCAGGTAAGTTTTCTGACTTGTGGATTTTCTGCTAGTCAATAAAATATCTTTTACTTGTTCCAAGCATTGTAGTTCCGTACGTTGGAGCCACAGAGCAACCAACCTCAGAGGTGGAGTTTGTGCAGATGTGGGTGGAGTACACATCCATCATCTTGGTAAAAGAGATCCTGTCATTGTGGGAGTAGGATCAGGGAGCAAGATCAGGGACCATACCAACATCTGGAGAAGTTAAGGGACCAAGTTTGTCTCGGCCAAGCTGGTGCAATCATAATTACTTTCTCTTTGTCAGCTCGGATCTTCTGTAGCATCCTGTGTATTAGTGGTAAAGGCGGGAAGGCGTATAGGAGCTTCCCTGCCCAGTTGAGGAGGAATGCATCTCTTAGTGATTTTTTGCCTCGGCCAGCACTGGAACGAAAAGGCATGACATTTTCGGTTTCTGAGGTTGCAAAAAGGTCAATAGATGGACATCCCCACTGATGAAATATATGCTATAGTACTTCATTGTTCAACTTCCACTCGTGCTTTCCTGTAAAGCATCAGCTGAGTGCATCTACCATGGTATCTAGCAATCCAGGTATGTAAGAAGCATAGATATTTATACCACGGCAGACATTCCATTTCCACAGTTTGGTTGCTTCTGCGCATAGTGACTGGGAATGTGTACCTCCATCCCTGTTTACATAAAACATGCATGCTCTGTTGTCCATCATGATCTTTATTATCCTGTTGGCAGAAACCGCATGCAAGCATTTCATACTGCACATAACTCCAACATGTTGATGTGGAGGGTCATTTTGGTCATTGATCAGTGGCCTTGGACCATGTAATCTCTGAGACATGCTCCCCAGCCGAGGAGGAACACATCCGTCATTATGAATACTGATGGGAGAGGGCAGGTTGCATGAAAGGTACCCCTTCTGCCATGTTGGGTGGCTGCATCCACCAGTGAAGGGACTGATCCATCAGTACCGGCATCATGACTGATTTTAACAGATTTTTGCTTTCGAGGTTTGTAAAATAGAGGCTAGCCATGCTTGCCAAGTATGTACACGTAGGCATGTGTGTGGAACGACTAGCAGATGTTGGGGGTAATTTGCCTGAAACAGTACCAAACCTTAAACTTGGTCCTTTTTTATTTACTTTTTGGGGTTTTTGTTTTTGTTTTTTGGTTTTTTTTTTTTTTTGGAGTATAACAGGTAGCCAATTTTCTACTGGGTAGTAACACTTCCTGTTCCTCCTCAGAGCAGGATCAACCTGTATGGTGGAACCCTGAAGGAAGCATGCCCTGAGTCAAAGTATCCACAGATTGGGATGAAGAGTACATCCACCATCCTGTGAGAGAAGGTAAGGAATGGGTCAAAGAGTTATTTGGACACACTGCCAGCTGTGACAGATAAGAGTAGAACATCCGTCTCCAACAGGTGAAACCAATCATTATGGCATTTGCTCTCTTTGTGTTTAAACAGGATTTTCAGCAATTGAGGAACTGGGGGAAAGGTGTATAGAAGGCCCATGTCCCATGAGAAAAGGAGAGCATCACCTAAGGCAGTGGTTGTCAAAGTTGGGGTTGCAACCCAGTACTGCATCACGGCACCCATGCTGCAGGGAGAAGGGAGGGGACTCCCCTGACGGCAGATGCTGTTCACCGGGGGGGGGGGGGGGTGGACTGGAGACATCCTAACGTAGTATGAGCCTTCAGTACAGAGCACTGAGACAAAAGCCAAGGATATGAAAAGGTGTCATTAGGATTAACAATGAAGTGCTAATGGGCATTGGAGCAATCACAATGCCTCCTTCTCTCTGACTCACTGTGTCCCTTTGGAGGCTTCTCTCAAGTGATTGAGGGACTGAAGGTTATTCACAGATCACAGACGAAAGGCACAGTTTAGCTTCCAGCTTGCATCCCCTGATCAAATGAAAGGAACTGAGGCCACTGGCAAGGAACCTTTTGAGCTTTTTAGCAATAGGCCCAATGAAGGAAAGAAAATGACTTTGGACACCCCCTTATACCACCATTTCTGGGATCTTTTTGGGGGGAGGGAGAGGGGTAGCAGTTATTTTTACTAATTAGGACTTGCCTCTTTTTTCAGTGGGCTGACTTCCCTTGCTTGCAAAAAAAGTTGTAACTCTTAGATTTTAATAAAAATGCCATACTTTCTAACACAGGCTCCTACTAGAACAGTTTGCTTTTCTCTTCCCTTTTCAGTTATCAGTCTGAATGGTCCCACTCTGATATTCATGGTCTCACAGGGCCCTAAAGGCAATGAGGCCATTGTGGTTCTGCCGTGCAAAGGAGCAAAAAGTGGGAAGGTTAACACTTTGAGTGCTATACAGCTGTTGTTGATGGTATACCATGATAAGTGGAGCTGTAGTCAGAGGGCCCATGTTCCTTATTGCAATTGCTGTGGATGGGACACTGAGGGAACTTGGGGAGTTAGACTGAAAGAAACTGAGCCACACAGGCAGAGCACTGCACAGGGTTTAATAAAGCTCCACTTGTTCAGCTTAACCTGCCTTCAGCTTTGCCGTTCGTGGGTGAAACATAGCATCAGCATCTGAGCTATGAGCTTCCTGCAGCACAGCCGCTGGCAGTGTGAGCCATGGAATTCGACCAGAAGCCCGATCCCAAGATTTTCCAGAATAAAATCCAACTCAGGGATGGATCTGCTGGAAGGAGAAGTTTAAGCTGTACAGAGACCTGGCCTTGCAGGAGGATGACTTAACCTTACTAGGGAACAAGGGGGAGAAAGGTCTGTAGTGCACTAAAGCTCACCACTGCCTCAAATCTCACAGCAGTTCTGGGAAACTACTGTACCCCACAGCAGAGTGAAACTGTGAAGCAACACAGGTTGTAACAAGATACCAGTCTAAAGCAGAATGGATAGTCCTGTTGTGTTGCTCCCTTGTGCACATTGACAGCGACAGAGGTAGGGTTACCAGATACCAAGGCATGGAAAGGAAGACAGGGAAATATGAAAAGGAGGACATATAGAGAAAATGTAGTATTAATGTAATATTCTTCTGTTTTTAGGGGGCCCTAGAATGCTTCCCCCCTAAAAACAGGGTGTTCCAGCATACTTTAACCTCTCTAAGTAAAAAGCCAGATAAAATCACGTATTTTTAAAATGCCTGCCAGATGGATGACATGAAGGTAAAAAGGAAGACATGTCCTCCTTTTGCCTGACATCTGGTAACCCTAGACAGAGGTCACCAGACTAAGTAAGGAGGGCTAGCACTCCTTCAATCACACTATTGTGGACAACTGTGTCTTCATGGAAACTCATGCAGACTCGGGGAGCAGATGTAGAGCAAACCTGACAGTGGAACCCAGAGTGGCTGCTTCAGTTCCTGGGACTGGGCAGTGGAGAAGGGAGCAGGACCTGGAGGGACTTGGACAGGCTCAGCAGCAGGCAGGAACTTCCAGGACCTTTCTTTCCAGCCTGGCATTGGCTCTTTCCCCCTTCCCATCTCAGCACTTCCATCTCATTTCTCCACCCAGTCACCCCTCCATTTGCAGGGAGCTCCCACTCATACACTCCAGGCTACTACACTTGACATACTTCCTGATTTGAGAAAGGAGTATGGCATGTGGAATCACCCTCTGTATGTTCCATGATCAGTGGTCATCAAAGCCACAAAGGTACTGAGTCGCAGCACTGGTGCTGCACCCGGGAGAGGAGCAGCACATTTCTGCCCCTGCAGCCATGGTCACTCTTCAATTCTCTAGTGGCGGCCACTGTTTTTCAGTGGAGGGTCACCGCACAGCAGAGGGGTCTGGAACTGGGTCCCGAAGAAAAAACTTTGACAACCACTAGCCTAAGGAGTCATAACTGAGGGCTACTTTGGAGCAGCAGCATAGGCATTTTTTTGTCCAGGTAAGTACCAAACAAGTCAATGGTCAGTATTCCCCACTGTCTGAATATATTTTGGGGCACTCCTGAGTTCATCTCCCATTTGTGGTCATGTGGGAACCTGTAACTGAGACTGCTCATTGTCACATTTTACACTCATGGTACATAGGCACTTGACATTGTTAACACTACAGAAAATGTACCACTTCGATAACTTTTGTATTTCTGTGCAAGGGAAAGGAGATCTAGTCCACCCAGCTGATTTATGTAATAAATAAACCCTATGCTGTGCCATGATGACCTGTTGGTGTGTGCACCTCTCATCAGCAGAAAAATGAGTGAACTTGTTCTTGATGGCTCTGAGTTTGAGACCAATGTCAAGACACCCCTCCATGGATGACCACTTGCACTACATCATGAGATTTTTAAGATGCATTTCCCACCCTCTGAGTCATGCGTAGGAGATGAGCAGCGACAAGAGGGACTGTTCAAACAGGATCCCTGTGCAGATGTTTGCCGGGTCCTTCCACCAGTTAAAGTAGTGTTTCATCTTGGAGGGTAATGACCTTGTTTAGAGGCCAAACAGAAACAGCCTATACCTAGCTGAACCATGACTGAAGAAATCTCATGCAAAATCTGGCATAAACTATAACAAATATGCGCTCAGCCATGTGCTCCAAAATTTGAAAGCAATGACTGGCTTATACTTGAGGGCTAGTTTTCACTCTCTCAATGACCATGGATAGATTAAGGAGTCTGTGCTGTAAGAAGAGTCATCCTGCTTGGAGAGAGAGAGAGAGAGAGTTAAGATCAGCTCCTATAAGTTCCAATCTGTATACTAGAATTAACATTGTTTTTTGTAGATTGGTTTGTAGGTCCAGGCAGCTGAATTAGTCAAACTCATGTGGATAACCTGCAGAACTTTGTCAAAAGGAGCAAGATGTGAGGAGGCAGTCAAGAAAGAAGATGATCACGGAACCCCTAGAAGCCTAAGCGAGCTGCCACTATGGACAAAACCTTGGACAATACTCTAGGAGAAAATGATAGCCCAAAAGGGAGTACTCTGTACTATTCTAGGATAAATCTGAGGAATCATCTGTGGGACAATAAGACTAAAATATGGAAATAAGCATCCTGAAGTTCAAGGGCCAGGAACAAGCCTCCCTCTTCCAAAGCTGGGCTAATCAATACTAGAGTGACCATCTTGAAATTTTTGAGCCTTGACTAATCTGTTGAGTGCCGAGTTCCAGTATGGGACTCCAATATCCATTTTCTCTGGGTGTTCAGAATTTACAAAAGTAAAAATTTTTGCCTTCTAATTGCTGAGGTACTGGTTCTACAGCTTTCACACAAATGAATTAAAAAAAAGCAAGGAGTCCCGTGGCACTTAAAGACTAACAGATTTATTTATCACATGAGTTTTTGGGGGAGAAAAAAATCCCACTGCATCTGATAAAGTGGGATTTTTCTCCCACAAAAGCTGTAAGTTTAAGTGCCACAGGACTCTTTTTTTTTTTTTTTTTGAACTAGACTAACACAGCTGCCCCTCTGGAACTACACGGATAAAGTGGTCTCTTATTGCAAATGACTCTCAGGAGAAAGGCCCCTGAAGAGTGATGGGAAAGGGTGTTTTTTTTTTGGGGGGGGGGGGGGAGAAATGAATAGAATACCCCTGTGGATGGTTTCTAGAACTCATTTGTCAGATATTATCTTTTCCCAGTTGCTGTAAACCAAAAGAGGGCAGCAGTCACAGGGATGTGAAGGATTGGTCAATATCAGATGGCACTGAGGAGAGTGGTCTGTCAGCAACCTCACCAATCCTTCAAAAC
The DNA here is from genome assembly GCA_007922195.1 of Podocnemis expansa. Classification (NCBI taxonomy): domain Eukaryota; kingdom Metazoa; phylum Chordata; order Testudines; family Podocnemididae; genus Podocnemis; species Podocnemis expansa. Next base: position 28,729,768 of record ML681997.1, read on the forward strand.
CAGTACTCTGAAGTGGATAGTTGGGAAGGCAGACACTTTGGGCCCTACGGATTGTGTTTTGAGAACCTGGAATTTTAACTTTGCAGCTCATAAAAGCTCGTACAATGGAGCAGATGCTTCTAGTTGCAATAAGCCACCCATCACTTAATTTCTGCCCTCAAATCAAATTCCTATTATCAAACTAAGCAGTAAAATGTTGTTTGTAACCCCCCCACCCCCCCAAAGAATCAGACCAGTTCATGGGCCTGACTCCAGCCCACCAAGAGTTCTTACCTGGCCTGTGGAGTGGTGTGATCTGCTGCAGGAGGCTGGGGAGCTGGGGCCTGGCTGGAGCCTTTTTAAAAGGAGTGACAAGTTCAGAGAGCAGCTCGCCACACTCTCTCTCTCTCACTCCACCCTCTTACTCCCTTTCCTTGATATCCCTGCCAAATTCCCCTGCCCCACCCAGCTCCCCTCCCCTCACAAGCCCTGCCCCGCTCCCTTATCACCGTCCCTCCCTTGTGCTCCCAAGGTTTTCCCTGCCACCTCACAAAGCCACCCCTGCACTCTCTTGCCCTACCATGTCTCCCTGGTCCTGTACACACTGACACGTCCTAAAAAGAGAATGGTAAGCTCTTTTCAAGTTTTCACAAAATGTGGTTTAATTATCAAGTGAAAATTTGTTGTGTAGTTATGCAAGTGACCTTTACCCTTTAGATAACCAAACTGAGTTTGTAAACTGGTGTGGTTTTTAACTTTTTAAATTTTATGAATTGTAAGATCTATTTCTCCTATGCCTTATCTATCCAAAATTTGCTCACCGGCCTTCCAAGTGAGAAAAAATTGCAATGTAGTTCCTCACTCAAAGCGGTTGAACACCCCTTTCTAGAGGCACGTAAGGGTTCTCTAAACACAACAATTACTTAAAAGGTTTCCTCCACTTTCTAGTTCTCAAACGTCTCATAGGCAAACTTTGGAATCAGTTTCCTCTTTGCCAGGAGTGCACCGCTAGTAATGGCCCTATACACAAAAGTTGTACTGTTCTAAGTTAAATGACTTAGAAACAAGTAGTTAACCCAATGCATGCCCCTGGGGAGGCATGCTTAACTGTTAAAATTAGCTACATCAGTAATTTGTCACAAGATCTGGTCAGCTAGACCAGGGGCTTTCAAACTTTTCCCCCCTCAGGGCCCAGCTGGGGGGGGGGTCATTTATGCTGGTGACCCAACAATTAAATCTTTGAGCAATGTATTCCAACCTTTTGGTGGCTCCAGAGTGTGCTGCAACCCAGTACCTGAGGGTCTGCCACGCAGCACTGGGTCCTGATCTGTGGTTTGAAAACTATTGAGCTAGACCCTAGTACTGTGCACAACCTTTTTACAGTCAACAGATACTCTCATTTGAAGGTACAATCTCCACTTCTGCCAATTCTAAAAATCTCTCCCAGCCAACAAGCATCTTTTCCATTTTATCCACACACAGCCTAAACTAGTTAGTTTTTATCTAAGTCTACGTATCCTCTAGAGAGACCAGAAGAGTACAGGTGTCAAAGGGGTAGCCATGTTAGTCTAATTCAGCAAAACAAACAAGGAGTCCTATGGCTCTTTTAAAGAAAAACAAATGCATTTGTCACAAATTTATTTTCTCCCACAAAAGCTCATGTGATAAATAAATCTGTTAGTCTTTAAAAGTGCCACAGGACTCCTTGGTTGTTTTGCTGAAAGGTACAGAAATCTCTTGGTTCAGATTTATAGAAGAGAAAGTCTACAGTTAAACATTACCTGCATAGTTCCAACATTGTACTCCGAAGCCCCACTATCATTCCTATGGCATCATTTTCAAGCGCTCAGCATTCAACACCAACAAAATTGGGGTCAGATTTTTCAAGACAGTTAAATTCTCATTCAAGCATCTCTAAACAAAGGCCAGACTTCTAAAAGGCTCAACATCTAGCAGGTTCCCCTGTAGTACTTTTGATCAGAATTGTAAGAGTAGAGTACACAAAACTAGGGAAAACAGAATACTTACCTTATAAAAGGGGAACAATGAGGACCTGGAATACTTTAAAACCAGTCAGCCTAACTTCAATACTTGGAAAGATACTGGGAAATATTATTGAATGAATTGTAAGCAACAGAGGATAACAGGGTTATGAAGAATAGCCACAATGACACTGTCAACAAATAATCTTGTGAAAACTAACCTAATCTGCCTTTTTGACAGGGTTACTGGCCTACTGGATAAGGGAGAAGTAGCAGACATGATATCTTGATTTGGGTAAGGCTTCTGACATAATTTCACATGATATTCTCAAATGCAAACCAGGAAAATTTGGTCTACATGAGATTAATATAAGGTGGGCACACAACTAGTTGGGAGATCTTATGGCCACCTTTAACATTAAGCACATTAGCCCAAGGGTCTCAAACTCAAATTACCATGAAAGCCTCATGAGGACTAGTATGTTAGCTCTAGGGCCACACCACTGAAACCTTTTCATACAACAATACTGCAAATATTGGTGACAACAGTGTCAGTATGGGCTGCAGGAAATAGCTTCAGGGGCCACATGCAGTCCACAGGCCACGTGTTTGAGACCCCTGCATTAATCTTTCCTATATCAGAGACCTTCTGAAGACTTTTTGCTGTCATGTACTTGAAGTGACAGACCCTATCATGTGGATCTCATTCCTACCTACTAAAGTATCTTATTGTGATCCATCTCACTTTCAAGGCATCATGCCTTAAACTTTCTTCCTCAAAACGATCACACTCAATTTTATTACTTTGGCTTTCAGTCATTATCTTGTTCAAAAAATTGGACATCAACTTCAAAAAAACATGTCTCTGAAAACTGTGTCTATATATTGTTACCAGGAACACCTGACACTACTAAAACAACTAAAAAAATCTGAAACTCTACTTCCAGTCTGTGTATTTCCCAATATTTTGTGTGTTGTCATCATTGCCAATGTTCCCCTGTATATCAAACAAGAGTGTGTTGCTGAACTAGACTAACACGGCTACCCTTGTAAGTCATTAGCAAGGGTGGAAAACAAAGTAACTGAAAATTCCGTTGCTGAAAGTCAATGCAAGCTGCTTTTTAAAAATGGGACTTAGGGTTCACACTTTTGCAAGTTCTACTTCATGTCATCATTAGGAAACAAAGTCACTTTCAGTTTGTTTAAAATAAAATACTTCATGTAGACACAACCAAATACTTGTAAGTAATCCTTATCAATTTGGAATGAGTGTGGGCTTGTATTTTTAAACTGTAACAGACATTCTATGTGGGCAGAACACAACAGTAAAATAGATAAAGAAGAATATCCTCTCCACAGCAACATGGGATAGAAATAAATCTATTCATTGAGACGCTGGGAAGTTTTCAAATTTATATTTGACTTTAAAAACAAAAAATTTCAGAGATTGGTGTGTGTGTTCAGTAGAAAGGAAAAAAAATACATGCCCTAATTTACAGAATGAACCCAAAAGAGTTATTAATTGTGGAACACCAGACATAAAGATATGAACCTATCACTGCTTTCCACAAAGTTTTGCTAGCCATTTAGCTCTTTTATAGTGGCATCTTATTCATTTTGGGGAAAAAAATACCTCTCTCTCTATATAACTGTCCTTACAGCACTGATTCATGAGTTATTAAAAATTATAAAACAGGAATACCAAACATGATTCAAGGGACACAGAAGAAAGTCATTTGCAGAGTAGAAGCATAAGAAAGTAACAGAATAAGAGACTGTGTCACTTCAGACTGTATTAAGGGATACATCAATTTTCCTTTCGCAGCCGAGATAGACAAAATAGAAGCAAGGATTCCTCTGTTACCTTTCAAGTACAATATAAAACATTTTCACCTTCCTCTGAAGTTTCTGGTATAGGTCAATTCTAAAGGCAAGATATCTGACTAGAAAATACATCTCTTTATGGCAGTTTCTTATACCTACAGACAAATATAGCAATTAAGCCATTAAAGCTGATATTACTTTTTTGTATGCTCTTGCAAGGCCTTACACCAAGGGTGCCAAACATGCAGCCTGCAAACCTCTTCCATCTAGACCATGATTGTGCTCCACAGGACCACACTCTCCCAGAAATAGAGAGAAGTCTTGCATATCCAGCATGCCACAATGCCATGAGTGTGTCACATCTCATGGCATCATGGAGCACTGGATATGCAAGACTGCTCAGTGAGACCATACTCTCTCCCTGAGAGAGAAAACGAAAAAAGGCATATTAGGGCTCAAAGTCAGGCTGGCTTCTTTCCATCTTGCTCATCCCCACTAATAAAAAGTTCTGCAACCAAATAAAGCCTGCCTTATATCTGATCAATTCCACTGCCTTCCACATAATTGTAACTGATTGGAATTTAGTTTATGAGGCACAAGATGACAGGATACAGCTCACCTAATTATTTTAGCTCCACAGAGCTTAAGAAAAAACATTTTGGTGTAAGTCAGTAAACTTAGCTTTGACTACATGGATCCACTAAGTGGACAGGTACCATTTTTAGCATCATTTTTCAGAGTACAATTAAATAACATGCTTTTAAAACCCATGGTTCTAGACATAATGCATGCCTTTGTTTATGGTTACATCATGGTGAAGTTGTTTATGTGTTTTGTAATAAGAATGGTGATTTCATATCCATTAACAGATATACGAAGATCAAGGGAGAGGACATTTGTGCAGTCTGCACCCAAAGCATAGATTATTCAGGAAACAGTACATGCTGGTTCATTTAGTTCTAAAAATAACTGATTTTCTAAAGTGACAGTCAAGCCTAACCCCACTATTGAAATCTTGATTAAGTGTCATGTCTGGTGTGTTTCTCTATCAGCCTGCCTCAAACGACTACTACAAGATTAATGTCTCAAAGCTTTTTCCAATGTTGAGATCTTCCCCTTAGTTTTCATGCAGCAAAAAGCAGGCATCGCATTGAAATGATTACAAAAAGGTGTCTTTTAAGTCGAATACTTAGCAAGGCACTGCAGTCTTTGCCCATTTCTTCCATGTAAACAGAAGTGAAATCAAGTTAGAATAAAGTCCTAAAACAAAGCCATTCAGTACCTAGAAATGAAGCAAACCAAGGAAGGATGGACTCTTGAACAAGTAATTTTTCAACATATGCCAATGTTAGGAAAAATATTCAAAGATACTGCATTTTGTTAATTTTTGCAATCACACTAGGGTGTAGAAGAGAGTGAATGAAAAAAAAAAGGTATTTTAACATTTATTGCCAAGGGCTGTTTCACAACAATCTCTGGCTACTAAGTGTCTGGTAAATATTTACACCCTGTATATAAATGCAAAATGAATACTGAACAATTTAACAGGCACGTCAGAGAATGCTGTGCTCCATCAGTTGCCACTGAACTTCATTGGATGTATGTAGTACAAGTGAATCTGTACCTTGCAAACTGGTATTCTGAGTTAAAAGAAATAAACAAACAGATAAAACATACTATTTCCGAACCCTCAGACAGAACCTTCTAATGGATAAGATCTATGTCTTCAGACAAAACATATACTGCAAGCCATACAGAAAGGGAGCTGGGAATGTGAAAGCGAAAAGAGGTGGGAAACTAAGGTCTCTCCGGAAGAAAAAAACTGTGTCCAGAGGAGCACTTAAAAACCAAACTTCTGGGTCACATTTTTGAGGCTGTACCAAAGGATGATCATCCAAACCACTTACACTTGCAATGGAGGAAAAAGGGTGGAAGAAGGTGGGTGCAAGAAAACTTTAGAGCCAAACACAGTTATCAAATGCCATATTTTGCTTAGATTTGGGCTGTGGGCAAAAATTAGAGAAGTCTCCTGATAAATGAACATAGGTAATGGATTACTGTAAGCAAATGTCTTAGTGAACACTGAGAATATTTCTACACTCTAATGTAAACCCAGGACTAGCAGAATTGGAGTTAGGAGATCCTGGGTTTTTAAGACCTAGGGAATCAGCATCCACATTCATTTATAACCCCAGGCTAGGAATTCTTGAATCCAGGGTTCCAGCCTAGTGTTCCATCATCTACACTATGGCCCTCAGTTCAACCATGCATATCCCAGGCTATCAAGCACTCTTCCATACCATGGCAACTTGAACATGCTGTTGGCTGGCCATCATGGGAAAACTTGACAGTTCACTGAACTCCAGAGAGAAAAAACTGGCCTGATGAACACTTTTCGTGGCCTCCCAGAACACAAGTCCAGCAGGGCTGCATTTATACTACAGATAACCAAGATGTGAACCCTGAATTTCAGCTTACCTCACACTTGAGCCCTCTACTTCTCTAGTGCCTGCGTCCCTCAGTCTGATTCCTGGGTTAGTGCAATGTGTATATAAACTGAAGATGGAAAGAGGGGCAGGGGATTAGGTTTGAGACCAAGTTTGAATGCTGGGATTACACTGCAGTGCAGACATACCCTACATGAAGAGTTACACAAGGGAGAGCTGATTGCTCTCTAACCAGCTTTATTTGAACACACACAGTAGCACCCTATGGAAAGGCGAGTCTATGAAGAACAAAAGGTTTGCTTCCAAACTTGGCCAGTTCAGATTAATAACTCTCTGTACTGCCCAACACCTTCTTATTTACTCTGAAGTAAAGTTAAACAACAGATCTGACTGCTCTATTGTCCTCTACATCTTTACCCACACACTGTGAAAATATCTAATTGTTCAGAAGAATTGTATAGTGTTGTATTTAAGACTGTATGCAATATTACAAGCTATCATAATGGCTTATGTACAAGGTGGCAAAGTTAGGGCTGAATGCACATTCAACCTTCTATTTTATATTTTCTGACAACTGACTGTTTCAACACATAACCTTATTATTGCATTACCACAGTTTTGTATTTTACATACTGTTTAGCACTGCTGGGAGTCAAGATGATTCCCTAGATTACATCCTAATTAAGCAAAATGTATACAGTATGAACCAGGGCTGTATCATATATGCACCACAGTATTCGTATAGCACAGATTAAAATGTACATCCTGTGAACTGGCAGAAGTAGAATAAATATGAAATTAAAGAATCAATGTAAATTAAACTCTGATTAAGGAAATTTATCTGGTGTAAAGAAAGGCCCTGACTGTAGGCCTTGAAAATCATGAGTTATGAGGACAGAAGGAATGGATTAAGGAGGATGCCAGTTCAAACAAGCAATAAAATAAGTTTGTTTAAAAATGCACCCTGAACAACAGGAGTGACTGCAGATGGCTTTAAATAAGACAAAAAAAAATTGTGTTAGAAAGAACCAGCATGGACCTTCCCACTCCACATACCACTATTATCAACAATCAGAGCTTCAGTGAACATAGGTGCAAAGGAAAAACTGCCATCAGCAGGAAGGTGAAAAGGCAGGGAATATAGGCCTTGGGGAGAAAAGAGTTTGTAAATCTTACCAGGATTATGACTGAAAATAAGAGTAAACTGTCTCAAACAAGCTTGTAGCTGAAGTCAGTAGCTGGCAATGAGATCACATGGTTATCATAGGGCATAATAAAGTGAACTGCTACCTGCCTGACCAAGTTGGTGCTGACCAACATAGGGTAAGCACATCAGTGTTAGTCCATTTGTAAATATCTTGATCAAATGCTTATAAATATTCTGTTTCAATGGAGAAAACTAATTGTTTGTTAGGCTTTTTAGCATGCTTATAAGAATTGTATAAATATAATTTGGCCTTTGGATTTAATAAAGCAATTTATGGTTAAATTAACGTCATGGTAATACCCCGCCTAATAATTCCAACAATAGAGCAACCTGTTTTGTTCTTATATATTTTACACAGACACACTTTCAAAAAATACACAAAGTTATATAAATCAATCAAGAATAATTTCTAAAACAAATTTATATTGCAAATACATACTCAGACAAGAACTGTATAATTTAATATTTGGTTAGAACAGATAAATAGAGTTAAATCATGTGAACAAAGTTTCAATTTGTGGAAGGAAGAGCAGGAGATGCATTCTACTAATGCTTTCAAGGTTTCTCAATCTCAAATTAGACCTCAGCACAAACTGAAAATGATGATGTACTGTCTCCAGGACAATACAGTGAAGTTCAAAGAATAAAACAAATATTACTTTTTGCTTTTCCAACTGAAGATCATTAACAGTCCCCAGAAAGTACTTAGTTCTATACCAAGCACCGCAGTGAATTTGTCTTTCACTCAGCGCACAGTGTGGGCACAAGAGGCTGGTCCTTCCCAATCTGAAATCTTAAAAGAAGTTGAATCTTCTAGTTTTACCTGCAGTCTTTATGACCACCTGTAAGGCTGGAAAATAGCTCCAAAATACCAGCGCACATGCTGCAGTAACTCAAGATATTGACATCAACCTGTACTTTCACTCTTCAGCACCATGCAACAAAACAGCTTAGTTTTATTGATTTTGTCATCATGTTTTTGTTAACATAGCTGTTGGGTCCTATTGCAACCATTTCCTTCAGTGCAAATTATGACTACTGTTAGTTACCTGGTGTTCAGGCCCTAGAACATCAAACATACATTTCAAAACTTGCACTCTCCACCCCTATATTAACTATGAATATCAAACACTTGGTTGGTATCTCACTGTCTCTCTAGGCCAGTGGTTTTCAAACTTTTTTTCTTGGGACTCAGTTAAAAAAATCATTTATGCTTACAATTCAACAGTTATATCTTTGAGCAATGCAATTCAGTCTTTCAGCAGAAGCAGCAGGGGGTGCCACCTGAGGGTCTGCAACTTGGTACTGGGTCCCAACCCACAATTCGAAAACCAATGCTCTAGGCTACATTTCTGCTCTCTAATTCATCTTATTATGGACTTCACATAAAAATTTAATGCTCCACAAGTAAATCTGTCAGTAACCATTATGACAGCTTCAACATTGCCACCCAAGTTTATTACCTGCTCTAAACAGAGCAATACATTCTAAAATTATGTATCTAGATAAAATTAATGTTTGTTTTAACTCAAATGTTCAATGCCCCATAATTTTTCCCTGAAATACTGAATAAAGAAACAACACTTTTGCCACATATGGAGCTTGAAGTTTTTCCTTTAGCTAGGTTAGGGCTTGACAAAACCAGGATCCAGATTGCCACGGCAACCTGGGTTTGTAGCCTGACTCCTAGCTGTCCTGTGGAAATGCGGCAGAGAAATGCCCTCTGGCAGCCTGAAATAAAATTGCTGGCACCTAGGTGGGAGCCAATTTTATTGTGCCCTGTGCTAGGTTAAAATACCACACATTGCCAGAAATGAGATTCTGGAGGAGTAGGTAACTATCCAAACAAACACCACATCCTACAAAAATCTCTGCTAACAAGTTTAAGATAACTGGTTTTGAGTCTTAAAAGCTGTGGCTCTCCAGTGGATTCTCATTCAGATTACACCGCATGAAAGTTTATTTTTTCGTTCGCCAAGACACTGTTACAAAAGGGTGCTATCACACTGCAACAAAAATGGTTCCAGATAACCAACTTTGTAAAATATATCTAAAAATGCAGTTTGCCAGCAACCATTCTTTTGGACTACTAGCTTCCTTTCCAGGGCCAACAGTCAATATAAGTTGGAAAACTGTAGAGTCCAAGAGTCTCTCAAACAGAAATGCAAGGAAGGTATTATGGTAATGGAGAAATGCTCGTCAGGAAAAACAAAATAAACAGACTTCTGGGATCTTCAGTCCCTGTATATTTAAGTAATTCATTTTGTGTATTCAAAGTAATTTCACCCCACTGGACCAAAAAGTTTATGCAGAGGGCTATTACAGAATCTCCTACTACTACAAACTAAAAAGCTAGCTTCAGAGAAACCTACTTCAACTGTAAAAAGAGATGAAACATATTCCCAAATCTTACAGTTTGTAAAATCAACAGAATAGTTGTCTCAGCATCAGAAAACACAAGTGAGATACTGGAGTTTAAGTGAGTTTCTACTTCACAAGAACTAACCGGTGCATATAGGGCAGCACTTCATCACTTGAGCACTGGGTGGCATGAAACCAAGTTTGTTGTTTCTCCAAAAGCACATTCTGGGATTCCCAAGGAGGGAATCAGCAGCCATGGGCACTGTCAACTCCAGAGTTTTTTGGGTAAATCTAATGTTGCACTACCACCAGTGCAATTCTACTGGTAGTATCAATAGTGTGAGCACTAGCCTAGTCAGGGCACTGGATTCCCTTTCCCATATTCTAGACCCACTCCATGCACAGCTGACTGACACTAAGGTAAACAACCTATGTCACAGGGAGCCCCTTAATGCCAACTGACAGAGGACACACCACCCTAAAAATTCTCAACCTGATGCACTGATTTTCTAAAGTCACTGTTGTCATACTCTGTATCTAAAAGCTGTCCCATACCTAGGGTTACCAGATACCAAAACCTGGAAAAGAGGACAGGGAAGTACAAAAAAGAGGACATATGGAGAAAATGTAGCATTAATGTAATATTATTTTGTTTTTAGGGGGCCCTGGAATGCTTTCCCCTAAAAAATAAGGTATCCCATGGCATTCCAGCATACTTTAACATCTACAAGTAAAAAGCCAGATAAAATCAGGTATTTTAAAATGCCTGCCAGATGGAGGACATGAGGACGTATCCTCCTTTTTACCTTCCTTTTGCCTGACATCTGGTAACCCTACCCATACCACATCAAATGCAAACTAGTAACATGCTGGTCATTAACGTTACTGCCTGATATACGTACATGCAGTGTGTAAAAAAGTCATAGATGTGCACTGGAAATACTTTTTTAAAAAATGCATTTGGTAGGCAGAGCCTAACCCCAGCTCATCCAAAACAAAAGGAAGATGTTATGCTGGCTTCACTGTCTCCCCAAGACAAATTAACCAAAGTCAGGCAAAACAACCATCAGGCAAGTAAGTGGGGGAGGTGACACCTTAATTTCAACAGTGGGTGAAGGCTGCATCTTCAAACAGGTTCTATAAACTTTGGGTAGATAGCAACAAAACTAAAGGCCATTTTATTATCTATTACTAGAAAGATACATATAGCCACACCTTTTGTAGAAAGCTGGTCCTTTAACCAAGGGGGCATTCTCTTGGAATTAACTACAAGTGCAAAACCTGTTTGTACAAAGATTACAACAGGATCAAGTTAAGTTTCAGTCACTATACAGCGAGTTTTGTTTTATTTGTAATCATATTTGCGAACAGGGGGACTGAAAACAGGGGAGTTTGAGAGGGAAGGAGTTGGTGAAGCCCTGAGTAGGAGGTGAAGGCGATCCCCTAGCTGAAGCAGCAAGGGAAAGAACAAAGCTTGGGTGAGTGAACTGCTGTGTTTGTGTCTTTCCCTACAGGTGATTTCTGTTAGTTGTCAGTTACTGTGGGAATTGGGATTGTGATTGCATAATTGTCTGGGGGCTATTTGTACCATTGTTCCCTGTTCACCTTTGATCACCAACTTCAATCAGCCTTGTGATCATCCTTCCCCTGTGTGTTTAACAAGGGGCAAGGGCTGACCTAGGCAGAGAAGGCCTTAAAAGCCAGTGGCTGAGCAACCAGGGGGAGCTTGTGAACAGGGGGACTGAAAACAGAGGAGTTTGGGAAGGAGTTTGGTGAGGCCACGGCGGTGAAGAGGAGCCACGCCGCTTGCACCCATCTTCTCCACCTGTGCCTGTAGCCAGACAGACATCCTGAGCATGGATATCTCTACCCAGATCCTGATCTGCACTTACAGGGACTGGGACCTGCACTTCCCAGTCACGGACAATCAGGCTGTGGAGATGAATCAACGTGACAGGTGCCTTCTGGTGGAATCTCTCACAAAGCAAGTGGGAAAGTTACAGGAGGTGGTGTCTAGGCTCAAGCGTATCCATCCCCTGGAGAAGTTCTTCGATAGCATCTATGAGGAGACGGGCAAGGAGGATGATGCTATTGTAAAAGAATGCTGGAAAAAAAAAAACGCAGGCCTAAGGAATTTCTAACTGTTGCCTCACAGTACCTCCTCTGCTCCAGACACCAAGCATCCTTGACGCATACCACCCTGCCTTATCATACTGGTATAAGCTGCCTCAATCCTGTTATTTTGTTATGCGAGATTGTTACCCCTCCTGACCTTGGTCCCTTTTATGAAATAATATTAGCCTGTACCAATTAAAAACTGTTAGTTTTTATTATTGTTACTTTATGTATATGCATATATGTTAACGTTGCTAATAAGCTATAAAAGTTTCTGTAATGCATTATAGGGGGAGAGAGCATTCAGGTGCTGCTCTCCGCCCACTACAGCAATTCTGTTCTGTTATAACCGGTAAATAAATCTATTTCAGCTGTAATCCTGCACCCAAGTTTTATTTTTTCTACAACGCTATTCAAGTGCCAAAGACTTTCTGCCACACCACTGAGAAGGATGGGATGCCTATGGCACAGGGAGGACACTGGCAGCTGGTTACCTCTGGCACCATACAGTGCTCCACCCCTGCTCTCATCTCTTCCTCCACTGTGGTGAACAACTGCTACGTGGCACTAGAGACAACGGATGAGCTGGAAGAGGAGACATCGTGCATCCCTGAGGCTGGGAGGATCACACCCAGGAGGCAAGTAGGGTTGTGATGACTGGGGACTCACTTCTGAGAGGGACGGAAGCACCCATCTGTCACCCTGACAAGGCCTATTGGGAGGTATACTGCCTGCCAGGTGCCCATATCCGAGACGTTACGAAGGGATTGTTGAGAATCGTCTGCCCCCCCCCCCCCATTACCCCATTCTGCTCATACATGTGGGAACCAATGATACTGCGAGAGGTGATCCTCAGCAGATCAAAGGTGACTACAGGGCTCTGGGAGCATGGGTGAAGGAGTTCAGAGCACAGATGGTATTCTCAATTCTTCTGGTTGAGGGTAGGGGCCTGAGCAGAGACAGATGGATCCTGGAGGTGAACACCTGGCTACGAAGATGGTGTGATCAGGAGGGCTTTGGCTCCCTTAACCATAGGGTACTGTTCCAGGATGAAGGACTGCTAGGCAGAGATGGACTCCATCTGTCAAGGAAGGGGAAAAGCATATTCAGATACAGACTGGCTGACCTAGCAAGGATGGCTTTAAACTAGGTTTGAACGGGGAAGGAGCCCAAAGCCCACAGGTAAGTCACAATGTAGGAGACCTGGGGGGAAGGGATGGAACTTGGCGGGTGGTGGGACTGTAACACGAGGGATGAAAGAAAAGGTAGTTGGAACAAAGGGGGGGGGGGGAGGAATGAGTTAATTGTCATAGGTGTTCTAATGAAGCCCTAATACCTGAGACGAGTAGGGGAGGACAACTCCAGAAGAAAATGCAAGGAAATAGATACAACAGAACTGAAAATCGACATGGGAAAGTTGGGCGATCAGCCTGGTATTTTAGGTGCCTGAACACAAATGCGAGGAGCCTGGCAAACAAGCAGGAAGAATTGGTAGTACTGGTACAGACAAGGAACTATGATATAATTGGAATAACAGAGACATGATGGGATAGTTTGCATGACTGGAGCTCTGCCATGGATGGGTATAAATTGTTCAAGAAGGACAGGCAGGGAAGAAGAGAGGGAGGAGTAGCACTATACGTAAAAGAGCTCTGTGACTGCTCAGTGCTCCATTATGGAAGTGGAAACGAGCCAGTTGAAAGTCTGTGGGTTAAGTTTAGAGGGGACAGCAACAAGGGGGATGTCGTGGTGGGTGTCTGCTATAGACCACCAGACCAGAAGGAGGAGGTGCATCAGGCATTCTATGGACAACTGGCAAAAGTTTCCAGATCACAGGCCCTGTTTCTCATGGGGGACTTCAATTACCCTGACATCCACTGGGAGACCAACCCACCAGTGCAGAGGCGATCCAGGACATTTCTGGAGAGTGTTGAGGACAACTTCCTGGTACAAATGAGGGAGGAACCATCTAGGGCCCTTGCACCTCTCAACCTACTGCTCACAAACAAAGAAGAACTGATCAGGGAAGTAGAAGTGAATGGCAACCTGGGCAGCAGTGACGATGAGATGGTAGAGTTCAAGATGCTGATTAGTGGAAAAAAGAAAAGAAGCAAAACGCAGATCCTGGACTTCAGAAAAGCGGATTTTGGCTCCCTCAGGGAACTGATTGGCAGGATCCCTTGGGAGGCTGATCTCAAGGGGAAAGACGTTCAAGAGAGCTGGCTGTATTTTAAAGAAACCCTGCTAACGGGACAGGAAGATACGATTCTGATGAGCATAAAGAACAGTACATATGGAAGGTCCCTTCAATAGGATGGTTTAACAGAGTACTCTGCACTGAGCTAAAACATAAAAAGGAAGCTTATACAAAGTGGAAGCTTGGACAGATGACTAAGGAGACATATAGAAATATTGCTCGGGACTGCAGGGATAAAATCAGAAAGGCCAAAGGACAACTGGAGTTGTGGCTAGCAAGGGATGTGAAGGATAACAGGAAGGGGTTCTACAAGTATATCAAAAACAAGAAGAGGATCAAGGATGGAGTATATCCCTTACTGAATGGGGTAGATATCCTCGTGATGGAGGATGAAGAAAAAGCTGAAGTGCTCAATGCCTTTTTTACTTCAGTTTTCACTGGCAGGGCCAGCTCCCAGCCCACTACACTGGGTATAACCGATCGGAGAGGAGAGGCCCTTGGTGACAGAAGGTCAGGTTAGGGACTACTTAAAAGAAGCTGGACGTGCACAAGTCCATCGGGCTAGATGAACTGCTTCCGAGGCTGCTGAGGGAGTTGGCCAATGAGATAGCAGTACCACTGGCCATTATCTTTGAAAACTCGTGGCAAACAGAGGCGGTGCCAGAGGACTACCTAGGGAGGTGGTAGAATCTCCATCTTTGGAGATGTTTAAGGCCCAGCTGGACAAAACCCTGGCTGGGATAATTTAGGGGGGAGTGGTCCTGCTTTTTTGCCAGGGGGTTGGACTAGATGACCTCATGAGGTCCCTTCCAACCCTACAAGTCTATAACTAGAAAGCAAATATAGTGCCTATCTTCAAAAAAGGGAAAAAGCAGGATCCGGGGAATTACACACCTGTCAGCCTCACCTCAATCCCTGGAAAAATCATGGAGCAGCTTCTTAAAGAATCCATCTCGAAACAACTGGAGGAAAATAGAGTGATCAAGAACAGTCAGTATGGATTCACCAAGGGTAAATCATGCCTGACCAACCTCATCGCCTTCTATAATGAAATGACTGGACTTGTGGTTGTGGGAAGAGCCATTGATGTGATATACCTCGACATTAGCAAGGCTTTTGATACAGTTTCCCACAGCATTCTCACTGGCAAATTAAGGAAGTATGGGTTGGATGCATGGACTGTAAGGTGGATAGAGAACTGGCTACATCAATGGTTTCAGCGTGTAGGAATCAATGGCTCCATGTCCAGCTGGCAACCAGTAATGAGTGGTGTGCCCCAGTGATCCGTCCTGGGGCCAGTTCTGTTCAATATTTTCATTAATGCTCTGGATGATGGGAGAGATTCCTCACTCAGTAAGTTTGTGGTTAACACCATGCTGGGGGGAACAGCAGACACGCTGGAGGGCAGGGACAGGATTCAGGGAGACCTAGACAAATTGAGTCAATAGAAAGCTCATGAGGTTCAACAAGGACAAGTGCAAAGTCCTGCACTGGGGACAGAAAAACCCCATACACTGCTACAGGCTGGGGAGTGATCAGCTAAGTAGCAGCACTGTAGAAAAGGACCTGGGGGTCATGGCGGATAGGAAGCTGGATCCGAGTCAGCAGTGTGCTCTTGCTGCCAAAAAGGCCAATGGCATACTGGGCTGCATCAGAAGAAGTGTTGCCAGCACATCAAGGCATGTGATCATTCCCCTCTATTCTGCACTGGTGAGGCCACATCTGGAATACCATGTCCAGTTTTGGGCTCCCCACTACAAAAAGGACATGGACAAATTAGAGAGAGTCCAGCACGGGGAACAAAAATGATCAAGGGGCTGGAGCACAAGACCTATGAAGAGAGACTGAAGGAACTACGTTTATTTAGCCTGCAAAAGAGAAGGCTAAGGGGGGATTTGATAGCAACCTTCAACTACCTGAAGGGATGCTCCAAGGAGGATGGAGCTCGGCTGTTCTCAGTAGTAACAGAACAAGGAGCAATTGTTTCAAGTTGCAGCTGGGGAGGTCGGGGTTGGATATTGGCAAAAACTTTATTAGGCGAGTGGTGAAGCATTGGAATGGGCTACCTAGGGAGGTGGTGGAATCTCCGTCTTTGGGGATGTTTATGGCCCAGCTGGACAAAACCCTGGCTGGGATAATTTAGTGGGAATGGTCCTGCTTTTCTGCCAGGGTTGGACTAAATGGCCTCATGAGGTCCCTTCCAACCCTAATTCTATATCCTAATCACCACCTAAATATCGGTTCTTATTTAACAAACATTTTTCCCTTCTAACACCATCTCAGCATTCTGCATTAGTGTAAAGGGTAAAATCCACAACCAAACCAACAGTGACAAATGTGTTCTCTTTCTGGAGGCAACAAACTCACTAGTGTCAGTGAAGCCCAGTAAAATACACTGTACATTGAAGAAACACGCCTATGGGTAATTCAGGTAGTTTATTGGCATTCACTGTCCGTTACCTGCAAGGCAAGGTTTGGACAGAAAGGGTCCTAAGCAGTTTGCTGGCAAAAAAAAAAGACTCATGGAATCCAATGTCAGAAGCAACCAATATGATCATCTAGTCTACATTCTGCACGATGCAGCCCATAAAACCTCACCCACCCACTCCTACAATAAAGCTCTAATCACCACTCAGTTATTATAGTCCTCAAATCATGGTTTAAAGACTATAAGGTACAGAGAATTCACCAGAAAGCAAGCCATAACCCATGCTACAAAGGAAGGTGAAAAAACACTGGAATCTTTGCCAATCTGCCCTGAGGGGAAAATTCCATCCCAACCCCAAATATGGCAAACAGATATACCCTAAACACATGGGCAAGATTCACCAGTCAGGCCCAAGGAAGAATTCTCTGCGAGAACTCAGAACCCACCATGTCAAAATGTCCTGTCATAGCCCATTGGCTAGTAAAAGATGAAGCAATTGCCAAACTAGGCTGTCCTATCATACCATTCCCTCCATAAAGTTATTAAGCTCAGTTTTGAGGCCAGCTAGGTTTTTCGCCCTCACTGTTGCCATTGGAAGACCATTCCAGAACTTCACTCCTCTGATGATTACAAACCTATATCAAATCTCAAGAATACTCTTTATCATCAGTTTATATCCATTTGTTCTTGTCTACATTAACAAATAAATTTGTTAATCTTTAAAAGTGCCACGGGACTCCTCATTTGCTTTGCTGGAATGGACTAACATGGCTACCCCTTCGGAACTTGTGTCCACATAAAACCATGAACTCAGGGCTGAACAGAGACTACAAGTCCTTTTTCCATTACAACAGGTAATTTTGCCTTCCTTCGCCCCTCCTCCACCTTCCTGTTAATTGCTGTATTCCACTGTTTGAAACCAAACAACTGCTTTCATTTGCTTTAACAGTCTGAACTGATCCCATGACCTACACTCCCCTACATTTATTTTGCTCCCATTCTGTAAGTTCCCCTTCAAGCTTCTGACAAAGTGGCATTTTCTCCCATGAAAGCTCATGCAATAAATAAATTTGTTATTCTTTATAAGTGCCACCAGACAAGTTTGTTCTCCCTCTGTGGTATTTATCCCTCTGATGTATTTAGAGAGAGCAGTCTCATCTCCCTTCAACCTTCCTTTAGTTTCAGTGGTCCACAACCAGTAGATCATGATCTACTTCTGAAGGGCAGTTGTCACTGAAACCTAAGAGCATTGCCCCATCTGCTGGCAAAAGACTGGAGACCACTGAGCCAAGCTTTGTGTCTCCTCTCCTAAGGCAGGCTTTCCATTTGACAGATAATCTTTATAGTCCTTCTCTGCACCCGTTCCAGTTTGAATTCATCTTTCTTAAACATAGGGGATGAGAACTTCACACAACTCTCCAGATGAGGTCTCACCAACACCTGGTATAACAGTACTAAC
Organism: Podocnemis expansa; assembly: GCA_007922195.1. Lineage (NCBI taxonomy): Eukaryota > Metazoa > Chordata > Testudines > Podocnemididae > Podocnemis > Podocnemis expansa. Next base: position 28,747,767 of record ML681997.1, read on the forward strand.
ACCTCCCTATCTCTCCTGGAAATACCTTATCCGATGCACCCTAGGACCACATTAGCTTTTTTTCCACAACCACATGATATCAGCAATTCAGAGTCATCCTGTGATCAACCAATACCCAGGTCCTTTTCTTCTGTCACTTCCAGCTGATGCATCCTCAGCTTACAGCAAAAAATCTTATTAGTCCCTAACAGCATGATAGTGTCTCTTACTATTTAGTTTCATCCTATTTTATTACTCCAGCTTACGAAAGGCATCCAGACCTTCTTGTACAACACCCCAATCCTTCCCTGCACTGGCAATACCTCCCAACTTTATGTCATACACTAGCCTTATTAGTGCATTCCCACTTTTTATGCCAAGACCAATAATAAAAAAAAAGTCAAATGAAATTGGTACCAAGCGCTATCCCTGAGGAACACTAGTAACCTCCGTTAAGCCTGAGAGGTCACCTTTTGAGTATGACCCATTGCAATCTCTCTCATAACCATTTCCTTATACACCTTTCAATTTTCATATTAATCTCCATGTAACTAATAATTCCCCACATGGAACCATATTAAATGTGTTACTGAAATGTAGGAAAATTAGATGCACTGCTTCCTTATCCTGTCAAAAAAAAAAAAAAAAAAAAAGTCAAGTTGGTCTAATGCAATTTCCTTTTGTAAAAGTATGTTGTATTTTAGCCCAATTACCACTAATCTTAACTACTTTCTCTTTCAATTTTTCCCCAAGACCTTGCATAGTACTGAGTCAAAGTAAACAAGACTGTAGTTACCCAGACTACCCTCAACCCCTTCTTAAAAATAGAAACTATGTTAGCAAATCTCCAGTCATATGGTACAACCGCTGAATTTACAGATTCATTAAAAAAAATCCTTGCTATGGTCTTGCAATTCATATGCTGGTTTCTTTAATATTCTTGGATGAGGAATAATTATTATGATTGTATGGAGACAAACTGGTAGGTCAGGAAACTTAACATTTTAAAAGCTGTAAGTTCATTCTTGCTAAGGCAGAGCATTAACATAGTGACTCACAGTTCTAGGTGACCTGAGTAAGGAGTCATATGCCCTACATGCACTAGTGCACCCCTGTAATTACTAGGTACAGGTGCATGAGGGGAAATTCCAAAACAAGTCTGCAGAAACTGACAGACTGCCTCCCTACAGAAGGGGAAGGGAGACAGAGATAAAGAACCAAATCAGATGCATACACAGTTCTATCAAACAATTTACTAGATAATCTATTCAGCTGTACTGGTATTAAAAGGGCTGAGACCATCATCTATGCCCTTCATGTTCTTTCATGCAGTTAGTTGCTCAGGACTTCAGCTCTGGCAGTCACATACTTTAGAAAGCCTGTTGGGTATCTAAAGTCAGAAGCCTTGATGGTTTCAAACAATGGAGACTCATTTCTGTTATAGTAGGCATGATGAGAAAAAAAAAAAAAAAAAAAAACTTAAAAACTATTCATTTTCTTTCCCTGCCAGGCGTCATCTGAAATGAGAACAGAGTTTGTGTTTCATTCCCAAAGACGAAAGAAAACCAGAGCACTACAGAATCTGAGAACTCAAATTTGCAGAAGGCCATCTGGCATCTATTTCAAGAAGGCACCTCTGCCCAAAGCAACGTTAAGTGACTCTCAAAAGGACTTTACATACAGCTCTCCTGAACTAAAGTTAGGATGTATAAGCCACAGGAATCTTTGAAAGTGGAGTAAGGAAGCAAAGGATTAAAGGAGAGGATGAAATCCAAAGACAATCATGAGAAACAGGTGTGTATTAAATGTAACCAGATGGAGCTAAAGAAATAATTATTAGCACACGAAGACAGTTATCCTCTGAGGAACAACTAAGAGGAAACCTAAAACTCACTTTGTCAATAGATTTCAAAAAACTTGTCTGTTAGCTCTGCAGTTCTCAACAGCTGTGTCACCCCATATAAATATGTTGCAGCACACTGGCCAAGTGTGTCAGCTGAAATCAGCCTGCTGCCAAAGTGGCCCATGCTGCCCAAAGGCTGATGCCACTTTAAGAACAGCAGGCACCATTACCCCTTTAAGAAGCCCTGCAAATAGTGTAGTGGCTAGCACCCCTGCTTAACATGCAGAAGGTCCTGGGTTCAATTCCCAGGGGGTTGGACTTGATGATCTCACAAGGTCCCTTCGAGCCCTATGATTTGATTGATTGAATTGCCTAGGATTATTCCAACAGAACCCAGAAATTTGCCAGAGCTCCAGCCCTCTGAGGTAGCAAAAGCTGCTTTTCTAGCCTCCTGTGGCCAAATCTCCCTGTGAAGACAGCTTTCTTTTGGCAGCTATGGCCACTTTAATTTTAGCCACCACCAAAAGAGCTGCCAGCCAGGGAAGCGGAAGACATTACAGAGGAGGTGGTCCCTATACCACGCACAACTGAGAGCCCTTCCCAACTATGTCACAACACTGAAGGGACTGAGAATGCCTATGCTAGACAGCAGTGGAATGCAGGGAAGGAATCAAGATTCCTGAATTGTATTTAGGGCTTCTGAGTTTTGAGATTTAATATTTTTTTAGTTTGAGTTTTACATAGATGTCCAAATACAGTGTATACAAAGATTTCAGAAAACTGTAATAAGTACTCTTTGTAATGTTCTCTAGTTCACTTTCATGTTGGATTGTTAAAAACATTTCTACCTTATGATGCACAAGGGACTCTTTAGAGTAGGGGTCTCAAACTCAAATCATCATGAGGGCCACATGAGGACTAGTATGTTAGCCCATGGGCTGCACCACTGAAACCTTTTCATACAACGATACTGCAAATAGGAAATTGCATTAGGGGCTGCACTGGCCCGTGTGTTTGAGACCCCTGCTTTAGAGCACACCAGCAGTGTCCACAGAAACCAATTAATGCTCAATGCATTAGTACGCTTTAGAAATCATATCCCATAATCCATATTATTGATCTGTGTAGAAAAGCCTTTAGCCAAAAGTAACTATTTCCAGTATTAGCACCAAATAAATAAAGCACCAAAATTTACTACTTTTTGTACTGGAGGTGTTTCATTAAAAAGCTGAACATCAGAAGATGTTACAAGATCTGGAAAGGAAGCTGATTGTGGGATTTTCACCCAAAAAAGGCTCATGCAATAAATAAATTTGGCAGTCTTTTAAAGTGCCACAAGCCTCCTTTTTAGCTATAACCAAGTAATCTAGCTAGCTAGCACAGGAAGCTCAGGAACATGCACAGTGCAGGCTGAAGCTTCAGAAAACCAAGGGGAGACTGTAGAGGAAGCAGTAATTTTCCATAGCATACATGTTTGCCAGATCTCAGATTTCAACAGACGTAGTAAGAGGCACCTCCTCTGACCCCTGAACTAGAGCTGGGTGAAATTATTTCAATAGTTTATTCATTGAAAAAGGCAGTTTCAGGTCAATTGAGACTACTGGTAAACTACACAAACCTGCAGAACAGTTTTAACTGACTCGAAAAAGAATCAAAACATTTCAGTGATGCGAAACCAAAACATTATCTCAACCCAACCAAAAAAAGCCTTCAGTTGATAAAAGCGAAAGAGGTGATGGTCACAGACTCACTTGGGAAGCTAGGTACCCATCTTGCCAGCTACAGAGCAAGGACAAGAACGTGGATTTCCAACATCCCTCACAAGTACACTAATCACTGTGTTAAGGCTTATAAGGCAGGCACTACTACCACCACCTCCTCCAGCCATTTGGTGAATCTACTCCTTGATGTTATTTAAAAAAATAAATCACAAAACAAACTTTTAGTCGAGACAAGTCAAAAGTGTTTTAACCCAAGTTTAAAAAAAAAGTTTCACCTTCAATTCAGAAACACTTTTTGAAAAGTTCCATTTTTAGTACAAGATAGAACAAAACTGATTTTTCTGTGCTGGTAACAAAACAAAAAAAAAAAAAAAAAAAAAAAACACCAAACAAGTCTATTTTTCATCCAGCTCTATTCAGAACTACATTTCAGCCTAGTTTTGGGCATCTTCTCCTGAGCCCCAAGGACACTAGAACTGTTTAGGGGATGGGGAAAAAGAGATTAAAACTTTTTTAACAATTAAAAAAAAAAAAGGTATCTACTGTTCCTTCATCTTTTAGTCAGATTAGTCATTGGACAGTTTTTACCCACATCAGCTTGAAGTATGGAAAACACCAAAACCAAACAGTTAAAAGTTAAACAGAAGTGACAAAACAGGGAGTTAAAATAAATGCTAATGACCCTCAAGTATTCAGGTCACTACAAGCTATACAGGACATTAAAATCATGTATACGGTATCAAATGTATTCATGTACCAAAATATTTAATTCTAGCTCACCTTTCAACTATCACCTCTTGCTTCTTTTCCCTTTAGTCTCATCTCCTTAGTTCAGTGGGAATACTGCAAATATTTAGGCAGGCAACTTTACATAAGTAGCCCCAGGCAACACAAGAGGGCTACTATGGGTCTAGTTACTCATGTGTTGGGTTCATTCTGATCACAGCTTTAGCTGATAGAGAGATTTTGGGCAGAGACTATTTTTTTAGGGATGGGAACCATGTGGCCAACTTAAGGCACTGATGTTCAGTCTTTTTACATGTGATCCCCACCACATCCCCCAGTCACACACTCTTCCCACACCTCAAATTCCCTCAAATCGTTTAGCAAACAAGACTAATATTACATAGCACATTAATTTTTACTAGTGTACTATGCATAAAGTCAATCATCCACTAATATTCACCACCTACAATAATTAAATTAACATGGTAGTTCCTCAAGGAATAACACCATATAATAAGATGCACCAACTTACAACAGAAGTCTGGCCCAAGAAGCTTAAAATAAAACACTTCGGGCAACTTGCTAACCCTGCCATTCAGCAGAAAATACAAATGAGATTAAAAAAAAAAAAATCAGGCCTTAATGTTCAGATGTACATCCTGTACACCCCTCTAGAGAAACAGCTGCAACTGCATTTAAAAAAGCCTTAAGCATCAAACATTTCTACAAAGATTGGCAATCCCAAAAATCCTAAAGTAAATAAGATTTATCTTCAAAGAACATGTTGTTTGACAGTAAATAAATTTAGTGCCAGAGTTTTAGGAATCATTTATTGGAACAGTGGGCCAACAGAAATCTTATGAGGTTCAATAAGGACAAGTGTAAAATCCTGCACTTGGGACGGAAAAACCCCATGCATTGCTACAGGCTGGGAAACATTCAGCTAAGTAGCAGCAGTGTAGAAAAGGATCTGGGGGTCATGGTGGATGGGAAGCTGGATATGAGTCAGCAGTGTGCTCTTGCTGCCAAAAAGGCCAATGGCATACTGGGCTGCTTCAAAAGAAGTGTTACCAGCAGATCAAGGGATGTGATCATTCCCCTCTATTCTGCACTGGTAAGGCCACATCTAGAATCCTGTGTTCACTTTTGGGCTCCCCACTACAAAAAGGACAGGGACGTGCTAGAGATAGTCCAACAGAGGGCAACCAAAATGATTAAAGGGCTGGAGCACAAGCCCTATGAGGAAAGACTGAAAGCATTAGGCTTATATAGTCTGCAAAAGAGAAGATTGAGGGGGGATTTGATAGCAACCTTCAACTACTTGAAGGGATGCTCTAAGGAAGATGGAGCTCAACTGTTCTCGGTAATAACAGAGGACAGAACGAGGAGCAATGGTCTCAAGTTGCGGTTAGGGAGGTCGAGGCTGGATATTAGAAAAAACTTTCTTACTAGGAGAGTGGTGAAGCATTGGAATGAGCTGCAGAGGGAGGTGGTGAAATCTCCCTCTTTGGAGGTGTTTAAGGCCCGGCTGGACAAAACCATGACTGGGATGGTTTAGTGGGAGTGGTCTTGCCTCTGGCAGGGGGCTGGACTAGATAACCTATGAGGTCCCTTCCAACCCTATGATTCTATACTTTGCTAAATCATTTTTCAATTCAACAAATTTCCTTCAAGAAACTGAATTAAGAGCTAAAAACATAACATTCACCTCACTGCATATTAAGTTCCTTTTCTTCAAGCCAGTAAACAGCTCTCTCATGCAAAAAGACCGGAAAATGCCAAAAATACCAATTTGTTCCTTTATTGCTTTATTTGCAAGTTTGGATGTGACCTACCAGAGAATGTATCTCTACAGACTCCTTCGCTAAGACCTCATCCACACAAAGTTGCACCAGTTTAACTAAAGATGTTATTTTAAGGCCACTTAAAGAAACAAATAAAGAAGTTTGTGGACATGATGATAGTAATTTAAATCTGGACTTGTACTGGTTTCATTTGCAACAGTAAGTATACAGAAACAAGTCAAACCCTCAAAGCTTGTTTTATACTGATATGAGCTTTCATATAGGACTTACATCATCAGATTACTTACACTGGCTTTCAACCTAAATGAAACCAGTACAACTTGCATTTTGAGAAGCCCTAAAACCAGCACTGTGTCTAAAAAGTTACTAAAACAATCAACTGTATCCAAGTTCTTCAACCTAGGAGGACTTTGGTGTAACTCATTTATTACTGTATGGTATTTGACTGAATTGTGGTATTCATTAGGGAACATCCATGTTAATTTAATTATACTAAGTGGTGAACAGTAACTGATGATCCATTTTATGCATAATGAACTAGTAAGAAAGATTCTGAAAAGTGCCTGAATGAGTTAGGCATTCAATGCAGCATAATTATAGCTATGAGCTCTTAAAGGTGGCTCAGAAGCTCATCTCTCCCACCAACAGAAGTTGGTCCAATAGAAGTGGCTCCCAACTAGTGTGCCTTGCGAGAATTCCCACAGCCGCGGCGATAGCTCCATGTGGCCCTGGCCGCGGGCGTTCCCAGGACACGGAGCCATGGCAAAGGCCCCATGTGGTCCTGGTGGTGGTGGCGGGGTTCGCCGGACCTGCAACAACGGCCCCACATGGCCCCAGCCGGGGGGCTCCCCAGAGTCAGAGACGTGGCAGAGGCCCAACATGGTCCCAGCCAAGGGGTGGGGGGGTGGTTCACCAGAGCTGCGGCGGTGGCCCTGTAGTAACCCTTGGGGAGGAAGGGGTTAACACTCTGGTCAGTGAGTCCTAAGACAGCCAATAGGAACAAAGTGCAGGTTTTTGAATTGGAGCAGCAGGCTTGCCTGTTCCTGGTTTGGATGCAGCAGAGCTCCTGGAAGGATCAGGAGGAGGCCAGAGGGGCCTGAGGAAGAATCCAGCAACATCCTTACCAAAGATAAGTTAAGTTTGTTACTGACCAGGCATGGGTAGAACAGGGAATGTGTACTTAAATGCAGTCAGGGTATTTTCTTTGTTTTTGGATTTCTCTGTACTGAGCACACGTACCCCCTCCCCCTACCCTGTAACTACCTAAGTTAATTCCCAGAGAAGCAACTCTGTGTTTTTATCTGTTCTTTTTAATTAAAAAGATTTTACGTTTTAAGTAAGCTCTGGTTCTGTGCTCTGAAAAGCAAGAGGTTTGTGTGCATGTGCCTCAGACTGCACAGCCAGCTACTAATAGGAATTCTGTTCCATTTCCAGCTGATATCCTAGCTGGGGTTCAGTTGCTCTCCTGAGAGAGGAATAAAAGTGTTTGCAAGTACCTGACAGGAAGGAATTCCCAAGTGTGCCTTCCTGGGTTTCCTGGGCATTTGGGTGGTGGCAGCGATACCACTCCAAGGCCAGGAATTGGAGGCCTCAGAGTTTTAAGAGCAGGCTTTAAGGCAATTGGCCTTTCAGGCCTGTTGCAGGCCCCCACCTTCTGCACTCAGAGTGCCAGAGTGGGGAAACAGCCTTGACAGGCCCCATACAGCCCCAGCCAGGGATTCTCTCCCCAGCCAGAGTCCCAACCGTGGGCTGCAGTGCCATGTGACCCCGGCTGGTGGGTTACCCAGAGCCACAGGTGACAGCCCCATATGGCCCCAGCCGGGGGGGGGCCCTAAGCTGGAGCCACAGGCAGCAACCCCAGCTGGGGATTCCCTGAGCTGGAGCCCCAGACAGCAGCCCCAAAACAGGGTGCTGTGGTTCATGAATATTCTTGTTAATTTGAATATTCATGAGTTTGTCATGACAGTGTACCACGGCATAATTGAAGGCCTTAAGGTGTGTCGCAGTAGAGAAAAGTTTGGGAACCACTGCAGTAGAAGATATTACCTAGTGAAGCCTCTCTCTCTCTCTCTAAGGAACTCGGATCTAACCAACTTTCAACAGAGCTTGTGCTCCTAAATCAATTGCTGCATTTTCAAAAATAAACTACCATAATCTTTCAGACATAAAATGTTTCTAACTTGGCTCTGATCATCTAGTATCTCATTCCCTTAAAAAGTTTCCCTGTTCTTAGCAATTATTTGCTTGTTGATCACCAGGCATCATGTCCTTTGGGAACTGAAACCATATATGAAGTGGGTCTCAAAATTAAGTACCAGTTAGTATAGTTAAATCAAGTACATTAAAAATAATCCCTGCTAGAATAAAGAAAAGAAAGTCTCAGAGCAGTTGTTCCTGCAACACTAAAATAAGATTCCCACCCCCCAAAAAAAAAAAATTCACTCTCTCTCACAAGAGATTTAAATTTCAAGGAACATCTCTGCCTTTCCACCACTTGTTATTTGATCTGAACAGATACTTTGAGCAAACAACAACATTCCTTTTGATCTGTAATACAAATTGCCGACTTCGTTCAATTCAAATAATAAGACTATGCTATCACTAAATGCATGTGGGTCCTTGAATACTTGGATAAATCATTTGAAAACATTAATAGACATTATATAAACAAAGCTTTCAAACCTTTTAATATGGGCATACATGATACATCATGAACTAATGGCCAGTACTGTTTTGCTTTTATCATCTGTTTAGCAAGGGGAGATAACTCCTGTTATAAAATCAGCAGATGCAGCTGCAAATTATTGTTTGCAGTGTTGTTGGTTCCGGTATATAAAAGAGAGAAGGAGAGAGGTAGTATCTTCTACAGGACCAAATTCTGTTGGTGGAAGAGATAAGAGACTAAGACTTTACTGTACATCAGTGACATTTTAGCAACCTTTTACATGATCAAGGACAATACAGGGCAATGGTGGGAGGAGAGGTTCTGAAGAGCTCACACAGACTTCAGTTTCCTAGAACTGAGCTTGGTACTGAAAGTCTTAAGACAAACTTACAGTCTGAATAGGAGCAGAAAAGGAAGAATGAGAATTTCTAATGTCTGCCTTTCTACAGGGTATCTTTACTATTCTTTCCAAGTAGGTTTGCCAACCCTGAAAACATAATGAAATAGATGGGGGGACAAAATGGCAGCTGATCTGCCTGCAACTGAAACATTCAAGATGTCACAGACGCAATTTAAACTGCACTTACCAACTATGTTCACTACAATTTCATTGTAACTGTCACAAAGGAAATTTGAAGAGATCCCTCCAACAATTCTAATCACTGAGTAAAAACAGACATCCAGCCCCAACATTTTTCATGAACGTACACTACTATCCAAACTGATTAATAAAGTAAAATTCATGGGAAGTAAACATTGGACAGGATCAGTTGAGGAAAGAACTATTTAAAAAAAAAAAAAAAAAAAAAAAAAAAAAACACACAACCTAGACAAACTGGATGTATTTTAGACAGAAATTCTATTACACCCAAAAGTCCTATCACCTCATATCAGAGGTGTTGGGGGGAGGGGAATCTATCAGACACTTCCTACATGTTTGATACAAATTCAGAATTGAATCTCCAGGCTATTAGAAGCACATATTAGCTCACACCTCAGACTATATAAACCAAGAGATCTTGCCATGTCCTAAAACACAAGCCTGGTAAACTTTGAATCATAACCTAGATCTTAATGTCCTCTTTTCTTAGCAAAAGGGATAGCACAAGTATAAACAACTAACTACAGTTATTAGGAAAATTTATAACAAAATATTCAAGACACTAGTATTTAATCAAAGTTGCCTTAAGACAAGATGCAATCACTTTACAGTGGCTTCAATCAATCCTTTCAAGGAGAACCCAGAGAAAGCAAGAGACAGTTGTTCATACTCTCTGAGGCGTTTCGTGTGCAGGGTCCCAGGTGATCCCATCTCATTCCTGTTTAACAGATTTGAGGCCCCAATGAACGCTGACTTTTGGGCCACAATACAGCCTGTATGTCAATAGTCAATTATACAGCTCATCAAATTTCTATCAAAATATACAGTTTCAACAATTCAGTACATCTCTGGCTTCCCTGCAATCATTGGACTTCACACATTGGTTTCACAGATAGCAGATAAGTCTTTAAATGCCTTTTACCATCTTCAGTTATCCACGCTTTTGTCACCTCCTTGCCTAAGTTCCCTCTAAGGTGTGCATGTGTGCGCATGTACACAGGTTGTGAAGCCCATGTACACAACAAAATAAAGCGCACACAAAAAAATTCAACAGTGATAATATTTTTCTGCTACTTTAAGGCAGTTTGAAGCAGCATGTTTCAAATAAGGTTTTGTAATTTATAACAATTCCATCACCATATCAAAATAAAATCTAGATATTATTTGCATCATACATACTTGCATCGTTGCGCTCACAAGTTTGACTACTCACTGGAGTGCGCACAAATTTGGACACTGGTTCCAAACATCTGCACAAAAGAAATTATTTGTGCACACAGCCTACAAACAATTAGAGGGGACATTGCCCCTGGCTGAACTATTGTGCACTACGTTCCTCCCAGTACTCTCAAAAAAAACAATCCTTGCTTTAACTAGTGCAGAATGCAGCTGCTCACCTCTGAAGTGAGCCAAGCAGACATAAAATGCCACACTGCACTGGTAAAACAAATCAGGAAACGTCGCATTTCAAGGTGTTGGTTAACATTTATAAGACACTGAACTACAGGAGAACTGACGACCTCCAACACCACTCCACAAGGCTCATTAAGGCAACTGCAATTTACTAGGAAGTTTTTGCTATCTCCAGTATTGAAGTCCAGGAGGACTGGCAACAAGGCATTCATAAAAAGAGATCCTCCAGCTATAAAATTAACTTTCTCCATAATCTGAGGAAAGCCAAAATTTGGTTCCACCTCCCCCAGAAGCAGTACAAGACACACCTATTTATCTGTCTTAATTTGAGCCTGGAGCCAAAGACACAACCATTCAGTAAACAGACCTAGGAGTTTTACACTTTCTATGTGCCTAATCCTGGTAACAAATTTCTGTACCACACCCAGATACCACTGTAATTGATTCAATATTTTGAACCACCAATAAAAACATTAGGGAAATATTTCAAACTAAACAGTGCACAAATCCAAAGAACTAGAGGATTACACAGCAGTAATTTTAAGGTTTTTGACAACATATCAACCAAAGAGAACGTATCGCAAGTCACTGAAGCACTAGAAAGCTACAGCCTTATAATACAATACACAATCTGAACATACTTTTCATAGTATTTGCATACCAACAAACATTTTAAAGCACACTAGAGATCATCAAATATTAAAATAAATCCTTCTGCTCCAAAATGATAGCTTTACAAGTGCTCAGAAGTTTAAGTGACTTTAAAAGGAAAAAGGAAAAACATTTAAAATACTAAGCCATACTTGATGTCAAATAATATAGCATTACAGTTCATAAAGTTATGCTCCAAAACACAAAAATACAATCTAGTAATTTAAAGAGATACTTTTCAATACATATGGATACCTGGTGGATACGTTAGTTAATACCCAGATCCTGAAACAGTCTTCATATGCCACAGCGCACAGAACTCAAAGATTGCCAATAGGCCCAGGAAATAGGATAGTATAGCTTTCCAAATAAACATTAAAATACTGAAATTGCATATGAAGTTCCTTTCCCATTATATTTTAGAGCAGGGGTTCCCAACCCTTACAAGGCTGAGGACCCCCTTCCAAAGAGGGGGGGGAAAAAAAAACAAAAAAAAAACCACAACTTTGTGGACCCCTGGGGTTTCCCAGCACTGGCGCATGCAGAACATGGCCCGTGCCATTCTCCTGCCGGGGAGCAAGGGACCCAGGGAGGGGAAGGGAGCCATTGCCATGGCAGCCCCCGCTCTTTCGCAGGCGCTTAGGGCCACAGTAGCAGTGCCACAGCCATGCCCGCCCCCGCCCCCCATCTTCTCCACCTCCCCAGTTCTCCGGCCCATTCCCCCTTACCTGGCTGCTGGAGCTCCTGTTACCTGGCTGCCCCCCCCGCCAGCTACTCTCCCAGGGCGGGAGTTTTAACAATTCCCAGCCTGGGGGAAGCTCCCCGCTGGCCGGAAGCCTGGGTCTCCCTGGCAACCAGAGACCCTGGTGGCTTCCGGCCCCAGGCCTGTCCACAGACCCCCTGGAGCCACCCTGTGGCCCCCCAGTGGGTCCACAGACCACAGGTTGGGAACCACTGCTTTAGAGAGCTTAGGATGTTTCATACACTTGGATGATAAAGTCAAGAGAAATATATATTCATTGTTTCATTGATGAAGTGAAGAACCTAAATCAGGATTTACCAAGTCCTCTATAAAAAGAAGCATAGATAATCATCTTTACTAAACCTTGACAAAGACCTTGGCATAACACTTCAAAAGCATATGTATTAAATAAGGCTATCCAGTTTATACACTGCATACTAAAAATTGCTTGCCTTGCTGTATCAAAATAGTTGTTTTTAATTTTTGCTTCCTTATCATGTACAAATGTCTAACTTAGAGGTATTGCGATTTTGCCTTTTAGTCTTCACGGCTTTGCCTGAAGGCCTTCTGACTGTCTCAGAAGATGTATATTGTTAACTTTCATATAGAAGGGGATGATATTTAATCTTGAACAACTTCCTTTCTCCAAAATATTAGTCTGCCATTGAAGGTACAATTATTAAACAAAAAAAAAAATTCTAAGCAGTCTGACTGAAAATTCCTTCTCTTTCCAGTTATATAGCCTTCATTCTCATGACCCTAATTTCACTAGTTCAGTTAGAAGTGAGTTTTCCTGGCCAGACAGAAAATATATTTCTAGTGTAAAACAATTTAAAAGGGTAATTTTTAAAACAGAAAACCAAAAAAGTCAATGTCAGTTCAAACTGGTTCTTAAATAACAGCTGATCTCAACTGCAACTCAAACTTAGCATCTACAAACAAACCAGCTAAGTAGATCTGGCAACTCTAGACAAAGGATCAAGGAAGCCACCATTAGTTTATAAGGTCAATTGAAGATAGAAATGAAGAAAAAGAATACTTGTTTAACTTCTTTGCTGCTTTCACAGAATAAGGAGCAACAAGGTTTCCTGTACTGCTGTGTCAAATAAAACAAAACTGCATTACGGCCACTGCACTGGTTACTAGTAACTGCTTGTCTACACAGAATTATCTGGGAACTGCTCACTACTCCTGAGTAACTCCATGTATAGATACTCATCCTCCGGAATAAGGTCAGCTTTATTCATTTTCAAAGTGCATTAAGAGAAACATGAAGAAGGTACCTTCAATAAATCCCAAATAACCCCATGAACATGCAAGCCCTGAACCATTTACACATTTAATTACTGGTTACAGCAAAACATCATTAGTGCCTAGTAAGAACAGTTTAAACCTTTGTTATGAAGGAAAAAGAAAAACAGAAGACATTGTAATACCTTAAGGAATGAAAACTATTCCTAGAATTCTTACTTTTATTGGAATCGAGGAGTGTACAAAAGTAACATCTAAACACCAATTCTTTGTCTTATACAGTCAATATTAAAGACTGACACCACACTATTAAGGAGGCACTATCTTTCTTATGTAGTGCAGAACCGTGGCCCTTTCTGTCCACTGCTGCTGACTACCAATGAGGCAGAAATTAAAAATCTAATGTTTTAAGTGCAGAGAATTTCCTGCCTGGCACTGACATTTTTTATTCCTTTTTAATAAATTCATGTCCCATTAACCTAGTTATAAGCCCAGCAGCAATTTGAATGGAGTCCCACCAGCAACAATATTGTGCCATCATCTACTAGGAAAAAAAATGTAAGAGTTCTGGGACACCTTCCAAACATACACAATAAAAAGATTAAAAAAAAAATTTAAAAAATTCTCTAGTCCAGAAGCTTTCCTGCCACCTTCTTTTCCACTGTTGCTTCTCCATTTTCCTCAGTTCTGTTTTCTTTTTTCAGTTCTCCCATATCACCATGTTCTATTTGATCTAAGCCATAAGGTTCGAAGTTCAAGATTCAAATTATTTAGTGGGGAAAGTCAATGTTTTGAAATAGTGTGATGTCTTCATCAGAATGTTATTGGAACTAAACTATGACACAATGAGCATCAGCATGAAGAAAAACAGGGTGTGCAATATTTTCTAGTGAAAGTAGAAGCACCTACATGGTTTGTCCTAAGACCACCCAGATATACAGATTGTTTCTTAAATCTTCAAGACTACTAGACACATACTTCACTCGCTACTGTTACTCTTTGTTCAAAAGAAATTTATAGTTTTAAAAACATGAATCAAAGAGTCAAATTTTACTATCAAGGAAATTTCTGTAAAACTGAAACTGTTCTTTTACAATTTCTAGAGGAAAAATAGGAGCGCTCTACTCAAGAGCGAATCTTCTTCACTGCCAACCAGTAAACAAAATTAAATACAATTAATTTTTTGTTTGAAAGAATATCAAGATTTGCTGGAATGGGGAATGTAACATAGGAGATAGCCCACTGGTTTAGAAGTCACTTTTTCGGCAATGTAATGAGTGGCACACACCCAGTCCTCTGCAGAGGCATCACGTTGACATGCCAACAAGGAGAAATTCAAGGTTCAAGAAAAGTCCTCTCTAATACACATCTCTGAAAATCTTACAGAATATTAACATCTTTATTGCTTTACAATTCCTGTAAGACAACATGACTTCCTCCTTTGGTACTTAACCAGACCAAAATTTATAATGATTTCTTCTAGGACATAAGACTCTGTACTTAAACAGATTCAAGAATGTTAAGATTTCATATGAGGTGACATTGCCATCATGGGGCCACAAGACCTGTGCTAAACTCCCACTTTTAAACATTTCCTTGAAGGAAACCTTCAGTGTGCCCAACTCCCAAGAGGTTCCGCTCTTTCTTAAGGGTAGGTCACTCAGCCTCAACCACTTGGAGCCCTAGTCCTTGGACTCCAGCATTCCTGTTTCACTTCATGAGCTCAGCCCAGCTAATCCAAATGAAATAGACTCCTGCTTAAACACTTCCACTCTTCATGGACCAAGGTAGCTCATTAAGCCACCAAACTGCCATGGCTCCAGCTTCTAATCTGCTCCAGGTGAGAGCTCCTCAGACCCTTTCAAAAAGAAAATTCTTATGATGGCCACCTTGGTCCATTCTCCGACTCCATGCTGAGCTCATGCTGTACGTTATATCTCCAGAGATTCCAATGGAAAAGTGCCAATTACTCAGCCGTTGGGGTTTCCATTGTCTTTACAGTCTTGTTCTATCACTGACAGTCATATGACAACACTTTACATTACCTGCTCTGCTCCAAGAGCACTTGTTAACCCTTTTGCACACACTGGATTAGCAAAGTAAAGTATATAGGGAACCTGAGCACAGAAGGGTATCGTAAAAATATTATATAAAATTCCCACTTTGTCACAAGTGCAGACTAGACTAAGAAAATAGTAAAAGGCCCTCTTTATATCCCTGTGGTCCTAATGCAGTGAAAATGCTCTTTTCAGCCTATTATGACTAGGTAGTGTGACTGTTACCTCAATACAGGATTATTTTGACCCACTCTACCTTGAGCTGAATGTGAAAGCAAACCATAAAGCTATAGTTTGTGCACAATGCAGAAGCCTACCTCCTCAAATGCTGCCATGAGCATATCACCCCTGTTTCTGATCCAAGTTTCCAAGCAACCTCCATTGGCAGTTGAAGATTTTGGTTGTGTTCTTCAAAGCCATTAACAGGTAAGCAATATCAAGGACTACAACTCAATCCACTGCCTACCCCATCAACTGCACTTTCTGGGTCACTGTTGCTCATAAAACAAGCAAGGGCCAAAAGATAAAAGGTTCTCTAATTAGGAGGTCAGACTAATGCCCAATTTTGGCTGTGGTTATGTGCTAAGGCACTGTTCGTGGAAGCATCCTTCTGGCCACAACAGGATTTTTTTTTTTAAATGCATATCATTATATGCATATATATTTAACCCAAGCAGAACATCTATAGCCCAAAGCAAAAAAATTCCATGAAGTCAGCTAGGCATTTAGCTATATAGGATTTAATTCATCAGGGAAAACACTTATCTGCTACAGCTATAGCACTATAAAAATCACATTCCTAGCCTCATCTATGCTCAAAATGCCTACAGACTGTTACATTAAAAACAGAATTAAAAACCAAAACATCCCAATAACTCAACCCCCTAAATCAGCTAGAGCTGCTTTGCTACAATAACCCTGAAAATAAGCATGCTTAGATATGTCCAGTTTCACTCTGCAACAGTTTCAGTGACAAACTAATGTTAAATTTATTGTTGCCTGCTTTGAAACCATCAACCACCATGAAGATGAACTGGCTCCAAATACAGGTTTGAAAAAGAAAAATATCTGCTCACAACCACAGCACCCAGGATGGTTCTAATTTGACTTCAAGGTACTTTGTTCAACTAACTCTGAAAAGCCAGCACTGCAAACTTTAAGCAGCTATGCAATGTTATTAAAGTTTAGTACAAATCAATCTTTGTCCTTTATAATGCATTGTCTACTAATGTCAGGGCAGCTGCTGAGAAGAAACTGATGATCTAATTATAATGACCAACAACATTTATTCACAGAATCTAGATATTCTTTTAAAGACTCAAAAGTAGTTTAATTAGCTATATGAAGGGTCTCAAACATGCGGCCCCTAAAGCTATTTCCTGCAGCCATCAACAACACTATCGTTACTGATATTTGCAATATTGTTGTATGAAAAGGTTTCAGTGGTGCGGCCCTCGGGCTAACATACTAGTCCTCATGTGGCCCTTGTGGTGATTAGAGTTTGAGACCCCTGAGCTATACAATAAGATTCTAGGATTGTCACTCTGCATGACTCTGAAGTCTAAAATGTTTGTTGAGTCAGCACAATGCAATGGAAACAGCTACAAGTTTAGCTGAGATGTTTTTGTTTTTTTTTTTTTTAAAAGAGTATCACCATGTTTAATCGTCACTGGGATTCTAAATCTATTACTGTCCACTACTTAAGTTTTCAGTCATTTTCTGGTTTTTTATACTTTCTGAATGACTCTCATACAACACCATGAACATTCAGCAACTAAAGGATAACAGTAACATACCAAAGAAAGCAAGGAGTCCTGTGGCACTTAAAGACTAACAGATTTATTTAATGCATGAGCTTTTGTGGGAGAATATCCCATTTCATCAGACGCTTTGAAGACGGGGGGAACTTGCAGAATTTAGTGCAACAGAACTCCTTGCTTCTTTTGCTGAACTAGACTAACATGGGTGCCCCTTTGGAACTTAGTAACATACCAAAACCCTTAAGTATTATAGACAAATGTACAAGAGTCAATCTGAAAAACACACACCTCAGTTTCTCTACATTACGAGATCTATTAAGTTAAAAGAAAAGATTCATGGTGATTTTGCAGTCTGATGCTTACCTTTATGTAAGAAGTCTTAGGTGTGGAAAACCCACACCCATGAGACACATAGTAGCTATGCCAACCTAATCCCTGGTGTAGACAGGACTAGTTGTTCTGTCAACTAAACCACTGCCTCTCATAGATGAATTGACTACAGACAGGAGAGACTCACCTATTGCTGTAGTGAGTGTTTATACTGAAGCATTACAGATGCTGTAGCACTTTAGTGTGGGCACTCATTGCAGTGAACAGAGGGGCTCCCCCATCGCTGTGGTTAATTCATCTCCCTGAGGGCAGGTCTACAGTGCCTGCCCTTTTCCACAGCAATTGAACAGAGATATGTAAGTTATTTTAAGTAACTTCCAAAAGGGGTAGCCGTGTTAGTCTAGTTCAGCAAAACAAACAAGGAGGCCTGTGGCACTTTTAAAGACTAACAAATTTATTTATTGCATGAGCTTTTGTGGGAGAAAAATCCCCCTTCATCACAAAGATTTTCTCCCACGGAAGCTCATGCAATACATAAGTGTTAGCCTTTAAAAGTGCCACCAGATGCCTTGTTTGTTTTATTAAACTAACTTGTGTATCTGCGTTCAACTCCCCTACTCCTGCACTGAGTCAAAGGGAGGGGCCTCCTTTCAACTCAGCGCTACCCCATTTGCTGGGGTGGTGTTTAGGGATCAACTTCTGATCAGCTGAACAGGAGTTTACAGACCCCATCAGTCAGTCAGGACATTCCAACTGACAATGGCGAATTTGCTGCCATCAGTGAAGACGAGCCCGGAAAGGCAGTAGCTAGATCATCAGAAAAAACAGAGCACTGTCTAAACCAGTGGTTCCCAACATTTTCTCTTCCATGGCACACCTAATTTGAGGCACACCACCATATAGTTTCCAAATGTAAACATAAATATTCATGAGCCAATGAGCCAATCCAGAGCTCTTTGAGTAGTTTTTTCCAAAAAATTCCATGGCGCATCTGCTCAGGCCTGACAGCACACCTCTGTGCCGCAGCACACTGGTTGGGAAAGACTGGTCTAAACCAAGAATTAGATTGCCATACCTATTACATCTCTCAGGGATGTGGATTTTTCACACCCTGAAGAGCTGAAACTATGCGCGTGTAACTTGTTAGCACAGACCAACACTTACTAGGGAAAAAAGGAAGTCAGTTAGATCCATTTTCATATATGTAATTTGAAAGCTTAATGCCCAATACAGAGGAAAGCCAGTGGTCAGAAATCTGGGTTTACTTCATCTATATTCCATAATATATCACTCCGCAGTGATACATACATGTACACATCCCAAAATATTACTGTAGTTGGTTTTCCACATTTCAGAATTAATTTCAATTATGTGCCTCATCCAACTGGTAACTTTCAAACAGAACATTCTTCATCTGAATTCAGGTTGGATTTAAGATACCTGCCACCACTGGAGCTACAAATTTATTGAAGCTGACCCTCCTACAGGATACCAATTATCCTTTTAAATCACTACACACCAAGATAGTTTTCTACAGCTTATCTTTGTCCTGCAGTAGTCACAAAAATAACTTCCTATTCAACATGTTAGACAATAGAATGGAACATCATTAAAAACATATCTGTTCTTCACACCTGTCACTATTCTGCTTCACTTTCCTTCTTAAAAAAATTCCCCTACATCCCTTATATTCTTTAGATCATGTTTCACTTTTCATTCTTTTCTGCAAATATATATGAACTGGGTGGACACCATCTCTCTTCTAATAACAGAAAAAATAGGTAGAATGATAAAGTGTACAAATTATTAATTAAGAATAGTTGAGCACAAGAAAAGTTAGAGCTTTACATATATTTCTGAAGGCAAGGACACTGTAACCTTATTTTAGCACTGCAACACTGATTCAGAACCTAAACACTACTGTCAATGTATAGCATACTGATCACTGCATCAACAAATAAATCCCAGTACTGCCCTGAGGAGTAAACAAGGCCCTTGCAGTATGCAGCTCACCCCATGCTGCCAAGAGGACACTTGCTACTGCAGCTTGTCTACTGTATAGTAATGCTCTCTTGATGTCATGAAAAAAATTAAAAAATAAAAGCAGTAGAATAAAAATGAACTTGGATGACTGTCTGCATTTCAGCAAGTTTCTAAGGAACCCCCTTCCAAAACCACACACAAAATTTATACAAGCACCTGTCAGGGAGAGTTTAAGAGTGTACTTGGTCCTGCCAGGAGTGCAAAGGAATGGATTTGACGATCTCTCTTGGTTCCTTCCAGAGTCAAAAAAAAAAAAAAGGCATCAGCCTTCATTTAATATTTATAGATAGAATGGAGCATTTGTATATATCAGTCACAGTTATAGCTTTAAATGTTGAGGCAGTTTAGAAAGTACTAATTTTAACACAATCAAGTCATTAATATAATAAAATCTCATCACATCACTAGTCCTCTAGATTTACACCTGTTAAACTCACCTTATTTATTTACCTAATGCATCTCCTTCCTTTATGTCTCGTTAACTCTTTTAGAGCCTAGAGTAACATTCATGTGGCGTGACATGCTGCAGCCCACCACTGGGTCCTTTATGACAGAGTCAACCACTCTTAAAGTGAACACTTCAGGCTCCCTTCTAAGACTAATTCACTCACCCAACACATAAATAATGCTTCTGGTCAAATAGCACCAAAGAACTTACCAAACATGATGGCAATTCCCAGTTTTAGACTACACAGTATATACCAGGCTTGCAAATCCACACTGAACTAGCATTCACTGAAGTTAGAAAAATATTTAAATCCCTCAAAGATGCTTTTAAAGATTACTTTCAAAGAAAGTGCTTTTGAAAGTATAGTACCCTCATGTTCTCCCCCAGATCCTGGCAAGCGGAAGCCATATAATTCAAGACACAAAAGTATTGTATAGTAAATGGAAAGGTTAAAAAAAAAAAAAAAAAGCTATTTAGATAACCCAGCACCTTACTAAATAAGCCAGCTGAGCACCAACTTAAAACATGAAAAGCCAGCCAGCTAGTTTTCCCACAACACTTGACACATCACTCAAAACTAAGCAAATTCACCCTTAGCAAGTTTTTCTTAGCACTGCCAGGCTTACTTAGGAAAAAAAAAAAATGTGTGTCACTCTCACAGTTCAGTAACTACTTTTTAAAACTACAGCATATTACAAACTAGCCAAAAACTGAGTTGTGCCAGAGTCCACCCTTCTGTTACCACAGTAAAGTGTCTGCAGACTTCACTTTGACCCAAACAGAACTGTAACATCAACAGATTCCTGATTTTTTGGGTTTTTATTTTTATTTTTTAAACGTGGCTAGCTGCAAGGATTCTTTCTGGAAGCTCAAGAAAACAACAGGCCTCACAAATTAAGAAAGGCCTTGATTTTCCCACCTCAAAATGAAAGTAAGAGCAGTAATTCCTTTACACACTGGGGAAGAAATATGTACTTTACGTACACATTATACAGCAGTTTGACCTCTTAAAATAATTTGCATTTCCTCATTTAAAGACTAAGCACTAGCAGTAACACAAAGGAAAACTACTACTTGTAGCTAACAACCAGCAACACTGTCATCTTTGGACATGAAACATTCTCAGATAAATACTGTCTAAAGATTTTTCATTTCACTTGCATTGATCTTCTATGGGGGTTCTCGCTTCATCCCTCCCAAAAAATCATCAAAAATTCAACTTTTCAAGGATGCTGCCCAGCATCAAAAACATAAAACATGAATATATACATCGACACTAATTTCCTGCTTATGCCTGCAATCTTCACCTCCAGACTAAGGCCTAGTAGCAGAGAATTAAAGACCTTTAAAAAGTTCACACAAACTCTGGCCTTTCTTTTGAGCACCAGCACCAGGATTCTTACCAAGACTTTCCTGCTCCCACCAAAAGCTGTTTCACAGAGAAAGATGCCCAATGAGACATATCTGCCTCAGTTGACTTCCACTACAAATCATCATCATAATTTTAAAAAATACACAATTCAAATAAGCCATGGAACTGGGCTTTATCTTTTTCTTTTTTTTAAAAGAGAGCCACTTACCTGAGATATACTTTGACGCACAACTGACAGAAAATGGACAATTAACATTTATCATCTGCACTACTACTACTTTGGGGACAAAGGTTTAGCCACTCCATACTGGCACATGAAAAGAGGCTGAAGCACCATTAGCTCGCTCCATGAAAAGGCGGCTCTAGCTCCCACCACATTCTCCATTTAAAGTAGAGGGGAATGAGCTCCCTTCTCACAGCTCACTATCGGCAGGTGGAAACCCCCAGTTCTGTTTATGCCAAAAGAACAGCCCACGGCCTCCACTGTAACAGAAGGGGAGAAAAGCCCCTATTCCCCCACCAAAGAAGAAGTGGCGACCACCGCACTTTCACGAGCAAGGATGGGGGCCCCGTTCCCACCACACCCCCCCTGCCCAACACAAGAAAGGGGTTCAGCCCCCACCGCTTCAACTTGGGGGTGCCCTGCCACTCCTGAGCGAAGCCCCGTTTGATAACAGGGGTTGGGGCTCGCGGTTCCCGCCCCCCACCCCGGCAACGCTGGGGGTGGCCCCGAGGGGCTGAGGCCGGGCGGGGCCGGTGTAAAGGATACTGTTGGGGCGGCTGGCTCTGTAAGGCCCTGATGTTGGGGTGAGGCGGCGGCGGCGCTCCCGCTGCCGCCGCCGGGTGAGGGGGAGCCGAGGGGGCGGGCGGCCCCGCTGCTGCCGCCGCCGCCGCCCCGCTCCCGGGGCCGGTCCCCGCCGCAGCCGCCGCCGCCGCGCCGGGCTTCAGAGCCGCCTTCTGCGGTAAACTCATGGCGAAGCGCAGCCACCACCCCCCGGCGGGGAGCGGGGCCTGGCGCGGGGGCGAGCCGGGCCGGGGGAGCGGGGAGCGGGCCGGGAGGCGGCGCGGGGGCAGGGGCAGCCCGGCGGGCCAGCACCACCGGCCGGTCTCCGTGACAACGCGCCTCCCGGAGGACTGGGGCGGGGAGAGGGGCCGGCGGGGGCCGCTCAGGCCGAGCTGCTCATGGGCCGCTGGCGGCGGGGGGTCGGGGTCTCGGTCTCGGCCTCGGTCCCCCTCCCCAGGGGAAGCGGCGCCCTTCGCGGTGGCGGCTCTCGGACGATGCCGGCGGATTTTCCTCACTGAAGTAGCGGAGCATCAAACATGGCGCTGCGGCCGCCTCCAGCAGTCCGGCAGGACGGACGCTCGGGCGCCTTCGGCCCGCTCCGGAGCCGCTCGGGCCTGACGCGTTCGGAAGGCTTCGGGCCGCGCCGCTCGGCCTGGAGGCTTTCGGAAGACTTCGGCTGTCTCCGGAAATCCTCGCCTCGGCGCCGACGGCCGGGAGCGCCGCCGGAGAGGCTCGGCTAGCGCCGTGGGCAAGTTCGGAAAGACTCGAAGGCGTTCGGGCGTCATCGGAGATCCTCGGCGAGAGAACGAGAGCGGCTTCGGAGAGGCTCGGTGCCAGAGCCGAGAGGGGCTCTGTGACTTCGGGTTCCGAGGGGGACTATAGGGAATCCCAGGAGTTTGGGGTTGGAAGGACCCCGAGGAGGTCACCTACTCCCGTCCCCCGCCCCTGCTCAAAGCAGGACCAACCAATAGTCTCCCCAGGACTTGAAAGGGGGGGGGGGGTGTAGAGGGAGGTGTGGGGGGTCCTGGGGGTGCTCACTAAATTGGTATAACACTGTTACTAGCTGACAACTGGGGTGGTGTTGGGAAATTCAGGAGGGTGTTAGGGAAATCCCTGGGACCAACCCCTGTTAAATCATCCCAGCCTGAGCTTTGTCAAGCCAGGAGGGAGATTCCACCACCCCTGTAAGTAACCCATTCCCAGCACCGGCCCGAACACATAGGTGAACTAGGTGGTCACCTGGCACTAGGCTTTAAGGCATGCCAAATTAGATAAAAATGATTTTTTCTCTATTTAAAAGAAACATTATGTTATCTCTTATAAATGAAAATATCACCCTCTGAGAGGGCACCAAAGTCATAGTTCACTTGGGGCAAGTGGCTCAGTGGAGCCACTCCGGCACACCTACAGCAAAGCCCCGCTCGCCCTGACGTAGTTATGGCTCTGCACCTAGGACAGAGCTGGGCAACCTTTGCAGGCCCCCGTGCCAGCCCTGCCCACCACACCCTCAGTGAGTGCCAGGGGCAGAGCCAAAAGCGGGCGGGGCCTGGCCTCTGGTTCGGACCACCCCTGCAGGCAGCCAGCCTCCAGGGTCCCAGCCAGGGCTGGCCCACACCCTTGCCAGTGGGCAGCCTCCGGCTCCAAGGTGGAGCCAGAAACCGTCAAGACGATCCACCTTGCCCCCGGCCCAGCCTGCCCAGCAAGGGGTGGGGCCAGCAGTTGTCAGGGGCCACACGCACCGCTCCTCCATTGTCCCTGCTGGCTGCGCTCCTCAGCAGGGAAGCATGGCCGCAGCATGCAGCTCTTGCCACCTAGCCACACAGCAATGAGGGGAGTGGGGCCAGCAGGGCAGCCTGAGTGGCGCCACATGCTGCTCAGGCTTGGCCCCGTGACAAAAGAGGTTGCCAACCCCTGACCTAAGGCTCCAAAAAACCTTGGGCCAGCCCTGCCCATTCCAGTGCTTCACCACTCTTCTAGTGAAAAATGTTTTTCTAATATCCAATCTCAACCTTCTCCACTGCAACTTGGGACGATTGCTCCTAGTTCTGTTATCTCATACCACAGCCTACCCCCATCCTCCCCAGAACACCCTCCTTAAGTAGCTGAAGACCATGGGTGCTAGGTATAAGGTCAGGGTGGGGTGGCTTTCCAGTATTGTTCTGGGAGCCAGGTTGAATTTGCTCCAGTAATGGGGCACTCTGGCCTTGGCAGGGGCACAGGATGGTCAGCCTGGGTCAAAGTTAGTTGGGGAGGGGGCCGGCTGGGATGTCGACTCCAGGGGCACTCAGTCCACCTGGCACTGGTGATCAGGCACTCTAGCACTGGGACTACCCCACCCGCCTGGATGGTGTGCTGGCTACCTCGAGGCAAGGCTCTGATGGGAGAAGGGACAGAAAGGGCATAGCAGGAGCTATTCTCCATGTATGAGTGATTCACAAGTCACCCATATTGAAGGCTGCTATCAAATCGCCCCTTACTCCTCTCTTCTGCAGACTAAACAAGCCCAGTTCCTGCAACCCCTCCTCATAAGCCATGTGCTCCAACCCTCTAATCATTTTTCTAGCCCTCTGCTGAACTCTCTCCAGTTCATCCACATTCATCCTGTAATTGGGGTGGGGCCCAGAACTTGACATAAGACTCTGCATAGGGCCTCACCAGCACCAAAGAAAGGGGGATCATCACTTTATTTGATCTGCTGACAAAGCCCCTTCTAATGCAGCCCAATGTGCTATTAGCTGTCTTGGCAACAAGGGTCCACTGTTGACTCATATCCAGCTTCTTGTCCACAGTAACCTCTAACTCCTTTTCTGATGAGCTCCTGACAAGACAGTCAGTCCTCAGTCTGTAGTTGTACATGGGGCTTGTCCATCCTAAGTGCAGGACTCTTCACTTGTCCTTGCTGAATCTCATCAGATCCAATCCTCAAATTTGTCTAGGTCACTCTGTATCCTGTCCTTACTCTTCAGCCTATCTACTGCTTCCTCCAGCTTTATGTCATCTGTGAATTCGCTGAGCATGGAATCCACCCTATCCACTAGAACTAGATCATTAATGAATATTGTTAGATGAGAAGAAGGATCAGATCCACTCAGGAGCGGAATGGGTACATGGTCTCTTTAATCAAACTTGGTTGTTCCTGTGCTGTTTTGAGTTATACTGGGGTGATGGGGGTTGCCATAGTAATAGATGGGGGGAGTTGGCTTACCTATTAGGGAAATGTGTTAGTCTAGTTCTAGACCTGCATAATAAAGCTACAGCAAAAAAGCTTGGAGCATGCTTATTCCATAATCCCATAAATACAGATTCTACACTACATCAAGTGACATAATGGGGATTACGAGGCCTTGTACACACTAGAGAATTAATGCAGAATAAGCCATCTTATTCCTGAAAAACAAGCCCACAGTACACACCTGAATGCGCCTTGTTGCATTACAAGTGCCCTGATATACCAAAACAATAATACCAACTGTGCAAGAGTCATAACACCTATTATGGAATAGCTCTTGTGTTATAAAGCATGTGTGAACTCTGACAAAATTTTCTTCCACCCATAAGTGGCCTCCAGAAATGTTCCAGAATTCCAAGCCTGACCACTCTGGTCTTCTGCTGGGACTCCTCTGCCCTGACATGGCTAGCCCCTCCCTCCTGTGAGTCCCAGAAACTTTTGTATTTTTTCCTGTTTTCCTGGGGCAATGTTGAGAAAGGACACAAGTTGCTAGTAGCTATAGTGAATGGTGACAACGAAACACAGCATCCCAGGGGAACTTGTAAATTTAACCACAGTGCTCAGTGCCCCTCTCCTACCCAGGCAAGGTTCCGAGTGCTGGAAGCTGACAAGTGGAATAGCAGTATAGGCACCCACAATTCAATGCTCTGTCTTGCAGAAATGCAAAGAATAGTGTGAACACTCCTTTCCATTATAAGGAGCACAGTGTGAACACAGAACATTGCTATAAATACAGTGCATTTATTAGAGCACAAAGACTTACTGTGGAACAATTTTCTAGCAGAGACAAAGCCTGGGATGATTGTCCTGACAACTAAGGGCATTGCTGCCGCCAAAACAAGGTGTTGGGGTTGGGGCCCGGGCCCAGCTCCCTGCCCCACACAGGGCCCAATCCAGCCCTGGGGCCTGATCTGGCCCAGCAGTCCAATCCAGCCACACTCAGTGCCAGCAAGCAGCAGGTGGCCCGGAGCTGGATCCAGCTCCTGCCACTGCACTGCTGGCCAGACATGGCAGGCAACCCCAGCCCAGATCCATCTCCTGCCACTGCCAGCTAGCAGCAGGTGACTGGAGCCGGATCCGGGGCAGGGCCAGCCCAGGGCAATGTAGGGCACGAGCCCTGCGGGTCCCGTGGCAGCAACGCCTATGCTCCTGCTGCAGCCAGCTCTCCAGCACCTTCAGCCTCCTCTCCAGTTAGACCGGATATATCCTTACTGGTTGCAGCTACTTCTCCTGTACCTGTGATCACACCGCCATAAACAATACCTCACAGTGGGTATGTCTACACTGGAGGCTTAAGTTGACTTAACCTGGTTTAAGTTGACTTAAGCAACTCCAGGCTATATGTAGAATTTATTAAGTCGGCTTAAGCACTTGCTTAAGTTACCTTAATAACTCCTGCCATGGAAGTCGACTTTACATGGCAGAAAGGGTAGGGCCCCAGCCATGCCCCAACCCCTGCCCTGCCCTGAGTCCCAATCAGGCTTGGGGGACTTGATCTAGCCCCAGCTACCACCAGAAAGCAGCTGGGAGCCCAGTCCAGGTCACAGCCCCTTGCTGCAGGTGGCAGGGGCTAGGTGCTGGCTCCTGCAGCTGGCAGCAAGCAGCACGGAGCCAGATCCAGCCCCAAGTTGCTTGCCACAACCAGCAAGCAGCTGGGCAGCCTGGTCAATTTCACAAGCTGCTTCTGAGATCAGGAGTCACCTGTGAAATTGACCAGGCTGCCCAGCTGCCTGTCCTTTGTCCACAAGCGGCTCGGGCTCTGAGCCTTCTACTGCTACCAGCAAGTGGCTTGGGGCCTGATCCAGCCTTGAGCCCCTTCCCACAAGGGGCAGGGGGCTCAGAGCTGGCTCCTGCTACTGTTGGCAAGCGGCACAGGGCCTGATCTAGCCCCAAGCCGCTTGCCAGCAGGAGCCAGCCCCAAGCCCCTCCCCCTTACAGCAAGGGGTTCGGAGCTAGATCGGGCTCTGTGCCCCTTGCCGCAGGCAGCAGGAGCCAGTCCCAAGCCCCCACTGCTCGTGGCAAAGGGCTGGGAGCCAGATCAGACTCCCAGTCCCTTGCTGCTGCTAGCAGGAGCCCCCTCCCAGCCCCCACCACTTGCAGCAAGGGCAGGGGTCAGACCTGGCTCCCAGCCACTTGCCCACAGTGGCTGGGGCCAGATTGGGCACCTGGAGTCAAATTGGGACCCAGGGTGGGGCAGAGGGCCTGGCCCAGGCCCGGGGTATGTCTACGCTATGTCCAGTGCAAACATACCCTGAAGTCACCTTAACAAGGTGGACTTAAAGTCAACTCTATTAAGTCAACTTCAAAGGCTATGTCTACATCTCAAAGCTAAGTTCGGACTTGCCTAGTCTGAACTAACTAGTTCAAAGTTAGTTCAAACTAACCACTTTTTTTACTATGAACTAACTTTCAGTTCAAACTAGCTGGGCTTTTTTTAGTTCGAACTAACTTTTTAGTTTGAACTAAATAAAGCACGGCTAGTTTGAACTAAAAGTTAATTCAAACTAACCGCTAGTTCAAACTTATTTAGTTCGAACTAGCATGACTACATCGTGCTAGTGCAAACTAAATTTCAAAATAAGTTGGAACCAAGCAGTTAGTTTGGACTAACCAGCTAAACTAAAAAAATTTTTAGTTCGAACTAGGCAAAGCCTAGTGTAGACAGGAACCAAATTAGTTTCAATACAGGTTCCTTAATTAGAACTAATTTGCTAGTGTAGCCATAGCCAAAGGGCCCCCTGCCAGTGTGAGCACACCAGAAGTCCACCATAATTTACCTACAGAAAGAAGGCCTCCTAATCAGCCAGATCTTTAGCTAGTGGCTGGCAACCCTCTTTCATGGGCAAGAATAATCCCCTGGGATGTTCGCCAGGAGATGGGGCAGTCTACCCCCATCTCCCAGTTCAGTGTTAACTAGTTTGAAAACTAAAAGGGGGAAAATACTGTTTTTCTGGGGAGAGGGGAGTGTTTTCACTAGAGGGGCATGGGATAAGTGGGATTTTGGATTACATTAGTGGGATTGGGGTTGGCATAGTAATAGATGGGGGGAGTTGTTTTACCTGTTAGGGCAACCTGTTAGTTTGGTTTTAAACCTGTATAATAAAACTACAGCAAAGAGCTCTGAACATGCTTATTCCATAATCCCATAAAAACACATTCTACAGAATAGAATCATAGGGTTGGAAGGGCTCTCATGAGATCATTGAGTCCAAACCCCTGGGGCTTGAACTATAGGACCTTCTACATATTAAACAGGGGTGCTACCCACTACACTATTTGCAGGATTATACTACAGTTCCATAAAAAAAGCCCAGCTAGTTTGAACTGAAAGTTAGTTCATAGTAAAAAAAGCGGTTAGTTTGAACTAACTTTGAACTAGTTAGTTCAGACTAGGCAAGTCCGAACTTAGCTTTGAGATGTAGACATAGCCTTTGAAGTTGACTTAATAGGGTTGACTTTAAGTCCACCTTGTTAAGGTGACTTCAGGGTATGTTTGCACTGGACATAGTGTAGACGTGCCCCGGGCCTGGGCCAGGCCCTCTGCCCCACCCCGGGTCCCAATTTGACTCATGGCAAGTAGCCACATTCCCACCTGGACCATATAAGTGAGCCAAGGATACAGCATTCACAAGACATATATACCTTTCTAATATGCTAAATACCATATACATAATACAATAGGTGCTTGCACAATACAACATACTATATCATGTCTAAATCCCTAAATGGTTTCACTATCCTTTATATACAGTTTACATGATTAGAGCATATGTAATATATAGCATATAATTAGCCGAGCCTTGTTGGTTGTTTATGAATCATTTGGGTCCCAAATACAGTTCTGACCAATGAAATGTTCAAAGCTCCTTTGGCCTCTCTGTTACTTGGTGCTGGTTAGCCTGTTTACCAGAATAAGCTTAATGGTTTCTAGTAGGGCCACCAAAGTAGACTGTTCACACTTAGCAGTCATGGTTGTGGGTGGACAGGCTGGGGGGGGGGGGTTGTCCTAAGCATCAGGCCAAAAGAAGTATGTAGCGTGATTCTTTATGCCTCATCACTGGGGACCCTCGACCCAGCCAATATGGAAAGGAACTGCTCTGGAAAGGCTCTTTGGGCCTGGGAGAGGGGTCCCCAAATACGCTGTGGAAAGCAGTCCCATGGAGGGGCCCATCTCCCTGATATGCCTGGGGAAAGAAGCTGCCCCAAGTGGCCGTTTCACAGGCATGTCTTAGAGAGAAGATGCCAGAGTAGCCCCTCTCCCCCGTATGCATGGAAATGGAATGGCAGCAGCAGTAAATCTGAAAGGATCCCAGCCCAACACTACTGAGCAGGGGCATCACTATACTTAAATATTAGGGAGGGCCCCAGCTCCCACCAGCTGTGGAAGCCTCAATCCATTCCCCCCCCCCCCCGGTTCCCCGAGCCCTTCCCAACCTCCCCCAGTGGCCCCTGAGCCCTGCCACTGTCCCCTGCAGCCCCAGGCCAACCCCCTCCCCTGGGCCCTTTCACCGCCAGGCCAGCGTGCCTGCCCCTGGACTCCCGCCCCCAGGCTCGCAGCAGTGGCTGAGGCCCTCAGCTTGACCCTGCTCTGCTCAGAGCAGGGTCAGGCCAGGGCAAGAGTTTTAAAAGCTCCCAGCCCCAGCTTGAGGCAGTTCCCTACCAGCCAGGAGACTCTGTCTTCCAGCCGAGTAAAGGCAGCGGCTTCCAGCAGTGTTCCTGCATGGGGGTGTGATGGTGTGTCCTCATGTAGTTTTGGGGCATGGTGCTCAGGGGCTGGCCCTGACTTTTAGAGGGGATGAGGCCCCCGGGGCCCCCCCCCCCCGACACCACTGCTACTGAGACCACCAAGGCTGCCAATGTCTTTTTAAATTTCCCACCACTGCTACCTCCCCAAGCAGGGAAGAATTAAGAAGCCCCGGCCTGAAACTCAAGTCTGTGGGAGAAGCCCCAGCTTAGACCTGCCAAAGCAGCACCCGCAGTGCTTGCAGCAATGCTGGTGGGGCTTAGAGTAGTCTCCCCCATCCCAGAACAGCTTTGGCTGGGCAGGACAGCTGCCCCTTCCCCAGAGCACCTTTGGTCAGGCACAGGGCATCTGCCCCCACCTCAAAGCAGGCCCTGCCAGGCAGGAAGCTAGGAGCAGCACTAGTCTGTTGGTAAATGAGGGGCAGCAGCTCCTGCCCTGGAGCAATGCCAGCCAGCTAGGGAGCATGGGGCATCTGTCCCCCACCCAAGAGTAGGACTGGCCAGGTGGGGAACACAGTGCAACAGCTACCCGCCCTGCCTGGAGCATGCTGACTGGGTGGGGAGCATGGGGCAGCAGTTCCCCCAAACCCGGAGCAGCATTGGCCAGCTGAGCAGTGCTGGTCAGGTGAGGAGCCCAGAGCAGTTCCTGCCTGCCAGGGAGTACAGGCATCTGCTCCCTGCCCAGGAGCAGCACTGGCCAGGTGGCGAGCATGGGACAGCAGCCCCCCACGCAGGAGCAGTGCCAGCCAGCTGGAGAACATGGGCAGTACTGGCCACATGGGGAGCCCGGAGCAGCACTGGCCAGCTTGGGACAGCCCCTCCAGCTGGCTGGGAAGCATGGAGTAATGCTGGCCCGGCGAGGAGCCCCTCATAGCAGCCCTCACCCCAGAGCAGCGCTGTTGCCACAACCCTATACTGGGTCACAGCCCAAATTTTGATAACCACTGCACTATATCACTGTAGTGTAGATGCATTGTACAGTAACAGAAGGGGTTTTTCCATCGGTGCAGGTAATTCATATCCCTGAATGCCAGTAGCTAGGTCAGTGGAAGAGTGCTTTTTGTGTAGCTCAAAAGCATGTACCTTCTATCAACAGAAGATGGTCCACTAAAAGATATTACCTCACTCAACTTGTGTTTCTCATGTATCTGTCTAGTTAATCTATTCAAGTATTTACAGGGCCCTCATCACTATAGAACTGGAACACCTCCTGTTACTTAAAAGATTATTTTGCATTTAAGGTATTTTTATCTGAGATGGGAGAGGATGAATTAGATCAGTGGTTTTCAAACATTTTTTCTCAGGACCCAGTTAAAAAAAATCATTTATGCCCATGACCCAGTAATTACATCTTTCAGCAATGCATTCCAGTCTTTCAGCGGCAGCAGCAGGGGATGCCATGACCAGTACCTGAGGGTCTGTGATCTGTACTGGGTACTGACCCATAGATTGCAAACCTCTGAATTAGATGTCTGAATGTTAGTAAGTTCTACATTTTAGGGTCCACCGCACCAAAGCTTTGATCCCCTGCTCATAGACATGAAAGGCTGTTGATGATTTAGTTGACATTGGTCCTGCTTTGAGCATGGAGTTAGACTAGATGACCTCTTAAGGGACCTTCCAATCAAGTGGGATTTTCTCCCATGAAAGCTCATGCAAAAAATAAATGTGGTAATCTTTAAGTGCTGCAGGACTCCTTGTTTGTTTGTTTTACTGAACTAGACTAACACAGCTACCCCTTTGGATTATGTCAGCCTGCAGATTCCCATCTACTAGTCAACAGAGCTGGTTGCCTGTATACCCAGGTTCCTGCAAGGAACAGCCAATCCTTGAGCCAGCAAAGTGTAATTTCAAGAGCACAGTACTCGTTGATTCCTTAGTGGTCTAGCATTGAGGAGAAAGAATAAGGTAAATTAGAATATTTTGGAATGGCTGTTTGCTCTCTGCCTTTCTCACAGGATCCTTGCTATATTGAAATATGACAGGGCCAGCACTAGGGGGCTGCAGGGCCCTGGGCCAATTGGCCTGTGGGGGGCCCCCAATCCCTCCCCCGAGACAGCTACTCCACCCCTATGATGGCAGCAGGCTAGCCAACGGGTCGGGCTCCAACCTCCCAACCCACCTCTGGGCTGGCCCACCCCACCCCTGAGCCAGCTGTTACTCCCTGGGGGCAGGGTGGGCTGGCCCAGAGCAGAGGTCAGGTTCCACGCTCTCGCCTATCCCCACTGTGCCCCCCTCACTGCCTTCATCTCCACGCCAAAGTCATCAGGGTGGGAGAGGGGAGCAGTGCCGCCATGGGGGGGCAGTGGGGCCCATGGAACTGTGTGGCTCAGGGCAATCACCCCTTCCCCCCTAGGACGGCCTTGGCTTTGACGGGCTAAAATCCCATCTTTACAGGTTTTTAAGACTTGGCTTTTCAAAACCTAGCTAGGATGACTTAGTTGGGGTTAGTGCAGCTTTGAAGAGAGGGTGGGACTAAATGACCTCCTGAGGTCCCTTCCAGCCCTAATCTTGTATGAGTCTAAGTGCAAATAAATATATTAAAAATTGTCAAGGCAGTCAACTACAGCACTAATGGTAGTCATAAAATTACCCTAAATAGATTATGGCCCAAATGCATCTTTAACAACTTAGATCATGCAAGGCCAGCTTTCAGGATAAGTGTCACATTCAACAGATTACACATCATCCTTGCAATACTATTCAGAACCATGAGATGGAACTACTTACAGACAGTCTTGAATGTTTTATCTAACTGAATGTAGAGGCTATTAGATCTGAGGAGCAAAGCTCCTGTTAATTATAGTGAAGTTCTTTTGAGAAGTAATGCTTGTCATCAATAAGAGTTGGTTTCTGCCTGACTTTGACTGGAATAATTTTAGCTACTAATGTGCTACAGTACTTACCAGATATAACAACACAAACCACAAACATTTCATAGCATCAAAAATTATTCCCAGAGTCAGTGGCAAAATTAAGATGATTAGGAAACTATTTTCTCTTTACAGCTAACACCTTTTATTGCGCCAGTCACCTATGTACCTGTGTAAAAAGCTTGCAAAAAGAAAATGGCTACAGTTAGTAGTAACTTCCCATCTGTCTCAAGCTTTCCAGAGAGCGGAGTGAAAATGAAACTAACTAGAATTGTTCCAAACCTTGCCAGCATGTAAAGAACTTGCCTCAAAAGAAAACACATTAATTGTAGTCAATTTCCATCAATATTTACCCACAGAAGGGGCTGCAGACATTGCATTCTAGTCATTTTCCTCTGTAGCCTGTGAGTAAAATGTTTCCGGTGATGACCCTCCAAAGGGAAATCAGAAGGAAAAGCAAGAAAAGAAGAAAGGCAAAAACAGGAGAAGAGGGAGAGAGAGCAATAGAAGGCAAAAGTAACGACCAAGATGAGACAAGAAATGGAGAGAAAAGGGGAAAGGATGACAGCAAGACACACAGAAGTGCATGTCACCAAAAACTTTGAGCCAGCTGCCACCAGGGAGGTTTCAGGACCTAGTGGTCAGTACATTTCCCTGCCCTTCTTTACAATCAGAGGCCCATTTGAATCTTTTGAGGGGATGGGTCAAGGCCCACCCAAGAGCTAAAGGCCTGCCCCTCAACTGAGGAAGGATGATACTGAGCCCAGAACACAACTGATTTTGGCAAACAGCAAATGAATAAACAGGAACCAGAGTGAAGGGCAGTGGTAGTCAGCGTCCCTGCCTGATGATAGGGCCTATGGCCCATCAGCCAGAAAAGAAAGGTCCAGAGTCATTGCATACCCGGTGTGGGAGGGAGTATTCTCAGCAGGTCTCCCATCCCAGTACCCACCTGGCCTGATCATACATAGCTTCCAACAGCAGCTGGAATCAGACCAGATGTACTATGGCCCTACAGGGCCAGAGGACAGGCAAGGGGCCCTGAAGGGAGGAGACCCATGTACTTTATCTCCCCCTGGGGGTCCCAGGCACTACCAAGCATGGCATCCATCTCTGCCAGAAAGAGAGCCTCTCTGTCAGAGGGGAGGTTGAAGTGACCTGTTGGGAGGCAGGGGGCACCCTCGCTTCTCTGAGCCAAGCCGCACGCCAGAGGTTCACAGCTGAGGCCATGGTGCAAGAAGCTGTGTCTACAGTATCCCAAGCCTACAGAAGGTGGTCTTGGGATGCTATCCTGCCCTCCTCTAGGAAGGCATCATAATCCTCACAAGTCTCCTGTGGGAGTAGGTACCTGAACTTATTCATTGATCCCCACGCATCCATTGTATGTCTACCCACCAGGGCCTGGTTATTAGCCACGTATAGCTGGAAAGCAGAGGAGGAATACACCTTCCACCTCAGAAGACCTAACTCCCTTGCATCCTTCAATGCTGGGAGTGGATCACGGGGAACTGGCCCTGGGCCTAGCACCACTTCCACCACCCCTCAAGATGGTACTGGGTTATGGGTAAAGGAAGGAAACTCCGTCCCTGGAACCTGATATTTGAGGCCCACCGTGTCAGAAACTTGGGGGAATGGAACCAGGGGCTAGCCAGCGTGATGAGGCAAGATCCCAAACACTAGGGTGGAGAGGGACAGTAATGGGTTCAGCGGACGTGAACACCGGCCCAAAAGGTGTCAGCAGGCCCTTCAGGAGATTGAACCTCCATCCCCACATGGGCAGAAACACGGTGAAGAAGGTCAAAGTGCACTGTGAGAGCCCCCATGTAGGAGCATGGCACAGAGTTTAGGGCTCTGGCCAGTGCCAAACGAACAGGTGCTAAGCTGGACAAAGCAGTCCCGCGAGGACCCGTTGTGGTCTCTTGGGGGGATCATTCATGAAGCCGGTACCTAAAGGGTGACAGTGCCGGAGGCCAGGGATGAGGCCATTTACTTCCCCTTGAGGCACCTTCCTCTGGGCCAGAAGGGGAGGAACCCCTCGGGACCGCGATGATGGTGCCAGTGATGTCAGGGTGATAGAGTGCCGGGGGGAAGGCTTAACGGTACTGGGGCTCTTGTGCATGGGAGGTTCCAGTGTCGGGGACTTGGCACTGAGACCGGGGACAGTGTTTGGTGCCGCTCTGAATGCTGGTTTACCCCTCTTCCTGGCGGGTACCGGAGAGGGTGGTGTGGGCAATAGGAGGAGCACCTTCGCCGCTTCAAATGCCTGTGTAGCACGGGGCAGCACCGACTCCTGATCCTGTGGTGACCCCCATGTGGGGGACCGAGAGCAGTGCCGACGCCAGCACCGAACCAGTCTTCTTGCACTCTCTGGGGGAGCGACAGCAGGAAGGCTTTGGTGCTAAACCAGCATGCGGTACCGTAGGAGACCTCGAAGTCTTGGAGGTAGGCTGCCGCACTTTCCCTGAGGCCAACGCACAGCACCTTTGCTCTCTGTCTCTGATTTCCCTAGGCTTAAAGGACAGACAGACAGAGAAGGAGGTGACCAAGTGGGCTTTGCTCAGGCACCGAAGGCATCTGATGTGGGAATCGTCCTGCGGGAAGGCCTTGCCGCAGGCCCATAAGGTTTAAACCCTGGCATAGCGGGCAGCGGAGGGGAGCCGTGCTGTTGCTCCAAAGCCAGATGCTCGGAAGAGGAAACGCTCTTCTGTGGAACAATGTCCACGAAAAGGTATTCCCAGTCAAACAGATGGCTGATAAAAGAGAGAAGGCAGGCTGCTTGCATGATTGCAAGGAGCAGACTGTTCCACAAACCGTCACTGAGGCAGAAAATATGGAATTGAGGAGGGGGCTGGGCGGTGGCCAAATATATAGCCATGGGGTGGTGAGAGGGCAGTGGCCGCCAGCCCTCTCCTGACAGGCTAGGGCAAAAAGGTTTCCAACCAATCATGCACTGCAGCACAGATACACCTATTACTGAATGAATCCGAGCAGCAATCAAAGAAGAATTACTAGTTACGGATCTGGACAGTGCCCTTGGCTTTATAAAGTAGTCCAAGGAGCCAGTGGACGCTGTCCAGGAGCACCGCTGGCCCTGGAAAAGACCCAGGGCTCGGGAGCTGGGACTGGAGGCGCCAGCACTGTAAGCCCGGCATCAGCAATGCCCCTGACGCTGTCCATAGGAATTTTGTCTGTTTATGTGATGCACATGGGGAACATAGGTAGGCCTCACTATCAAAGCGCACCTCCTCATTGAGTTTTTTCTTACTCTAATTGACAGCCACCTTCTCCAGTGCTAGGAGGAGGGTGATGGGAAGGTCCCATAACTTAGTGGGGCCATGGACGCATTGTGCAAATAGAAACATGTTAGACAAAGTGCAACCAATTCCACTGCTGGAGATTCTGGAGGAGTTAGAGAAGTTGCTGAAACATGACATACTCTAAATAGACATGCACCAGGACTTTCCCATTACTGCAGAATGGACAAGTGTCAGGAGACTCTGTGAATCTGAAGGCCTGGAGCTGTGCATGGAGGAAGAGCTGAGAGCTCTAATGGTGTTCTCCCATGCTGCTAGAGTTGCGCTTGCCTCTAATCAGAAACAGATTCAGCAAAAGCTGCAATTATCCACATACTTCTTTTCTTTTCTGCTAGGAATAATAATTACCAGAGTGCCTTGCTACATTCAGCAGCTGCAGAGAACAACCAACTTGTTAGCTATGGAGGCAGAGGACCTTGAGACTGAAAAGGCTCTAACCTTGAAGCTTTGATCAGTC
This sequence comes from Podocnemis expansa, assembly GCA_007922195.1. Lineage (NCBI taxonomy): Eukaryota > Metazoa > Chordata > Testudines > Podocnemididae > Podocnemis > Podocnemis expansa. Next base: position 28,784,574 of record ML681997.1, read on the forward strand.
CTGCTGTTCGAAGTCTCCAAGCAGCTTACCATTCCCTTTGGAAATGGGTGGAGCTGAGCTAAGCTGGGGAGATCTGGTATAAAAAAAATCACCACCTAGGCAAACTCAAGAGCTACGATCAGAGTTAGCTAACAGGAGTTTAGGAGGGAATGTGAGAGGCTTTCTTTTGAGGTTCACACTGCATGTGATATCAAGATGGTCAGCAATAGAATGATGGATGTGTCATGCTCACTCTGCAGCAGATTGCCATGCTCTCTTTCCTGTCTGAAGACAAAAGGGATTTCCTGTGCCTGAAATGCAAATTTATCGCTGTATTAGGCTGAGGGTATGCCTATACCAGGGATGCTCAAAGTGCAGCCCCTGGGCAGCATGCGTCCTGCAAATGGGTTTTCTGCAGCCCCCGAATAAAAAATTTTAACGAGGTCAGCCACAGCCCACAGTGCTGGAAATAGAAAAAATCCAGCTGCTGCAGCAGAGAGCAGCCCCAGTCCGGGCTGGGAGTTTTGAAATCTCCCACTCTGAGCATGCTCTGAGCATTGTCAGGACAGGCGCCCCAGCACATGGCGTGGCCTCTGGAGCAGTGAAGGCTGGAATGTAAGGAAAGGGGTTCAGGAGAGGCAAAAGCCGGTGGCACAGCGTGGGGGGGGGGTTAGGGACAGGGTTTAAAGTATAGTTTGGTGGGCCCCAGCACCCTCCTAAATTTCCAGACCCCCCTTCATGCAGGTCCAGGCCCCCCTTCATGCACCCCAACTACTGCCCCCCAAATGCCTGCCCCACCACCCCAGCTACTGCCCCCTACATCTACTCCCCACCCCAGCTACTGGCCCCCAAATGCCTGCCCCTACCTACTACTGGCCCCCCAGCTACTCATCCCACACACCTACCCACCAGCTACTACCCCCCAAACACCTGCCCCCACCCCAGCTACTGCCCCCCCCCAAACACCTGCCCCCCACATCTACCACCCATCAGACTCTTTCCCCATGTCCTCCTCAGCCTCCATCCTCACCCGTTCCTCCCACCCACCCCCGCGTGCTTTCCCCACAGGCTGCCCCAACCCCCCCGCCCAAGGCTTTTTTACCCAATGAGGCAGGGAAGGGCTGCACAGGGACTCACAGCCCCCACCACCCTGCAGAGGTGGCTGAGAAGCTGGGCTGGGCTGAGGCATGGAGAGGGGGGCTAAATTGTGGTGCCAGCCAGCTGGCTGGCGAGAGGGGGCACAGGCCCAAGACTAGTCTGAGCCATGCATGCCACCCAGGCCCAGGCCCAGCAGGAAGGGACAGGGCCACGACAGGCCCCAAGAAAGGGGGGAAAGGTGGGCAGGCTTCCTCCAGCCCACAGCCCCTTCCTTGACCTGGCCCTGGGGGAATGCATCAGAATGCTGCATTCTGGTGTGTCCTATTTTTAGGGGGCCCCGGAACACAGCACTCTGGTGCATTCCCCCATTTTAGGGACCCCAGAACGTTGCCCCCTAAAAATAGAGGGGCCCTGCAATGCTGTTTCGGAGAGTTCCAGCTAACTTTAACCCCTGGTTAGGGAAGGTGTCTGGGACTCAGGGAAAGCGGCGGCACAGGGCAGGGATGTAGGGAAAGGTGTCAGGGACTTGGGGAAAGCTGGCAGCGCTAGGCAGGCATGTAAGGGAAGGTGTCAGACTTGGGAAAGCCGGGGGGTGTAAGGGAAGGTGTTGGGGACACAGGAAAGCTGGTGGCACAGGGCGGGAGGAGCTGGGAAGGGGATCAGGGAGCCACGAAAGCTGGTGGTGCAGGGTTGGGGGTTAGGGAAGGGGTTGGGGATGCGCAGGAAGCTGGTGGCAGAGTGGGAGAACTGGATCCCTCCCTCAGTGGGGATCTGGATCGATCCCTAGCCACCGTGGTTAGGGAGCAGGAATTTTGCGGCCTGCAGGCTTGCACCAAATCAGGCTCTGCTGCCCCCATGTATAAAAACTCTGGGCACCCCTGCTCTATATTGACAGAGGCAAATTCACCAGTCAGTGTTCTCTTCCAGGTTTGATTGAGCGGTCTCTCAAGACATGCTCAATCAAGTTATAGCTTGATGCTGTAATTCCAGCACCATAACTGGAGTAGCATTAAGCTGATTGGATGATATTTCCGGTACCCTTAGTGCAGCATGTACAGGGAGGTAACTGAGAGTTAGTAAGGTGACAAGAGATACACAAGGTATTTTAAATACCTTGTATATCTCCCATTGACTGCTCCCAAAAAGTAAGGTGAATGCAGACTAGGACTAAAAGATTGTTGAATTGGAGGGGCAAGTTGAGAGGCTACCGAGAATCAGATAAGCTATGGAATTCCTAGACATCCAGGCTGGGAAACGCAAGAATCATGGATGAAGACTGATGCTGGTCACACAAGAATCAGTGAGAGAAGAAGTCAAAGAGAAAGCCAGAGTCAAGAGGTCATGACACTGTTCTTCACAGTTGGAGACAGATGAGGATAGGAAGACTATGACCAATTCCACATTCCTAGAAATTTCAAACTGATGTAAAGTCTTCAGTCTGAAAACCATGTAAGATACCTCTGCAGATTCAAAGGAAGGGAGAGATATACAGGACACACATGCCCAACCTGTGTGAAAATTAAGCTTACTGCAAAGAGTTCACCAACGATCCTAGGGTATCCTACACATTATATATAGGTGCAAAGGAGCTGTGGTTTGGTTGTCTGTAGCAGACACCAACCAGTACCCATCTTGTATTTTAAGAAGAAAGGGGAGTTTAATGGTAAGGAATATATATATATATATAGAGAGAGAGAGAGAGAGAGAGATATCAGATGTCAGGAATTGTAGAAAATTGATAAGAGAAGCCAAGGGACGCAAGGAAAAATCTATGGCTACCAGAGTAAAGGACAATAGTTTATCAAATACATTAAGTACAAAAGGAATCCAGAAAATGATATTAGTCCATTACTAGACAGCAGTGGTAGCCTCATCAATAATAATGCAGAAACAGCAGAGATTTTCAATAAATATTTCTGTTCTGTATCTGGAGAAAAACTAACGATGCACTCTGTTCATATGATGACAATAACACTCTTTCCATTCCACTAGTATCTCTGAATGATGTAACATGAAAGAATTTTGTAAAAATATATATATTGCATCCAAGAGTTTTAAGAGAGCTGGCTGAGGACCTCCCTAGAGAGTTTATGTTAATCTTTAAAAAGTATTGGCTCACAGGGAAAGGTGCAGAAGTCTGAAAGAAAGCTAATATTCTGACAATTTTTAAAATGGCTGAATGGGATGATCTGGGTAATTATAGTTTAGTTAGCCTGACATCATTTACAGGTTAGATCAGGGGTAGCCAAACTCATGGAACTCAAGAGCCACACAGATTTATTATTAAACCTTCAAGAGCCACACTGAGGCATATAGCCATATATTTTTACTTACCAAACTGATTTGCTGATGTTCTTCTGTGAGCCACACTTTTTCATTCAAGAGTCACATGTGTCTCTTGAGCTACAGTTTGCCCGCGGCTGGGCTAGATAATTAAGTCATTTAATAATGCACTAAAGGAAGGTAATATAATTAATGCAAGTCAATCTGGGTTTATGGAAAATAGCTCCCATCAAACAAACTCAATATCCTTTTATGATGAGATCACAAGTTTGGCTGATAAAGGAAATAACATTCATGTAATATATTTGGATTTCTGTAAGGCATTTGCCATTGGGCTGCAGGGCATTTTGATTAAAAAAAATAAAATGATACAAAATTAACATGTCACCTAGTAAACAAATTAAAAACTGGCTAACTGATAGGTCTCAATGTAACTATAAACAGGGAATCATCGGGTGGGGCTATGTCAAGGAAGGTTCTACAGGGATCAGTTCTTGGTACAACACTAGTTAACATTTTTATCAATGACCTAGAAGTAGGATTGCCACCTTTCTAAGTGCTGGTAGTTGGACCCCTGAGGCCCTGCCCCATATCCTGCCTCTTCCCCAAAGACTCACCCTTGCTCTACCTCTTCCCATGAGGCCCTGCTCCTATACAGTGTCTTCCCTCAAGGCCCTGCCCCTGCTCTACTTCTTCCTCCCCAAGACTCACCCCCATCACTTGCTCCTCCTTCCCCACCCTCCCAGATTGTGTCATGGACCCTCCCTGCAGGCAAGAGGTAGCTCTGGCAGAGGAGGACCTGGCACAGGTTAATGACCCAGTGCCTCCTCCAACCCTGCACTAACCAGACTTTTGGTAACCTAAATGGCACCTGGATACAGAAGCCAAAAACCAGACAATCTGGGTGAAACCTGGGTGGCAACCTTACCATATTCACTTCGCTTTTTCTTTCCCCATTCCCCTATCCCCTTCTTCTGCCTGCCCTATCTACTTTCCTCTTCCCTTGCACTTCCTCACCTCCTAACCCCTTCTCTTCTCCCTGCTCCATCCCCTCCCATCCCATCCCCTTTCCTCTCCATATGGTCCCCTTCCCCATCCCCTTTTCTTTCCCCTGCCCTATCCCATTCTTCTTCCTTCCCCACTGCCTCTGCCCTCTACCTCACCTACTTGCCCTGCCCTCCCACAGGCACTCACTGTTGTACAGAAACAGGACCCAGCACATGTAGAATAGGACAAAAACAGGCACTGGCAGCCAGGAGGCAGCATGTCAGAGCTGAATGAGCCAGAGCAGTATGGGGAGGACAGATCCACCCACTGTTCTCCTGACAGGCTGAGCATAGCAAGCCCTGCCTGCTCAGTGCTTGTAGAAAATCTTGGGAGTCAGGGTAGTGGGAAAGGGGTTAGTGCTTCCTCCCCCAACTACACCTATGATGACCCAGTGCTTCCCTCTGCCCATGATAACTGGACTTTTGGTTTCTGATCAGCACTACTGACTCGACACTGCCAGGCTCCCTTTATAACTGGACTTTGCAGTTGAATACGGAACACCTGACAAACCTATCTGGAAGAAAACATAAAATCATCGTTGATAAAGCAATAAAGATGAAGCAACAATTGGGAAAGTGGTAAGTAACGAAGACAGGTCACTGATACAGAGTGATCCAGATTGCTTGGTAAATTAGGCACAAGCAAACAATATGCACTTTAATACTAAAGCTAAATGTAAATGTATGCATCAGGGAACAAAGAATGCAGGCCATTCTTACAGGATGGGAGACTGCAGTGGGAAGCAGTGACACTGAGAAAGATTTGTGGCTTGTGGTGAATAATCAGTTGAACATGAGCACCCAGTGCAACCGCGTGGCCAAAAGAGCTAATGTGTTCATGAGCTACATAAACAGGAGAATCATGTAACAGTAGAGAGGTTATTTTACCTCTGTACTTGGCTTTGTTACAACCACTCCTGGAATACTGTGTCCAACTCTGGAGTCCACAGTTCAGGAACGATTTTAAGAAATAGGAGAGGGCTCAGAGAATAGCGATGAGAAAATGGTTAAAATATTAGTAAACCACCTTAATATGACAGATTCACAAACCTCAATCTATTTAACTTAACAAAGAGAAGGTTAAAGAGTGACTTGATTACAGTCTATAGCAGAGGTTTTCAAACTTAAGTGTCGGGACCCAATACTGGCTCACAGCCCCTCAGGCACTGAGTCATGGCACCCCCTGCTGCCACTGCCAAACAACTGGCATGTATTGTTCAAAGATGTAAGTGTTGAGTTGCGGGCATAAATGATGTTTTTCAACTGGGTCCTGAGAATAAAAACGTTTGAAAACCACTGGTCTACAAGAATCAACATGGGGAACAAATACCTAATAATGGGCCTTTTAATGTGGTAGCCAAAGGTATATAAAGCTCCAAAGGGTACAAGTTAATACAAGACAAATTCAGATATGAAATTAGGTTTAACTTTTTAACAGTGAGAGGAATTAATCACTGGAACAATCTACCAAGGGTTCTGCTGTATTCTCCATCACTGACAATTTTAAAATCATATTGGATGTTTTTCTAAAAGATCTGCTCTAGAAATTATTCTGGGAAGGTTCTATGGCCTGGGCTATAAAGAAGACTAGATGATCACAGTGGATCTTTCCAGCCTTGGAATCAGTGAATCTATAAGACCTCCAGCAGATACAGACTTATAATTGAAGTCGCAATTATTAAAGTAGGACTCTGAGATTTTCTTCCATGAAAGCTCATGCAATAAACAAATTTCTTAGTCTTTAAGTGCCACAGGACTCCTTGTTTGTTTTGTTGAACTAGACTAACATGGGTGCCCCTTTGCAACTCATACTTCAAGTCATCCTCTATAAAAGCAGACTTCACTGGAAGCAGGTTTGAGCATGCTGTATTCATGAGACATGAACATGGCATGCAAGTAAAATCTTCAGAAGATATGCAGAGAGCTTGAACATAGACTAGATCCCATTTTTTCCCCTTAGTAATGAACAATGTATTGCATATGCTAAGCCATGCCTGCCCCATAAAAGCCTCCTCCACCTTTCTCCCTACCAACTAGTCTGTTATTCCCTACCCCAGAATGGACTTCCGGGGTGGGGGGTGGGGGCTGAATCATTCAGTTACTGTTTTCCAAAGAATGATGATTACAGGGAGTGTGGCTTGTGATACAGACCATATTCTGTAGAAACTTTTCATAGTAAAAAGCAGTATGCCTCTGTATCTGTCCATTTCACAGTTGCCCAGAAGCGGGGACAATCCCAAAGAAGCATGGAGCCAGGGTGTGAGGTCCTGTTTTGAAGGAGCTGGGAGAGACACTGCACCATTCACCATACCTTTGCTGTTGATTAAGTGAGAGGTTTCTGGTCTAGTCTTGGGCTCCAGGTAACTTAGTGAAGTCGTAGTATAGCTCTCCTAAATTTCTCTTTCTTGGCCAAGACAAAAGCAGCCTTCTGGAGTTGCATGGATTGGAGAGAACACAGAGCAGAGCATCATAGCTATAAAGATGTGTGTGAGAGAAATCTGGTGCAGCCCTTAGCCCAAGGTAACTTGCTAAAATTTCAGCATCTCTCCCTCCTTCTCCTTTTCACAGCTGGCAGGCAGTCATACAGGCAGGGCTTTCAGGGACAGGCATTGGTGGAGTGGTTCAAATTTTCCTTTGGATCAAATCTCTCTATCCTAGCTTAAGAATTTGTCAGTTTTCATCCCTTGTGGGGGTCAAGCTTGTGTAGAGAACAACTGCTATTATATAAAAATAGCCATAACCCATGGCTATAGCCCAAGCACCTCACATTTTCTTTCTTGTCTACTTAGAAAGGATGTTTTAACCATGTTAGGAAAACAGGTTTTAATTGTGCAAGGTACTTGCGTTAAAGCAGGGCTCCCAAGCACACTTATACTTTGTTTTTATTGCCCACCTGGGCCTGGAGACACCATCTATTGAACCTTTTGCCACAAACATGTTGTAACAATCTGGTGTAGTGCTGATAGCATCCAAAGCTCCTGCTCCCCTCTCCCAGAATTCTTACCAGAGAGAAACATGGAAGACTTGAGCAGCAGAAAAAGAAGCTGGGCCCTAAGCATTTCCGTTTAGGAGGAGACACAACTGCTTCAGGTTCAGGAGACTGAATCTCTTGGAAACAAATTGCTAAACCAGTCATTGCTGGCAGCTCTTCACTGTTGCAGTGGAACTTAAATACAACAGTTTTAATCTCTCTATGAAACTCTGATTCTTAGCAAAGGAAATTATAAGAGGTTATCTACGACTCCACAAATCTTGCCATTTTGAGTGGCTTTGAGCAAGTCGCTTTAGGTTCAGATCCTTAAACACCTTTGAGGCTCTGGTCGCCAGTCTTGTTGTTCCTGATTTCTAGACACCTAAAGATGCAGATGGGCACCTAGTGAGATTTTAAAAGATGTCTAGGCACTTATGTGAATCTTTTGAAGGTGCATAAATCCTTGCAAATCTGGCCATCTGTGCCATTCTTTCCTCACGGCGGTGATAGTGTGCAGGTGTGTTGGTAGCATTGCTGGGCTGTGTTATACACCGGGCTCTTTGGTTTGGGTTTTAATTTTTCCCAGGAATTTATTGGTGTTAATTATTATAACTAAAACAGCTGAAAAATTATGCAAAATTTTATTATTAATTTTTCTGAGTGAACACTGGAGTTTATTTTGGTGGCTGGAAGGACAGGGTAAAAAGTATTCAGTGTAGATTAATGCTTTGATGAATGAAATTCAATGTGGTTTGCTGCAGAACTGAAACAGAACTCAAAATACAAAGCTACCTCTAAGTTTAAGAAAACAATATATACTCCCCAGCTAAAACTTTTCATTTGAATAAGTTGTTTACTCTTGTAGATTTAGAACTAATAACCTATAAATATTTAGATTTACTAATGGGGCCTGATATTTTACAACACTCACTGCCTTATGTAAAGTGCTACAGCCTCATTTTCAAAAGTCCTGAATAGTATAGGCTTGCAACAATCTTTTTAAGGAGTCTTTTCCCAGGCCTGTTTTCCTGGTTTTAGATGAATTTTGAAAATACTCTCTCCATATCAGCTGAGCCAGGAAGGACTTTGAGAATGCAAGAGGCAGCACGGTTCACAGTTGGAGTGTGGACGCAGTGTTATTTTCCAGAACTCCAGGGTACTGATGGAGCAATTGTTCAGGGAAGATATTGCTCTGTGGGCATGGAATTCACTTTCCAGTTTTGATCCTTCTTCATTAGAAGTCAAAGGCGGACAAGTTCCAGAGGGGTAGTTGTGTTAGTCTGTGTACAGCAAAAACAACGAGACTCCTATTGCACCTTAAAGACTAATAAATTTCTTTGGGCATAAACTTTCATAGGCTCTAAACTGACTTTGACAGAGGCATCAAAGGCGCAGTACACTTCAAATTTATCAGCTGAGGCCACACTTCTAGGATGAGGTCCAAAACAGCACAAATGAGAGTCATCTTTTCTAGAATGATGATTCACTGTAAAGAGCTTCAGGGGACATATTACAAGTGCCAATACCTTCGTACTTCTTTTACAAGTCTTTGTAAAAAATTTTAAAAGCCTTTGCACAGTTGTTCTGCTCAGTGCTAGCAGCACAGAAATGAAAAGATTTGTTTTTTCTGGAATCTCCCCAGATATGCTTTTGCAAGAAAGTTCTGCACAGATAGCATTAACTGGAATGCCCTACTCCTCTGTATTAAAAATGTGCCTTCTGTTGAAGACATGGCTTCTCATTTCTTCTGTGCTTCATGTAGTAGATGAAGTGTTTCAATCAGGAATTTAAGTTTTGTCTAAAACTTTGCGTAATTTCTTGTGTAGCCACTTGAGATTTCAGCTTTTTGGCTTTTCCACTGCTGAACTCTTTATAATCTAAAAGTCATATTAAGACACCCATGCTTTCTGAACACTCTGTGCAGCCAAATACAGACTAAATGATCTTGTCAGTAAAACTGCAACTGGAATGTTGCATTCAAATGTGATCTCATCACAAATATCGTAGAAAAGGTTTTTAGTTTTACTAAGATGCTTATGCCGTTTTCAAGAATTTATTACAAATCTTTTAAAGTCAGTCATTCTGGGAACACCTGTTGCATGAGACAGCAACGTGCAGCAGGTAAGCTGGACAAGGCAAACTATGCAATTCAAATTTTCCATTCAGCTTTAAAGTTTGTGTGAAATTTGTGCAGCAAGCAGCTCAGGTCATAGTTGCCATATCCTTCCAAATAAGTGCATGCTCATTTAAAGTTTTACTGAGCCAGGCTGCAACTATTTGTCTGTGTGCAGACTTTACAAACTCCTGATCTGCTAGTATGAGTGCTGGCTTCTTCATAAACAAAAATCAAAAAATGAAAACAAAATTGCCAATGGTGCATGGTCAAGAACATCTAATGATTAGTTAAAAAACTATTTCCATCTAACCTCTCTTTAATTTTATTGATCAGAGCAACATTATTCTCCTCCAAGTATTTCTTGGACAGACACTGAATTTGACAAAGATTTTGCAGATGGACAGAAATTTCATACGAAGTCTGCTAAAGGACCACCAGCAAGGCCTAGTGGTTGCCCTGAAAAGCAGAGGGCACCTACAAAGTCACTACTACATGCAGTGTTCCCTCTAACGTGATGATGCGGCTGAGCAAGTTATGGATGCAGGTGAGCAAGTTATGGATGCGGCTGAGCAAGTTCCCCAACCTATATGGGTCCTTCCCCACTGCCTGCTGGCCCCCAAAGCATATCCATAACTTGCTCAGCTGCATCATCAGCTTAGAGGGAACACTGCTGTCATTACCATATTGTGTCATGGAAAATGGTAATGATAATGAATGCAGCATTAAAACACCACAACGTTGTGTTTTTTTTAATTATTTTAAAATAAAAAAAAATTACCAGAATGTCTTATTTTACTGAAAACTGATTTTTTCCCAGTAAATGAACATTTTTCATGACCCTTTCATTAATGTTCATGAGACTAAGAAAAGCAAAAATATCCTAAATTTGCAAATATAAACTCGAAAAACACCTAAAAAGTAAAAAAGTTGATGTGTTGCTTTATTTTCCACAGCAGCCCGTTTTAAAATTAAAAAAAAGAGTCCTACATTGTTTCTAACCAGTTCAAATGTGCCTTTATTTGTTTTACTTAATTGGTCCCTGTTAGTATTTTATTCACAGTATATTTTATTTTCTTTCATTTTATTAGGGTTTTCTTCCTGCTCCTCCTTGCCCCCCAGTGTAGCCCTTCTGTAGAGACTAACATTCCCCCTGCCAAAAAAAAAAAAAAAAAATCAAAAACACCCACACCAAGGCTCAAACCCATGACTTTCTGACTCAGAGTCTGTTGTTTACCCACTGTACCACAGAAGTCCATATTATTCAACTTTCTCAGAGCCAAGGGAACTGTATGTTCTGCTCCCCTCTGTTTCCTATGTACAGGAGACAGCCTCAGGCTCATGGGTTTGAATCCTGCGTTAGGCATTTCTTTTTCAAACATTATATTCATAAGTAACATGGGGGCAGGGGAATCACCTATTTTTAGAATGTCTGAGGACAGCTGCCAGTCAGGACATGAAGGTAAAAAGGAGGACATGTCCTCCTTTTGTCAGATGTCCAAACCTAGTCCTGGGGAAGCTGCTTGCTCCCTCCCAGGCAGCGGGGGGCTGGGAGGGGCATTCCCTGAGTCCTGCAGCTGGGCACCTCCTCCACGCGCCCTCCAGCTGACTTCCGCAAGTCCGCTGGGCTCCCCTTCCCCTGGGTCCCTGACTCCCTCAGGCCACTGCCCCCACTGCCAGAGCCACTCCCATGCAGAGCATACCTCTCACTGCCGCCATTCTTCTGGGCAGCAGGAAACTGTGCTGAAAAGTTTAAAATCTCCTCCCTGAGCATATTCAGGGGAGATTTTAAACTCCATGGAACTGCTCCCTGCCGACTGGAAGAATGTGTGCTCCAGCCAGAAGGAGCAGCAGCTGAAGCCCTGCGCCAGGGGTGGCAAGTCGTGCGCACGTGCGCAGCTTAGAGAGAACATTGACTACATGCCAATCTCACTTTCTGCCATGACAGGTTGAATGCTGATCCCCATGTTTGCTTGTTTCTAGTCTCACCTTTGTTTTATTCTTACTTGCTCTCCAAACATTCTTTAATCTGGTCAGCCTGAGGTCAACTTTGATGCCACACCATTTGCAGTGCATACACTCAATTTCACCCTTTGTTCTGAGACAGTTTTTTTGTTTTCTTCCCATTCTAGTGTCATATCTTTAAACCATTATCTGTTAACAGTTTCCAAGTATTTGGGGGGGGGGGGGATTCACCAGTATGTTCCGATGCACTTCAGAGCTTGCATTCCTGCCTGTGTGTTTACTGCATGAATCTTTTAGACAAGGGGTCTCAAACACATGGCCCGTGGGCCGCATGCAGTCCTTAAAGCTATTTCCTGCGGCCTGCAGTGACACTATTGTTACCAATATTTGCAATATTGTTGTATGAGAAGGTAACAGTGGGTGTGGCCCTTGGGCTAATGTACTGATCCTCATACAGCCCTGTACTAGTCCTCAAGCAGCCCTCATGGTGATTTGAGTTTGAGACCCCTGTTTTACACCAATATGTAGCCTACCTTCAACAGGCAGCTTTGCATATACACACACACAGATCAATATATTATTGCAATACATAACTTGTGCAATGTATTATGCTATTCTAATAAAACAAGGTTTATACATATTTGAATCATGCAGAAGTAGGGTAAATATCATAAAAATGAGTAACTTTTTGTAAAACAAAAGGTGGTGGGGGTTTTTTTGTTGTGAAAATTAGCTTAAACTCAATATAAAGTGGCTTAGAGAGGAGGTTAGATTAGAAGCCTGGTGGCCCATTCTTGCTTTAACTTATGATTCTATGATACAATTAAATTAAGATTGTGAGGTGCTCAGATACTACAGTAAGGGAGCAGGGAAGTACTTAAAGTAGGCAGAGAGGGGTACCACTGTCTAAGGTACTTACTTGCCAAAAGTTACTGTAATATCTGAGCATCTCATATTAGCTATACCCACTATCTACCTATTATAGGTTGCTCTCTGGCAGAAGCAACCACCTGTGTCACTCAACGTCTAGACTTCCTCTGACCTTTGGATTCTGGCTACAGGGTCTGAAGGGGAGGATGACCAACCTACAGAAGTCCTCAGTCCTCCATAGCTCGCCCTAGGCTCATGCACTGAAGGTTTTGGCAAGATGGTTACAAGAATATGAGAGAGATGTAAAGGCCCAGAGCAGTTTTGTTTAGGGATGGTCTGCTTGCTCATGCAAGGGTGACCCTAGAAAAGGTGGGACAAAACAAGGCTTTCCTCATTGTTTGATATACACTGCTCCCAGTTAAAGAGGGGAAACCATCTAGTTTTAGTACTACTCTGTATGGACATTTAATCAAAACAAACATAAAACTGAAAAGCAGATGCAGCTGACTTAGAGTAACCTTGTCGTCATTACCCAGGAAACAGGGATTTGCTGATCCTGGGGCTGTCTCCGCTTTCCACCACTCTCCTATAGCAAGCAGGCTTGCCTCTGTCACATTTCCTTTATGTTTCTCAGTGGCTGTAAATAGACATTACATATGATTATATTTGAATTTATAACACAGAGCTTTTGTTGTGAAGCGTCATTGGCCCTGTGAGAACAATCGGTGAAAATGATCACAACTATGCACAGGACTAAGAATTGTTCAACAGTAGGTTAGCTCAGCAGAATTGTTCTCTGCACAAGGATAAAGAGCTGGGTTTTTTGGGAGTTAGAAAGCTTCCCTCTCTAGCCACAGAGTCTTATGAAAATTATTATATACATAAAAAACCAATTATCAAGATATTAGACCAGATTCAATGGTCTATATAAAAAGTGAATTGCCAGCAATGACCCACCCTCTTGCCTTCATTGCTGGAATGTCAGTGTTGCACCCACCCACCCTCCTTCCCAGAGTGCTGCCAGCTTCTGGAGCACTGCCAGACTGAGCACCCTAGCCCCAAGTGCCACACCACACCCTAGCGCTGGCCCACCCTCCCCGCTGCTGGAAAGTCAGTGCAGTGCCAACCCACCACAGCCCCCAGAGTGCTGCTAGCCCCTGCGGAACTGCTGGCCTGAGCATCCCGACCCTGCATGTGCTGCCAATCCACGCAATGTTGGTCCACCCCCTTGCTGAAGTGTTGGACTAGCCTGCCTCAGGGCCGACCCACCTTGGGCTGGCTAGTCTGCCCACCCCAGCACAAGGAAGCCTGAGCACCAGGGGAGCCAGCCAAGACCAGCCATGGAGAACCAGACCAAGTGAGCCTGTCCCAGTACTCTGTTGCCCCCTCTCTCTGGCTGGGTGAGCACCTACACCCTTGCCCCTACCTGCTTCAGTGGAGAGGCTGGTTGAGAGTTCTACCACCACCAGGTCCCTGCAATCAGCAGGTCATAACAGGAGGAGGCAGAGTGTGGGTGGCCTTGCATACCCAGTTGCCATGCTAGGGTACTTAAGAAACTGACTGAATCAGTCTCAGAACCATTAGTGGTCAGAGGATGGATGAGGTCCCAGAGGACTGGAGAAAGGCCATCATAGTACTTATCTGTAAAATGTGGAGGGAGGACTCGAATTATAAACCTATCTGCCTAACTTCTACACCTTCATAGATGCTGGAACAAATTAAGCAATCACTATGTCAGTATCTAAAGGATAATAGGGTAACAAGCAATAGCCAATATGGCCTTGTCAAGAACAAATTGTGCCAAGTCAACACAATTTCCTTCTGAGGGTAACTGGGCTAGTAATTGAGAGGAAGATGTAGGTCTGCTAGATCTTGATGTAAGTTACACATTGGACATATTCCCATGTGACATTTGTGACCAGGGCAATGCTAACTCTGGGTCCACAGGGCTGCAGTTCCACCCATCTCCAGCTATGCCCTGGCAGTGGCAGGGGCTGGATCTGGGCTGGGGCTGTGTTGCTGCCAGCTGGCTGCAGCAGGAGCCGGAGCCGGGCCAGGCTGCTGGTGGGAGGAGCCCAATCTAGCTACCAACTCTGGCTTAGGGGCTGGATCTGGCCCAGATGGCAGGGCTGCGTGGCAGGGGAGGCTTAAGCCCTGACCCTTTTTCAGGGCAGCAACGGCCCTGTTTGAGACATTACATTTGTCTAATCTGGACTGGTGAACAGCTGTATAAACCTAATCCCCTTCTCCTGGTGTCCATCTTATTCTCCTCTGGTGTGAGAATCCCCACTCCTTGGCTGTTCGTGCCCATCTTCCAGCAAACAAGTTGCTCCTAGCTGAGTGAGTGAGTGGCTCTTGCCAGCCACTCTTTGGATTCTAGAACAAAATGATCCTACACAATACCACCCAATCCCAGATACAACCCTAGGAATATTCATTTTACAATGTTAAATGCTGCCCACTGAACAATGCAAGCTCAAACAAGTTCATCAGTTTAGCAAAGAAATTGATAGGCAGCCGCCTTGTTATTCCTGGTGAAGTTTCCCTTATACTTCAAACCAAGAACACTGCCTTAGGAAAAAAAATGTATTGGCTACAGAAGGATTTTAAATGATTATAAATTGAAAGGTAGCAAGCTAGATTTGGTCCAGAGGAAGTGAAAGCAAAAAAACACAAACACATTTTGAACTAAACTTAATACTTCCAGCAAACTTCAATTCAGGAGATTCTCACCCAGAGGTGGCCTTAGGCAACTGGGGCACCTAAGTGAAGGCCCTTTATGGGCCCCCCTACAGGGCCCCACTGCCACCCTCACTGGGGCCCCAATCCCCCCTGCAGCTCTAACCATCCCCCCACAGTCCCAACTCCCATGGGGGAGTGGAGTGGGGGGCCAGACTGCCAGCCGCCCTCCTGGCCTTTCTGCAGCAGGGGTGGAGCAGTGCTCCCCACCTACCCCAAGCCAGCTGCACCTCCCCAGGGGGAGGGAGGAGATCAGCCGGTGTGGAGCTGTGGCTTGTGGGGGCTGGGCCCTGCAGCGGCCTGTTCCGAAGAGTTCGGGCTGCTTCACCCCCAGCCACCCCAGGCCAGAACAGACCTGATTCAGGGCCTGGGGGTAAGTGGGCTGGCCAGGGGCGAAGCAGCCCAAACTCTTCGGCACAGGCTGCTCCAGGTCCCTGCCCCTGCAAGCTGCACTCCTCACCGGCTGCTCTCCTCCCTCCCCCTGGGGAGGCACAGCTGGCTGGGGGTAGGCAGACAGCACTGCTCCACCCCCACTGCAGAGAAGCTGGGTGGGCAAGCGGGTGGTGCAGCTTCTAGCCCTGGTGGTCTGCAGTCTGCGGCTTTCCACTTGCCCACCACCCCATGAGAGCTAGGTTAGGTGGAGCAAGTGACAGCTACAGGCATGCCCCTTGCCCGCAGGCCATGCCCCCTGCCGGGGACAGGGTGGGGAGCAGTAGCCGCAGTCACGGGGTCATCCGGCCTTTGAAGGGACTGGAAGCGGCTGCCACTGCCACGGGCAGCTAGGCCCCAGATCTCTGGCCCGATCCAGCCAGAGACCAGGAGAGGCGGGGCCCCACCAGGACCTGGGGCACTGGCGCCAGCATTTGGGGCACAGGCCCTGTGTGCCAGGTGCCAGCGACGCCCCTGGCTACAGGCCCCCTTACTGCTCAAGGCCCTAGGCGGCTGCCTGCTTCACTTACCCCAAAAGCTGTCTGTGTTCTCACTGGAGGCTAGCTGGTTTCTCTTCAAGTGATCTCTTCCTTTTGATCAGCACCTCAAATACCATCAAGCAACTGCAGATGGAGGTGCAAGAGAGAGAGAGAGCATGCATGGCAAGTGCCTTTCCCTGCCCCCATTTTAAGAAAAAAGAAAGTAATATTCTCCCTCCTCCCCAGGGGCTTTGCCTCGCCTCTTGAGGATCAGGTGACAATGTCTTCGTAGGGACACAACTGTGACCTGAGTCAGTGAGCATTACCTCATTGTGCCTCCAAGCTGGGCCAAGGAAAGGGAGAATACAGCTGGTTCTTTGCTGATGTCTAGGCCAGTCCATTTTTCTTGGAAAGCAGAGCTGGGTTTGTCCTATAAAAGCCTGTAAGAGAGGTGAACAGCCTCTCTTGTCTTGGAGAATTTTTCCTGGATACATTTCAAGTCATGAGAACACATCTTTGGGACTATTACATAGTGAAGTCTCATAACCAGACACTTGATATTGGAACAAACATTACTCAGGACATCACAAGCATTCAAAAAAGATCATATGACATACTTCGCATTAAACAATATGCAATTAGATTGAGGGTGTACATGGTGGTGCAGAGTATAAAAACAATTTCACAAGCAAACTAGAGAAGTGTGGTCTAAACTAAATTTCTATAAGGTAGTGCAAAACTAGTTGAAAAAACTATATACAAAGTTGTTTGCCATCATACTGGAGGGAAGTATATAGTGGGGTCCTGCATCTGGCACTACCTTCATTTATGACTTTGATAAGGGAGTGCCTATAAAATCTGAAGAAAATCTGAAGACAACAAAACTGGTAGGGGATAAGGGAGTGCCTATAAAATCTGAAGAAAATCTGAAGACAACAAAACTGGTAGGGGATGCAAGTACTTTGGGGGATAGGATTAGAATTCCAAACAGCACTGACAAATTGAAGAAGTGGTTGACAAGATGACATTCAGTGAAGACAAGTGCACTTAGGAAAGAAAAACCCCACAAGATGTGGAATAAACGACAAGGTGATAATACTGCTGAAAAGGATGTGGTTGCTCCAGGGTATCACAAATTGAATGATTCGACAATGTGATGCACTTGTAGAGGCAGGCTAATACCATTCTGGAATGTATTAACAAGAGTGTCATATGTAAAACAAAGGAAGTAATTGTCTGACTCTGCTCTGCACTGGTGAGGCCTCAGACAGGGAAGTATCCAGTTCAGGAAGATGTGGACAAACTGGAAAGAGTCTAGACATTTTTAGAAAGGCTGATCTCTGAGGAAAGAATAAAAAATGGGTCATATTTAGACTTGAAAAAGAAAAATGAGGGGGGCATTGTTAACAGTGTTCAAATATGTTAAGAGTGGTTATAAAGGGGACAGGGGTCAGTTGGTCAGAAAAGCCACAATCGTGAATTTGTTTCATTTAATATAGTACTGTATATTCATATTTACACAATATGCCAGGAGAAAATTGGTTTATACACATACAATTCTCACAGAAAAATGACTGACCAAGTGTTATTTTATCAACTATAACTGGTTAACACAATAAAAACATCCTGATTGGTTAATAATTCCAATCACACAGTTTTAAAACATCATGGGATGCAAAGAGGAGATGGATTAAAGAGATATTTGTGGCTCTGAGGCCTCACTATATCACTGCTGTGGGGTGGAAGTGGACTTGACTTGTACATCAGCCTTGCCAAGGCCCAGGAGTGAACCTGATCTCAGACAGTAGTTTGAATGTGAGAAGCACTAGGCAAGGGAGCAGCTGCACTCTCTGCTAGCTGATGCTTCCCAGTAAGTCCTCAAGGACAGCGCCTATTTAAATAGGCTTCAATGAAAATAAAGTGACATTTTTGCTTGAAGAATGAGCTTTGCAATGGCGAGAGTCCCACACCTGCCCCATCTGTGGCAGTGATATAGTGCCAAAAGGCAGTGCAGGCGGTAGGGCGTGTGTGTTGCAGAAAGTCTGTGAACAGGGTGGCTGAGGCTTGGAGAGGACCCCTGCACCCCCAGTGTCCCTCCTTTTGCAAACAGTGCTGATTTCTCTTCCCATGTGTCAACCATATGCCATGACAGGGTTCATACTGTTCCTAGGCAAAATGTCACAGGCTCCAGGCATTCCTGTTCAAAACTAACCCTTATGACTCAGTCTGCTCCTGAACCAGACACTCCATCAGGCATTCAGTGCTGAGAGCAATATTTGCTCTCTGATGACCTCCTTCTTTGAGTAAGCAGACAAAATGGACCTGCTATCATGGGAAACGTTCCTGGCTCATACCACCCTGGTAAAGGTGGGTAGCTATGGGTGGTTTACAAGCTTCCCCTGGGGAAGGCAAGCTCCTTGGACCCTGCCCCCCCCAGACTCCAACCCCAGGCCCACCTATGCACAAGGTCCCACCCCAGACCTCTTCCCTTACCCCTCACTAGTCACTGCATGGGTCTTTGGCTGTCTTTGTCCTCTCCTCACCCCTCCCTGCCCCACTCCCACCTGTCCTCCCCACTCTCTGCCCGACACGAGAGGTAGCTGCTTATGTGTCCCTCCAAAGGCAGGAACTGGGTCAGTGTGAGATGGGGGCTAGCTGCTGTAGAAAAACTCATTTACACAGCCTGTTCCTCCCTCCCCGGCTGACTGGGGCAGTAACCAGACCTATAGACTTAAGTGTAAACAGAACTCCAGCCCCCAATAGGAAGCTCGGGAGAGACACAGAAGTTTGGGTAGGAGAAAGGAGAGGTGCAGATAGCAATTTGAGAGGAGGTGAGCTGAGGCAGAAGCTCCATATCCCAGAACAAAGGCCAGGTGGGTGGCTGAGTAACTTCTCTCCTGAGGTTCCTCCTCACCCTCATAAAATCCCAGTTTTCTTTGATCCAAGATTAATTTTCAAAACACTTAACACTTCTAAAGCACTTTCCATCTGATGACCTCAGGGCACCTGAACAAAAGCAATGAAGCAAGCAACAATACTTTGAGATAAGCAAGTATTAGCCTTTTTTTTTGAATGAAGAAACTGAGGCACAGGCTGATCACCTCTGGGGAAAAAAAAAAAAAAGTCCCCTTGAGAGCAAGCCTTAAATGACTGGTAGTCCTATGTCACAATGCAAGTCTGTGACTGGGGCCATTATAAACCCTCAAAATCTTCATATGCCTCACTCTGCTTTCAACAAGCCATGCTGCTTCTTCATTACACTGTACTTGCCATTTCCCTTATGTGGAAAACAATGAGAGCTCTGAAGGGAGAAGCAACTCTTAATTGATTACTGAATAGGGTGGGAAGCAAGGGGAAGAAGGAAGAACACCCACCTGACAAGAATCAATCCACTCAAATTAGGGGCAGGCAGTCTGGGAGCCCAGCTAGGCAATGAAATTAAAACTGGACTGGAGAAGAGAAGACTCTTCTTTCGTTTTTGCTAAGAAGGCTGGTGTCAGTCTCACACCGCTTGAGAGCATGGCATGCTGAGCTTTATATGCTCCATGCAAGTAGGCTCCCAGCAGTTAAGGGAACCAGGCTACATGGAGCATAAAAGGGTTTGTCTTCCCAGCACAGAGGAGAGGTGACAGGGAAAGATGTGGGGCAAGGCCTTGCCTCCCTGTGCCTTCAGTAAACTCCACTTAGGTAAAGGATCTGAGTCCTTGCTTCCACTGCCTTTAGCCAGAGGCCTGCCTGACCTCAAAGGCTCCCCTTCCACTCTCCTGCACCGTGGAGTCCCTGTAACCCCAATAAGACTGGCCCCAGAGTTCCTGGGGGCTTGACACCCAATCTTGTGGTCATCCAGGGGCAGGGGCTAGGGTAACCCCACTCTGGGGTGCTGGCTGCACTGGGTAAGTCCCTTGCCCACCAATCACTGTATGCAATTCAAAGTAATTGAATTTATTAAACAAACATCAATAAAAATAGAGAAAGATGAAAGGTAAACAGCGCCCTCTCCTAGCACGGGAGACACCACACACTGTATTTCTGGGGTGTGAGGAAGAGTCAGTCTGTTTTCCATGTTGCAGGCCCTCTGCCTAGGCCTGACTCTGCTGCAGGGATCCAAAGAGTCAGACACTGACTCTGGCAGTGGCCACATGTCCCCTGGCTCTACAGACAGGTCCCTTCTCCCCACTATCAACCCTCCTCAGTGTCCCCAGCTGCTCACCACACCCAGCTCCAGACAGTGCCAGCGCTGGTTCCCAGCTTTCCTCCCCTTCTGCTCAGATCTGCTCTCTGGGATGCTCCTCAGGCCCATTTGGTCCTGCTGCTGTAGGGCTGCTCTGTGCAGATCAGCTCCCAGGGTTCCTTCTCCGACCTCCTGCATTCAGCTCCCGATGGCTCCACTTCCAGCTCTTCTCAGCCTGGGTCGCCGGCTGCTCCTGTGGTCCTGCTGCGGTAGCTCTGCTCTCCACTGCCTGGCTTCTCTAGCTCCCAGTGGCTACTTCCCCCTTAACTCAGCCCAACTCTCTGGTTGCCCAGGCATGTTTGGCCAGCAGTTTCAGCTCAAGGGTGGGGAAGCAATCTCCTGGATCCCTCATTGGCCTGTCCACCCTGTCAATCGGGCTGCCCTGGACCACTGGACTCTCCCACTGGCTCTGGGGGCTGTCTGTTTCAGGGTCCTGTTTCCCCATAGAATGGCCAATCAAAGAGGCCCACTAAGTTTCAGTAGGGGGCTATCAGTCCCATTACAATTGCACCTATGTGTGGCAACATCATTTTATGGCCTACATTAAGGGCACATGTAACCCATGTGCCTAAATAGGTGCAATCTCTTTTAGGGACCCTTATGGCTGGGTTACATTGCTGGGCAGATTTTGCAGCCCAGAAACCAGAACCTTCTGGTAACAGGGTGTGGGAGCACACTGAGCATGCTCCACAAGTTTTATTGTTGTGTTGGAGTTACCTGCCCTAGGAGAAGCCTGAGAGGAGCAGCTTGGAGAGGAACAAACAAGAGAGCTGCAGAGGACATTGGCTAAGGGACTCAGTGAAAGGAGCTGAGCAGGAGTGGACTGCAGGATGTTTTCTCCCAGCTTTCGACTGCTTTGCAGGGGAGTTGTCTGCAGTGGAACTGAGAGCTGGCTGGCCAGTGACCTGATTGCATGGTGCTGGCTGCACAGGAGGAAGAAAGGACTGCATGGCTTCTGCCTGAAGATTCCTGCAGCTAGAGAGGATGAGGATAGCTTTCGTTCTGCATTCAAGCCCCAAGGACTTAAAAGACTGCAATTGAGATAAGGGTGACTCCACCTGAACTTCAGGACTCTTGGGTTTCTTACTGTTTTGTTTAAATGTATTATGGTTCTTTAGGATAAGGTGTGTTTAGTTAGTTAATAAAGTTCATTGTTACGTTTCTGTTGAGTAATAGTTTAATGTGGGATGGAAACTCTGAGCAGTCTTTGCTGTGAGTCCTTTTAACAACTGGATCCTGGCTCTCCAGTTGCTTTCATCAGGGGTTTTCTCTGTGAGGCACTGGAGAGGGGCAATTGAATGAATTTGAGCCCACCTTAGCAGGTTACACACACACTGCCCAAATGATGGTGACACCAGCAGCTTGCCACAGACCCAAAGAAATGCACTTAAGTCTTGGATAAACTTGAGCTGATTGCTGCTGTTTGCAGAAACTCCAGGTTCCATCATACTGTGCTTCGTCTTGGACTACCTGATACTCAATTGATTCTTCATGTCCATAATTATTAACTGCCCCCCACCCAGGTAAGTATGATGAGCCACAGAACCAGATAGTCAGATTTGAGAAGCTTAAAAGAAACAGTCAATCATGTATCCTCCCACAAAGCAAGCAATAATCACAGATTTGTATTCTAAGGAAGCCATGTAGTCCAACTCTCTGCTCAAAGCAGGACTGACCTTGACTGGGATAATTTAGTTGGGGCTTTGTCAATCTGGGCCTTTAATACCACAAAAGATGAAGATTCTACCAGCTCCCTAGATAGCCCATTCCAGTGCTTCACCACCCACTTAGGGGGGGAAGTATTTTCCCATAACCAGCCTAGATCTCCCTCACTGCAATTTGACAACCATTGCTCCTAGTTCTATCATCTGCCACCTCTGACAGCAGCCTAGATCTATCCTCCCTGCAGCCCCCTTTCCAGTAGGGAAAGGCTGCAATAAAATCCTTCCTCATTCTTCTCTTTTGCAGACTAAACAAGCTGAATTCCCTTAGCTTCTCTTCATTAAGTCGTGTATCCCAGCCTCCTAATAATTTTTGCTGCCCTCTGCTGGAGTCTCCAATTTGTCCATATCCTTCCTGTTGTGGAGGGCCCAAAATTGGGCCCAGTACTCCATGTGTGGCCTTACCAGTGCTGAGCAATCACTTCATTCAATCTGCAGGCAATGCCCCTCTTAATGCAGTCCAGTATTCCAAGAGCCTTCTTGGCAATAAGGCCAAACTGATGACCCATTCAGTTTCTTGTCTACTGTAACCCCTGGTCCTTTTCTGCAGAGCTGCTACCTAGACTGTCAATTCCCTGTTTGTATTAGGAGAGAAACATCCCGTACACTAAGTGCAGGTCTCTGCACTTGTTTGTGTTTAACCTCACCAGATTTCTTTGGGTCCATTCCAGCGATTTGTCTAGGTCACTCTGTTGAACAAAACTGGTCTCAGGACCAAGCCCAGGGCCACTCAGCTTGATATCAGCTGCCAACTAGGCATTAAGTCTTTGACGACTACCCACTGAGTTTGATGATCTGTTCAGCTCCCTCTATCTGCTATATAATCCATTCATACAACTTATATTCCCATAACTTGCTAGCAAGAACACTGTGGGAGATTGCCATCCATGATGAGATAACAGACTCTGTGACTGTTGTAAGATCAGTGGGCATGATATACCTTGGCTTCAGCAAAGTTTTTGATACAATCAGGTTAGTCAGACATGATTTGCCCTAGGTGACTATTCCTAATCACCTTCTTCTCTTCCAAGAGCTTCAGAATGGATTCCTGAGGACCTGCTCTGTGACTGAGTCTCTGGTCCAGGGGCTGAAGTGAGGCTGACTATATTTGCTGTTTTCTAATCAGTTGGTACCTCCCCCAATCACCAGGAGGTTATCTTTATCTTTCAAAATGACCAAGGGCTCTACAATCACATCTGCTAACTTTGAGCATTGCCTCTGGCCCCATAGGCTTGTGCATGTCTGCATTTTCTAAATAATCTTAAACCTGTTCTTTTATCACTGAAGGCTGGTCTCCTCCCCATATTCTGCTGCCCAGAAGTGCTAGATTTAGGTCCAAGCCACATAAGCCATGGCATAGGGCCTCATATTATGAGGGGCCTCTAAATATGTTGGAGATAACTAAGAAGATTTATCACAATTAAAATTAATAATGCAAATAGGACTTTTTGGAAGGCGTATGCTGTATTTAGTTTTTCATTGCATCTTTGCCTATGTATATATGCAAATACAAAGATTTATCATTTGTTTTTTCATTACCCTTTCTGTTATAATGTAATATACTTTTTTCTTAATTTTTTGTGGTATGGGGCCCCTGAATCTTAAAATCATAGGGCTGGAAGGGACCTCATGAGGTCATCTAGTCCAACCCCCTGCCAGAGGCAGGACCACTCCCACTAAACCATCCCAGTCATGGTTTTGTCCAGCTGGGCCTTAAACACCTCCAAAGATGGAGATTCCACCACCTCCCTAGGCAGCTCATTCTAATGCTTCACCACTCGCCTAGTAAAAAAGTTTTTTCTAATATCCAGCCTCAACTTCCCTAACCGCAACTTGAGACCATTGCTCCTCGTTCTGTCCTCCGTTACTACCGAGGATAGTTGAGCTCCCTCCTCCTTGGAGCATCCCTTCAAGTAGCTGAAGGTTGCTATCAAATCCCCCCTCAATCTTCTCTTCTGCAGACTAAATAAGCCTAATGCTTTCAGTCTTTCCTCATAGGGCTTGTGCTGCGGCCTTTTAATCATTTTGGTTGCCCTCTGCTGGACTCTCTAGCATGTCCCTGTCCTTTTTGTAGTGGGGAGCCCAAAACTGAACACAATCTTCTAGATGTGGCCTCACCAGTGCAGAATAGAGGGGAATGATCACATCCCTTGATCTGCTGGTAACACTTCTTTTGATGCAGCCCAGTATGCCATTGGCCTTTTTGGCAGCAAGAGCACACTGCTGACTCATATCCAGCTTCCCATCCACCATGACCCCCAGGTCCTTTTCTACAGTGCTGCTACTTAGCTGAATGTTCCCCAGCCTGTAGCAGTGCATGGGGCTTTTCTGTCCCAAGTGCAGGATTTTACAATTTGTCCTTATTGAACCTCATAAGATTTCTATTGGCCTACTGTTCCAATTTATCTAGGTCTCCCTGAATCCTGTCCTTGCCCTCCAATGTGTCTACTGGTCCCCCCAGCTTGGTGTGATCCGCAAATTTACTGAGAGTGCAGTCTATTCCATCTTCCAGATCATTGATGAAAATGTTGAACAGAACCGGCCCCAGGACCGACCCCTGGGGCACACCACTCATGACTGGTTGCCAGCTAGACATGGAACCATTGATTCCTACACGCTGAAACCGTTGATCTAGCCAGTTTTCTATCCACCTTATAGTCCACCTATCCAACCCATACTTCCTTAATTTGCCAAAGAGAATGCTGTGGGAAACTGTATCAAAAGCCTTGCTAAAACCAAGGTATATCACATCAACGGTTCTTCCTGCATCCAGAAAACCAGGCATTTGATCATAGAAGGAAATGAGATTGGTCAGGCATGATTTACCCTTGGTGAACCCATGCAGACTGTTCCTGATCACTTTATTTTCCTCTAAGTGTTTCAGGATGGATTCTTTGAGAACCTGCTCCATAATTTTTCCAGGGATTGAGGTGAGGCTGACAGGTCTGTAATTCCCTGGATCCTCCTCTTTCCCTTTCTTGAAAATAGGTACTATATTTGCTTTTTTCCAGTCCTCTGGCACCTCCCCTGTTCTCCATGAGTTTTGAAAGATAATGGCCAGTGGTGCTGCTATCTCATCGGCCAATTCCCTTAGCACCCTTGGATGCAGTTCGTCCTGCCCCATGGACTTGTGCACATCCAGCTTCTTTAAGCAGTCGCTAACCTGACCTTCCGTCACCAAGGGCCTCTCTTCTCTCCAGTCTGCCATACCCATGGTAGTGGGCAGGGAGCTGACCCTGCCTGTGAAAAATGAAGCAAAAAAAGCATTGAGCACTTCAGCTTTTCTCTCATCCTCTGTCATGAGGATGCCTGCCTCATTCACTAAGGGACCTACACCATCCCTGATCCTCTTCTTATTATTAACATACTTGTAGAACCCCTTCTTGTTATCCTTTACATCCCTTGCTAGCTGCAGCTCCATTTGTCCTTTGGCCTTTCTGATTTTATCCCTGTAGTCCCTAGCAATATCTTTATATGCCTCCTTAGTCATCTGACCAAGCTTCCACTTCCTGTAAGCTTCCTTTTTATGTTTAAGCTCAGAGCAGAGTTCTCTGCTAAGCCATTCTGGCTGCCTCATATGTTTGGTGTTTTCTCCTAATTGGAATGGCAACTTCCTGTGCCCTTAGCAGGGTTTCTTTAAAATATAACCAACTCTCTTGGACTCCTTTCCCCTTCAGATTAGCTTCCCAAGGCATCCTGCCCATCAGTTCCCTGAGGGAGCCAAAATCTGCTTTTTTGAAGTCCAGGGTTTGTGTTTTGCTTCTTTCCTTCCTTTAATCAACATCCTGATCTCAACCATGTCATGGTCACTATTATCTAGTTTGCCATTTACTTCTACCTCCCTGATCAATTCTTCCCTGTTTGTGAGCAGCAGGTCAAGAGGTGCAAGGCCCCTAGTTGGTTTCTCCAGCTTTTGTACCAGAAAGTTGTCCCCAACACTCTCTGAAAACATCCTGGATTGCCCATGCACTGCTGTATTGGCCTCCCAGCAGATGTCAGGGTAATTGAAGTCTCCCATGAGCACCAGGGCCTGTGATCTAGAAGCTTCAGCTAGTTGTCCATAGAACACCTCATCCACCTCCTGCTTCTGGTCTGGTGGTCTATAGCAGACGCCCACCACAACATCCCCCTTGTTGCTTTTCCCTCTCAGTGTAACCCACAGACTTTCTACTGGCACGCTTCCACTTCCATAATGGAGCTCTGAGCAGTCATAGAGCTCTTTTACATATAACGCTACTCCTCCCCCTCTTCTTCCCTGCCTGTCCTTCCTGAACAGTTTATACCCATCCATGACAGAGGTCCATTCATGCAGACTATCCCACCACGTCTCTGTTATTCCTATGATATCATAGTTCCTTGTCTGCGCTAGTACTACCAATTCTTCCTGCTTATTTCCCAGGCTCCTTGTATTAGTGTATAGGCACCTAAGATACCAGGCTGAGCTCTTGACATAGCTTAGGACCTCAGCATGTCTTAATGCAGCCCTGCTGCCCAGTGCTATGGTCTAAGAGTTGACCTTCTTTGTGAAGACAGAGGCAAACAAACCATTGAACACTTCAGCTTTACAACAGTATTGTCACTGAGTTGCCTTCCTCATGTAAGAAGGGGTCCACACTTTCCCTAGTCTTCTTGTTGCTAACATATGTGCAGAAGCCTTCTTGTTACTCAAGTTTCTTGCTAGCTGCAATGCCGATTATGCGTCAACATTCCTGATTTTACTCCTTCATACTGGAGCAGTATTTTTAATATGCCTCCCCAGTCATCTGTCCAAGCTTCCATTTCTTGTAAGCTTCGCATTAGTGTTTAAGCTCAAAGATTTTTGTTAAGCCAAGCTGATTACCTGCTATATTTGCTATTCTTTCTACACACCAGGATGGTTTCTTCCTGCACCCTCAATGTTTCTTTAAAATACAGCCTGCTGTCTTGAACTCCTTCCCCCTCACATTAGCCTCCCAGGGAATCCAAGCCAGGTCTTCATCAAGCTGGGGCTTAAAAACTTCTGAGGATGCAGATTCCACCCCCACCCCAAGTAACACATTCCAGTGCTTCACCACCTTCCTAGTGAAAGAGTATTTTTCTAATATTCAACGTTAGCCTCCCTCACTGCAACTTGAGATCATTGCTCCTAGTTCTGCCATCTAGCTCAGGGGTTCCCAACCTTTTCAAGGGCAGGGACCCCTGTCCACTCTCCAAAAGTTTTGCAGCCCCCCTCCTGGCTGCAGTTGGGATCCAGCTGGTGTCAGGGAGCTGTACCTCCACATAGAGGCAGCACACAATGGGGCAGCACCAGCAGAATCCTGTTCCCACAACAGGGCAGCAGTGGAGGGCACCGGCAGAATCGGCCTGAGCTACAGAGATGCGACAGGGCAGCACTGGCAGAATTGGGCCCTAGCCACAGATCCGCCATGGCAGGGGGCACTGGTGGTATCGAGCCCAAGCCACGAGCAGTGGCACACCTGGTGAGGTCCAGCCCTGAGTCACTCCAACCCCCTCTTGGACCCCTGCACCCTGCCACCAGCTTCCCCAGCTGCCCTGGGTGGACCCCACCCTCCACACCCTTTCCCTGGTGGCTGCCTGTCCCCAAGTCCAACCCCTCCACCCAGGGTCCCCTTACCTGGCCGCTGGAGCCAGGAGCGGCCAGGCCACAGGCTTGCTCCCTCTCTGTGCATGGGCTGAGCATACTCACGGCAGCACGGGAGTTTTAAAAACTCCCAGGCTGTGGCAGAGCAGCTCTTTTCCAGAGTCATCTGGCCCCAACTCCTAGCCTGTCTGCAGACACCTTTAAGTACCTCTGTGGGCCCCCTGCCCAGGGGTCCACAGACTTCAGGTTGGCAACCACTGATCTAGCTGAAGGCTGCTCTCAAATCCTCTCTCATGCTGCTTTTCTGCAGAGTGAACAAGCCTAGTTCCCTCATCCATGTGCTCCAGCCCCCTAAACATTTTTCTCTCTGCTGGACAATGTCCAGTTTATTCACTTCTACTTCCCCTACCAGTTCCCTGTTTGTGGGCAGTACGTCAAAAAGAACACAGCCCCTAGTTGGTACCTCCAGCATTAGCATCAAATTTGTCCCCATCATTTTCTGGAAAGGTCCTGGATTGTCTGTGACTGTTGTATTGCTTGCCCAATGGAAGTCACAGTGATTGAAGAGAACCAGAGCCTGTAATCTAGAAACTTTTGTTAATTGCCTGAAGACAGTCTTGTCTACCTCCTCCTGCAGGTCTGAGGAACTATAGCAGACACCCACCACAACATCAGCATTGTTGCTCTCACCACTAAACTTAACCCAGGGACTCAATAATGCTCCAGTCTCTGAGTTCCCTCACTAAGTCTTGTTTATTCCAACCACATCATAGTTTCTTGACAGTGCTAGGATTTCCAATTCTTCCTGCTTGTTTCCCAGGCTTCTTATGTTTGTGTACAGGTACCTAAGATAACTAACTGATTGCCCCATTTTCTCAGTAGGGATCAGGAGGCTGCCCCTGTTGCACCCTTCTCCTTGTGCTTCTTCCTAGTATCCTACTTCCCCACTTATCTCCAGGCGTAGGCCCCTGTAAACCTGGTTTAAAGCCTTCCTCACTAGGTTAGCAAGCCTGTCTATGAAGGTGCTTTTCCATCAGTGGATCTCATCCCTTACTAGCAATTCTTCTTCTTGGAATAATATCCTGTGGTCAAAGAATAGAAAATCCTCTGACACCACCAGCATAACCATGCATTTGTTTATGCCCACAATTTGATAGTCTCTATCAGGACCTTTTCCTTTAACCGGAAACGCTATCTTAAAATATCTGTTTTGGATCATTGGAGTCGGAGGTGGGGAAGGAATCATTGTAGCAGGGGCAGCCTTTGCCTGTCCTGCCACTGGAGCCCTAATGGGCAAGGTGGTGAAACCACCTGGGAAAGCCTGCAGGCAAGGGGGCTGATGAGGAGCAACTGGGCAACACCCTGAGCCAAGCCATATAAAGACTCCCTCAGACAACTATTAAAGGGGCTTCTAGGGGAAAGTTCATGAAGGCTGTGGGCCACCAAGTTTCTGAAACAAAGGCTGTTTGAGCTAGAGGCTGATAGAAAGGGGGCAAGTGATCAGCTCTGAAGGAGTGGGGAAGCCCCTGGGAAAGGGGGCTGCCCAGAGTAAGAGCTGGACTAGAGATGCCCCTGAGCCCAAAAGGCTGTATATACCTGGTGAAGGGAACATTTCACAGATGTCTGGGTGTTTGTAGGGGT
The DNA here is from genome assembly GCA_007922195.1 of Podocnemis expansa. NCBI lineage: Eukaryota > Metazoa > Chordata > Testudines > Podocnemididae > Podocnemis > Podocnemis expansa. The sequence continues at coordinate 28,813,720 of ML681997.1, forward strand.
GGAGGAGTAGAGCTAAAGAGGGTGAGTTCAGACCCTCTTACAGTCATCTTAATTTTAAAAAACTACCTACTCACAGGAAGGCTGGGCTTTCCTAACCCAAAGATACAAGAGTACTCAACTTCTTTGTGGAACCACACTGGAGGAAGAGCTAAGCAAAACAGGGGAACAAATTTTCTGAGTTCAGCAATGAATTTTTACTTAGTGTTTAACTCTTACGTTTGCTTGCTGTAAATGTGGGTGCTCTGACTTTACCAGCCAGTCACCAGATGCAAAGGGAATCTTAGAGCATTTACTGACAGTGAATCTTCAATTGCATTTTCAATTATAATATAACAAACTAAAAATCTACAGCTTGCTCTGTAGTTGGAGAATGGAAATACAATACAATGTGACATGTTACTAAGTAATAGTCTAAATTGCAAATGAGAAATTTCAAGGAATAGTGTGAGAATTTTGTGATCTGCTTGTGCTTAGCTTTCAACAGGAAAACAAGTTTCCATTACTGATTGTTTCCTTCTTGCTAATTAGAGGTAAGTTGTAAAAGGAATGCTGGACTAAAGAGCAGCTGTACTTGAAAACCAAGAAAAATATCTGAGTGGCCTAATAGAACCCACTGATTTCTAAGCCTCAGCCTATAATTTGTGAGTTTAACATGGAGTGTCCCCCTTGTGCCTAAAAGGTTACAGTTCCCTGTATTCACTTTTGTTTACTGTGAGTGGTGCTACTTGGATCACCTGTTTATAGGTGGAGTTTTACGCACTTATGTACAAAAGTGAAGGACAGCTGCAACCTGCTCCCTTTGATGACAATTAGGTTTGGATAATGGGGCCTTAGCAGTTTGCCAGTCCAGGTGTCCAATCTTTTATCTGTTTACAAACCAGCTGTCTGAATATAGGGGAAGGAATTTATAATTGGCTTCAGGAGGGCTTGCAGATCCTACAGCATCATGACAAGTTTTATAAAGAGGCAGCAGTGTATAAATACATTATTAAGCATTAGAATGATTTATACAAGGCATTTAGATGTGGCTCAATTTAATGAGTATGGCACCAGTTCTCAATGCCTTGAAGAAATCTTCAAGTTCTAAATTACAGATGGGAAATACAGACAAGACCTTTACCGTGTCCAGTCTATTTTCCTTTGTGTTGTCCTGAATAATTTCCCCCTCCCTTGGTGCATACACCATTCTAACTCTTCCATTTAGACTGCTTGTATTATCTCTGCACATTTTGTATACAAGCCCCTTCCCTTATTGTTTCTTATGAGTAGATATGGCCCATATGAAGCCTATTTGTGCAACAGAAAAACTGATCAGTGGTTAAGCTCTAGTCCAGGAATTGCATTTAAGTGCCTGCTCTGCATAGCCTGGGGCAGGTCACTTTGTCTTTCTGACCCTCAGTTTCCCAATTGTAAAAGGGAGATAATCAGAGTTTACTGTTGCACAAGGGTGTTGGGAGGATAATTGTGGCATTTGCACCCCTGCAATGTGATCTGCATCTTTTCTGTTCATCCTTGCAAGGTAATTGTATATGATCTAATAAAAAGTATATCATATGAGGTTTTGGGAATGCTCATGGCATGCTCTGATCCTTCAGGCTGTCCCACCACCATGGGGGCCCTCATGTGGGCTGGAGCTGGAGAACAAGAGGTCATGCTTCTGCCCTGCCTTCAGTGGGCAGGCAGGCCAGTATGTCCCCAGGGGCAAGACAGGCCAGGCCAGCCTTCTTTGCTTTGCTCTGTGCCAGGGGGGCAGAGCTGGTTGGCACATGGTGTAGCTTGGATGCTGTCTTCCAGGGGCTGTGGCCGTGGAGGGCTGCACCAGAGGCTGTAGTGTGTGTCAGCTGGCCCCAGCCCTATCCCTGGAACAGAGCAGGGCAAACAGGGCCAGCACATCCCACCCCCCCTGGGGGCAGACTAGCCAGCCCAGGGGTAGAAGTGGCACATACAACCCAGCTTCTAGTCCTAGGCCCTGCCCGCACCAGCAGGACAGGGGCCCTCCTGCTCCCAGCACCACCCCCAACCATACTGCAGAGGGCAGGTCCAGATTGGCAGGAGCCATAGGAGCTGGAGCCCAGAGCCTCCTGTCAAGGCGTGGCCTATAGAACCTGCATTAATCCAGCCCTGGCATTGTTATGGTAGCATCTTTCCTGCCCCATCATGCATGTGTACAGAGGAGACTCGGCCTAATCAAGTTCCCAAATGTATTCTACACGGCTCAAGTGGGGACAGACACAGAGCTGGGTTTTTGCAAACTCAGTGGAGATACGCATACAAGAACAATGCAGATCAAGTACCTTGGCTAGGGAGGGAAGATGCACTGGCCAGAAAGAAGGGGGATTGAAGGGGGTTGGAAAGAAAGATACACTTTGAACTGGAAAAGGCTCTTTGCAAAGTATTCCCTCTTCTAAGGCTTAAGCCAGGTGTCGGCAACCTTATCCAGCCCCTGTGCCAGCCCTGCATGCTGCACCCTCAGCAGGTGCCAGGCAGGGTCAAAAGGGGGTGGAGCCAGGCCTCGGCTGGCTCCTGCCCCCACTGGTGGGTGGCTAAGGCTCCTGCCCCAGTTGGCAGGTGGCCTCCAGGTCCTGGCCTGAAATCAAATCAAATCATAGGGCTGGAAGGGACTTTGTGAGATCATCAAGTCCAACCCCCTGGGAATTGAACCCAGGACCTTGTGCATGTTAAGCAGAGGTGCTAGCCACTACACTATTTGCAGGGTTTAGCAGATGGGCTGGCCTGCCCCACTCCCCTCCAGTCCGGATTAGCAGGGGACAGGGCCAGCAGGAGGCACAGGAGCTACACTGCAGTTTTTGTCCCTCCTGGTCACTCTTCCCATTGTGAAAGCGCTGCTAGCGGGGACCTTGAACCACAGCACGGGGCTCTTGCTGGCCATGCAGTGCTGAGGTGGGGGGCCAGCGGGGAGACTGAGCAGCACCGTCTGCCACTCAGGGGCGAATGGCACGGGTGCCGGAGGTTGCCGACCCCCTAGCTTAAGCAATACTAAGAACTAAGTCCTGCCCCCAGAAAAAGAGGCAGAGTGGCTAAAATACACTGCCATGCCTATGTGGGTCAGCTCGACATGGATCTTAGTTTAGAGTGCAAGCTAGCTACAATCAAATTAAAAAAAAAATTTATATTGATTTGACAGTCACCTGAAATTATTTTAATCAATGTGCTTGGCTTTGTTTTGCCTAAAGCAGTGAAGTATTGCATATGAGAGTGTGAAATCCTGACTGAGAGCAAAAGCTAATGCATGGACCAGTATAAATGAGTTTGCAAGGCCCAGTGGGTGTGCGCTAAACCTTGCAAGACAGAAGCACCCTCCATTGCATCTGGGGCTGGGTGTGGTTGCTAAGGGGGATCAACCCATGAGTGACTAATAAGAGTGCTCTTCCACTGCGCTAGGGCCTAATTACACACAGGGGGTTGAGCATGAGCTGACACAGGAGTGGGGGTTTACACAGCAAGCTGGGGTAAGCTGGGGCCCTGGAGTGGAGTACTGGGTTGGCACAGTCACACAGCAGTCTAGATTGCAGGAGGGGAACATCACAATAATGCTGTCAAGTTTAAAATGATGGTAATGGGGCAATATATGAATTTGAACTAATATGATGTACAGCATTCCCACAACTCCCACTTCTCATTCTGTCCAAGTTTATAAGCTAGTCCCCACTACAGATGGGCAGCAGCAGGTTACCAAACAAACAGGCACCTCCTGCTGGTGAGCTAGGGAATTGTTCAAGCAGCACTGGTATCCATTGGTCTATACTCCAGCTTTCTCTCAGTTTTTCTATCTTTAGTCCAGCTCTCAGCCCCCAACCGAATCCACTCCAATTCCACCCCATCCCTTTCAGGGTTCAATTTAGTGCAGGCCAGCCCATTTTTCCCTCCATAGCCACCACCAGTTTTTTCACCATCCAACAGCAGCCTGGAGGAGGCAGGAGGGACCTAGGCCCCAGACCAGAGACCCTACACACCCCACCTGAGCACCACTGCCACCCAACTCCAGTTCAGCACCTCATCCATCAGGTTCCCTAGGCCAGTGGTTTTCAAACCATGGGTCAGGACCCAGTACTGCGCTGTGAACCCTTGAGTACTGGGGTCACAGCACTCCCTACTGTCACTACTGTAAGACTGGAATGCATTGCTCAGAGATGTAATTGTTGGGTCACAGGCATAAATGATTTTTTTCAACTGGGTCCAAAGAAAGAAGTTTGAAAACCACTGCCCTAGATCATAGCCACACCTCCCCAGGTACATTTTTCACCCTTGTAGCAAGGTCTGCATTTCGGCCAAATGCTAAGAGTGTCCCAGTAAGCTGTCCATAGTTCTGTCTCCCATATCCAGGCCAACAGCACATCCTTCTGTTAGAGCACAAAGCTCTGGTAGTCCCCGAGTCAATCCAAGTGGTCCCAAGATGCACTAAGACAGAGGAGGTCACAAGTGCATATATGCTTTATTATCTTACAGAGATCTCTTGGAGCTAGCTCTCCGAGGGGTACAGTACAGTGGGTTTTATAGTACAGTCTACAGGAAAAGGGGTAAGGCGGGCACAGAGCCAATCATAATTTAGGGTTGGGGGCTGTATACCTTATATGTCTGGTCACCTAACCGGTCAGGGAAGGGTTATTTCCTAATATGGTGCATCACCTCATCTGATGCTTCTGGGCCCATGTGACTGACCTGGAGATGGTGAGGACAGGTGAGATGTGACTACCCTGGGTCCCTGAAATGGTGTCTCAGGACCCAAAATGGAGTCTGCTGACTCATGCTAACCCCTTCACTTCCTCAACACAGGCCAGAAAAAGACCACCTAAACTGGGTAGGGAAGAAGGAGATTGAAGCCCTCTTATACAGCAGGCTCCCTGCAGCTGCCTGCTTCCATTAGCTATTCCCTTCCTTCCTTTTTAACCCATTCCCTTCTGGAGCAGGGGAACTACTGCACTACACATTTTTTGCTGTCTCTGACAAGTCAGGCTATTGGACTTGATTTATATCAGGGGTCTCAAACTCAAATCAGCACAAGGCCTACAAGAAGAGTAGTATGTTAGCCTGAGGGCTGCACCACTGAAACCTTTTCATACATTGATATGGCAAATATCAGTAATGACCATATCTTGTGGGCTGCAGGAAATAGCTTTAGGGTCCACATGCGGCCCATGGGCCGTGTGTTTGAGACCCCTGATTTATATGAAGTCAGAGTCTCCATGCCAGTGGGTCTCAACTTTTGGGCTCAGGACCCATTTGTCAAAATGTATAGCCTGTTGCAACCCAGTAAATGGTTTGGGGGTGGAGGCACAGAGGTGGTTTTGGCAGGATCTTGCCTACCCAAGGGGATGCGTCATGCCCATCTCTCACTCCACATAGTGTTGGCTCCTGCAGCTCCTGGGATGCAAGCCTGGCTGGTATGCATCTCCACTTCAGGCAGTGCCTCCTCTAGGATTGCAACATTGCTCAGGTTTGGGTTCCTTCCCCGCCACCCCCCCAACTTGACCCAATTTGTGTGCACAGAGCTGCAACCTGGCTCATGGAATGGCAGTGCTACCCACTAACATTTGGCCTGTCTGGGCTTCCACTGCCATGAGGGTAGGATGGGCCAAACTTGCATGGTGCTGTGACCCCAGAGGTTGCCTGGAGCAGGGAGGTGAGCCAGCCAGCTTGGTGAGACAGGAGCTGCCATGTCACATTTTGAAACATTCTGGTGACCCAATTTTGGGTCCTGAATCATGGGAGAAACCCTGGCTGCTGCCATTCCTTTGAGTATGAGGCTAGACTGATGTAACCAGATACCCTGTGCTCTATGTAGAATGTACTGGGCCTGCGTCTCAGTTTTACATTGGCGTGACTCAATCTGGCTAATCCCAGGCAAAAAAAATCATGAAGCAGGGTCCCAAAATATGAGGAGAGCCAAATCCAGAGAGCTTTTTAAAACTACAGGTCAGGGGCTTGAGAGTCACCTTCTGGTTTTCAGCCTGTGTCACATTTTCAAGTTTTTCTCCATGAGGGCTAGAAACTTTTAAAACAAAAGCTAAGAGCCTTGACTCCAGTCCAAGAGGTTTGAAGGAAAACCCTTTACCACAAGCTGCATTCAGCCAATGTTGTGAGAATTGGCAACACTTATAACATGACTGACATCAGGAGAGTTAATGGCCCTGCACATCAGTTTGAGTCAGACCGGATTCAGGCCCTTCACAGCTTTTTTTCTTTTCCCATTTGAATTCCTCTCACTCCTCTGTGCCTGCCTGCTCCTACACCATCTTGGTAGACTCAGCTGGTGAGGACAATGCAAACATATTACAAGTATCTGAACTTAACAGAAGTAACCTTCATCTAACCAGCCACTTCAAGGTTGAATACTAGCAGTGTCCTGTCAGTTAGGACATATCATAGAATCATAGAATCATAGGGTTGGAAGGGACCCCACAAGGTCATCTAGTCCAACCCCCTGCCAAAAAAAGCAGGACCACTCCTATTAGATCATCCCAGTCAGTGTTTTGTCCAGCTGGGACTTGAACACCTCCAGAGATAGAGATTCCACCACCTCCCTAGGCAACTTATTCCAATGCTTCACCACTCGCCTAGTAAGGAAGTTTTTCCTAATATCCAGCCTGGACCGCCCCAGCTGTAACTTGAAGCCATTGCTTCTCGTTCTGCCCTCTGTTACTACCGAGAACAGTCGAGCTCCCTCCTCCTTGGAGCAACCCTTCAAGTAGTTGAAGGTTGCTATCAAATCCCCCCTCAGTCTTCTCTTCTGCAGGCTAAATAAGCCTAGTTCCTTCAGTCTTTCTTCATAGGGCTTGTGCTCCAGCCCTTTGATCATTTTGGTTGCCCTCCTCTGGACTCTCTCTAATTTGTCCATGTCCTTTTTGTAGTGGGGAGCCCAAAACTGGACACAGTATTCCAGATGTGGCCTCACTAGTGCAGAATAGAGGGGAATGATCACATCCCTCGATCTGCTGGTAACACTTCTTCTGATGCAGCCCAGTATGCCATTGGCCTTTTTGGCAGCAAGCGCACACTGCTGACTCATATCCAGCTTCCCATCCACCAGGACTCCCAGGTCCTTTTCTCCAGTGCTGCTATTTAGCTGATCACTCCCCAGCCTGTAGCAGTACATGGGTTTTTTTCGTCCCAAGTGCAGGATTTTACACTTATCCTTGTTGAACCTCATGAGATTCCTCTTGGCCCACTGCTCCAGTTTGTCTAGGTCTCCCTGAATCCTGTCTCTGCCCTCTAGGGTGTCTACCGTTCCCCCCAGTTTGGTATCATCTGCAAACTTACTAAGTGTGCAATCTATCCCATCATCCAGATCATTAATGAAAACATTGAACAGAACTGGCCCCAGGACCGACCCCTGGGGCACACCACTTGTTACTGCCTGCCAACTTGACATGGAGCCATTGATTCCTACCCGCTGAAACCGTTGTTCTAGCCAGTTTTCTATCCACCTTACAGTCCATGCATCTAACCCATACTTCCTTAATTTGCCAATGAGAATGCTGTGGGAAACCGTATCAAAAGCCTTGCTAAAGTCAAGGTATATCACATCAACGGCTCTTCCCGCATCCACAAATCCAGTCATCTCATCATAGAAGGCGATGAGGTTGGTCAGGCATGATTTACCCTTGGTAAATCCATGCTGACTGTTCCTGATTACTCTACGTTCCTCCAAGTGTTTCAGGATGGATTCTTTGAGAAGCTGCTCCATGATTTTTCCAGGGATTGAGGTGAGGCTGACAGGTCTGTAATTCCCTGGATCCTCCTTTTTGCCTTTCTTGAAGATAGGTACTATATTTGCTTTTTTCCAGTCCTCTGGCACCTCCCCTGTTCGCCACGAGTTTTCAAAGATAATGGCCAACGGTACTGCTATCTCATCAGCCAGCTCCCTCAGCACCCTCGGATGCAGTTCATCCGGCCCCATGGACTTGTGCACATCTAGTTTCTTTAAGCAGTCCCTAACCTGACCTTCTGTCACCAAGGGCCTCTCTTCTTCTCCCCAGTCCCCCGTACCTAGTGTAGTGGGCTGGGAGCTGACCTTGCTTGTGAAAACTGAACTAAAAAAAGCATTGAGCACTTCAGCTTTTTCCTCATCCTCTGTCACGAGGATGCCTGCCCCATTCAGTAAGGGACCTACTATATATCTATACTGATGATGGCAAATTTGCTGCTGTCAGTTCAAACTTGCCGATTGGACTGAGGGATCTGTGAAGACCCACTTAGCCAATCAGGAAATCGATTGCTTAAGTCCACCCCCCTCAAGTGGAGTGATGATGAGTTGAAGAAAGGGCATTTCCCTTCAACTCAGCACAGTGGAACCACTGAGATAAGTGGACATTAGGGAGTTGAAAGGAGATATGCAAGCTGTTTTAAGCAACTTGTGTATGTCCTTTTGACTGCCACTGAAAACAGCAGCAAGTGTAGAGCAGGGCTAAATTATGGTGGATACCTTGATCACAGCTGCAGCTGTGCCTGGAAGCTCCATGCATCCTTGTATGCTTGTGCAACTTATTTGATTGTACTGCTCCCTAATGTTTTTTTATTGGCATTGCAGCAGAAACTCCGGCTTGGCATAACATAGGAACTTTGGGGAGGGGGGGGGGTCCTGTTACATCCACTTAGCCACCAAGGAAACTGAGGCATAGAAGTCAAATGACTTGTGTGAAGATGAGAGTACATAGGAGTGCTGAGAGTAGAACCCAGGAGTCCTGATTGATAGCCCACTGTGCTAGAGAACACACCTTTCATCTCATTCACTGTTTAGCCAGTGTTATTTATTTTATAATGGTAAAACTCAGGGGCTGCACTCAAGGATGGGGTTGGATTGACACTAGGCACTGTACAAACAAGTGACCTAAAGACTGTTTCTTTACACAGAGTTCACAGTTTGGACTTATAGCAATATGCAACAGGCAGATGAAAACAGACAAATGGAGGCAAGGAGCAGTGGGAGGACAAGTTAACAGCATCATTTCTGTATCTTCCCCACCCACCCCTTGCCTCAGGGAGGCTAGATACATCAAGGACTCTTGGACCATGCTGACCCACTGTCTACAGCCTATTCTACAAAACGATCCCTCAGCCTTCTTAAGCCTTGGTAAACAAACCTCTCCTCGCTTACAGACAGGACCCCAACCTTAAACAGATACTTACTGGCAGCCACAAACCTAAAAACTGAACCATTAAAGCAGGCACCTACCCCTGCAACAAACCATACTGCCAACTTTGCCCACATATCTGCACAAAAGACACTCTTACAGGACCTAATAAAACCAGCTACTCCATCAAAGGCTCATTCATCTGCTCATCCACCGATATGATTTATGCCATCATGTACAAGAAATGCCCCTCTGCCTTATATATTGGACAAACAGGACAGACTCTGCACAAAAGAATAAATGGGCACAAATCTGACATCAGTAATCACAACATTCTAAAACCACTGGGCCAGCATTTCAATCTTCCTGATCACTCCATTAATGATTTGCTAATTGCTGTGCTCAGACAGATGAATACCAGATCAAGGCTTCAAAGAGAAGCTGCAAGGAATCTGGGTAAGAAAATGGAGAAACTACAACAACTGGTGTGCAGGAAGTGAAGCCAACTATTACAAAGAAAATAGAAACATGGTGCAATAGCAGTCATGATTAGAGTACAGGCACTGAAGGGTATAAGCGGATCAGGAAAGAGAGAAATAAATTTTGCCAAGAACCAAAAGGGTAGCTGTGTTAGTCTAGTGCAGCAAAACAAACAAGGAGTCCTGTGGCACTTTTAAAGACTAACAGATTTATTTATCACATGATCTTTCATGGGGGAAATCCCACTTTGTCAGCCATTTCGAAGATGAGGGAAATTACAGAATGGGGGGAAAATAAATGCCAGAAAGTGTAAATCATTAAAAGTGCCACAGGACTCCTTGTTTGTTTTGCAGAAATAAATGTACGGGTGTTGGAGTAGCATTGTATGTTAATGATGAGCTAGACTGTAAATAAATTAGAATTGATCGAGAGTGTAAGACAGTGTCCACTGGTGCCAAAATCACTTTGGGGAACAAAGCTACAAGAGATGCTGGGATGGTGCTGAGGGTATGTTACAGCCCCCCCCCCCCCGATCTGATTTAGGTATGGATAGAGATCTTTTTAATATTATTAGTGAAATAAAGACTACTGGGAGTTGTGTGATTATGGGAGACTTTACAGTCCCAAATGTAGATTGAAGGACAAGTGTTAACAAACAATAGTAAGGTCCAGATTTTCCTGGATTTGACAGCTGACAGATTTTTTCACCAATTGTTGCTGACCCAACAAGCCGTATGCCATTTTGGATCTGGTTTTGGTGAGTTGAGAGGACCTCATCAGAAGAGCTGGTTGAAGGAGACAGTCTTTGTTCATGTGATCATGAGCTAATTCAGTTTAAAATAAAAGGAAAGGTTAATAAAATAGATCTGTGATGAGGGTCCTTGATTTCTAAAGGGCTAACATTTAACTATTAAGGGAATTAATGAGGGAAGTAGACTGGAGTGAAGAACTCAAGGATATGAATGTGGAGGAGGCCTGGAATTACTTTAAGTCAAAGTTAAAGAAACTGAATCTTGCAGCCCAAGCAAAGGGAAAGCATTCAGAGGGACAGTTACAGCCCAAGCTGGATGAGGAAACATCTCAAACAAGGGATTAAGAGGAAGCAGAAAGCCTACAAGAGATGGAAAACAGGAGGCATCAGCAACAAAAGCTGCCTCCTGGAGGTCAGGACGTGTAAGGATAAAGTGGGAGATGCCAAAAGCCAGGCTGACCTTGCAAAGGGAATTAAAACCCCTAGTAAAATGTTCTATAGCTGTATAAATAGAAAGGAAAGATGTGAGACCACTAAACATTGCAGATGGGGAAGAAACAAAAGATGATCTAGGGATGGCCCAACACCTACAGAAACACTACCTATGTTTTTAATAAGGCTAATGAAGAGCTTGGAGCCAGTGGTGGAGTGGCTAATGGAATTGAGGATACGGAGGTAGGAATTACCATTTCTGAAATGAAAGTCAAACTCAAACAGCTTAATGGGGCTAAATGAGTAGCCTGGATAATCTCCATACAAGAACTAGTTCATGATATTGCAAACCCATTAATAAGGATTTTTAATGAATCTGTAAATTCAGTGTTCTGCTAAAGAAGTGCTAATACAGTTCCTATTTTAACAAAAGGGGAAAAAGTAACTCAGGAAACTACAAGACCTGTTAGTTTGACTTCAGTTATATGCAAGGTCTCACAACAAATTTTGAACGAGAAAGTAGTTAAAGAAATGGAGGTGAACAGTAACTGAGAAAAAATACAATATGAGTATGCAAAAAGTAGATCGTGCCAGATCAAACAGAGCTCTTTGAAAAAAATAACTGATTTTTTTAGACAAAGGGAATACAGTGGATCCAATTTATATAGAATTCAGTATGGCATTTGATGCAGTGCTACATGGGGAATTGCTAGTTAAATTGGAGAAAATAGGGGCTATAATGAGAATCGGAAGATGGTTAAAGTACACATTAAAGCAGGGGGTCTCAAACACACGGCCTGCAGGCTGCATGTGGCCTGCAGAGCTGCCTCCTGTGGCCCCTGATAACCCCCAGAATCCTGGGGCTCCCACTTTCCAACCTTGGAGTTTTCTGCAGATGGAGACCAAGCAGCCTCACCTCCCCCCTGCATTATCAGCCACTGACAGGGAGGAGCTGAACTGCTGCCTGGGAGCTGCCCTATTCACATGCAGCAGCTGAAGCAGGCTGAGCTGTCCAGAGAAGGCTCAGGTGGGGGGACTTAAAGGAGGGTGGCCTGAGCCTGTGGGGAGGGTTCACAGGGGGCTCCATTCTGAGGGAGCACCAAAAAGCCCCACCACTAGCCACAGCACAGTCCCCAGGGCTTTCCCCATTGCCAGTCCCGGCACAGGCAGGGGGTGTTTCCCCCCAGGAGGATAGGGTAGTGTTTTTTCTTCTGCCCGCCCCAGTGCTGCTAAATTCTGGCAGGATGGGGATGTTTTCTCCTCTGCCGGCCCCACTCAGCCAAATTCAAGCGGGCAGGTGTGTGTGTGTGGGGGGGTTGTTTCCCCTTCTGCCAACCCCAGAGCAGCTAAATTCAGGTGGGCAGGGAGTGTTTCCCCTATGCCAGCCCCACCACAGCCAAATTCGAGTGGGCAGGCGGGCAGGGGGTGTTTCCCCCTCTGCTAACCCCAGCACAGCTAAATTCAGGTGGACGAGGGGTGTTCCTCCCTCTGCCACCCCCAGCATGGCCAAATTTGAGCAGGGGGTGGGGAGGGTGTTTCCCCCACCACCGGTCCCAGCACTGCCCCCAGGGCCAGGCAGGGGGCTGCTTATTTACGGTCCTGTGGAGGGCTCTGACCAACCTGTTTGCAGCCTGTCCTGGGATGTGGCTGCTCTCCTCCCCTCCTGGGTTGGGGATATATGCAGGCAACGTTCCCTCTAATTTTTTGTAGGCTGTGTGCACAAAAAATTTCTTTTGTGAAAATTTTCGGAACTGGTGTGCAAATTGTACGCACTCCAGCAAATGTGGTCAAACTTGTGAGCGCAATGAAGCAAATGTGTATGATGCAACTAATAAATTAACTTTATTTTGATATTGTGATAGAAATGATAGTATAAATTACAAAACCTTATTTGACACATGCTACTTGAAACAGTTTTCTTAAAGTATAAAAATATTCACACTTTTGAAATTTTTTTTGTGCATGCTTTATTTTGTTGTGTGTGCGGGTTTCACAATCTGTGTGCATGTGCATGCGCGCACAGCTTAGAGGGAACATAGCATGCAGCTCCCTCTTTTTAAAACAAAAAAACCAAAAATCTTCTAAAACAATTTAATTTTATTTAAAAAACTAAAACCTTTATAAAAATTTAATTTCAATTAAATTTAATTCAATTTTAATAAATCAAACTGCAATTAATTTATTTCAGTTAACAGAAGGGTCTGCTGCTGCTGGATACTAAGATATGGGAAGTGGACCTGAGGTTTAAGAGGATCCTCACAGGAGTTGGAAGAAACCCATTAATTGTTCTTCCTGTGGGTAGAAATGATACGGCTAGATTAATGCTGGGACACATCAAAGAAGACTTTGTTGGGTAGAGGAAGACTCTTAAGGAAATCAAGGTTGAGGTGATCTTCAATGGGATTCTGCCTGTCCCAGCAGGAGAATGACAAAGATGTGACAAAATTAGGATGATCAACGGCTGGCTCAAGCAATCATAGAATCATAGAAACTGGAGGGAACCATGGGAGATCATTGAGTCCAGTTCCCTGCTCTCATGGCCGGACCAAGTGACCCCTTACACCACCCTGACAGGTGTTTGCCTAACCTGCTCTTAAAAAACTTCCAATGATGGAGATTCCACAACTTGCCCAGGCAACTTATTGCAACGGTTAATCACCCTGACAGTTAGGAATTTTTTCCTAATGTCCAACCTAAACCTCCCTTGCTATAATTTAAGACCATTGCATCTTGGCCTATCATCAGTGATTAAGGAAAGTAATTTCTCTCTCCTTTCCTCATAACAACCTTTTAGGTACTTCAAAACTGTTATCATGTGCCTTTTCAATCTTCTCTTTTCCAGACTAAACAAACCCAGTTCTTTCAGTCTTCCACTGTAAATAAAGTGTTCCAGACCTTTAATCATTCTTGTTGCTTGCACATCTTTCCTGAAAGGAGGTACTCAGAACTGCACACACTACTCTAGTTGAGGCAATGGAGCTATATAGAAGGCTTTGGGATATGTGGCACTGGGAGGCCGTCATGGACAGAGGACTGTTCTCTTTGGATGGACTTCATCTGAATAGGGAAGGAAATGAGCTTCTTGGGTAGAGTGCGGCACAATTGATTAATAGAGCTTTAAACTGGGGAGTTGGGAAAGATGGTCTGGAGATGCCCGAGTAATTGGAGGGATTTCTGGTGGCCAGGGGGCGTGGTTAGGGTTTGATTGATAGTAGGGCCCTTTACTACTGCCACACCTGATATTAACATTGAGAGGGAAGAATATCATGTAAGAAAGAACACAGCAGTTGGCAAGAGAATGGACATCAAGAGGAAGGGTATAGGAAAAACTAGACTAATAGATGATAATGATGGTAGAATGACTGTGCCACGTTGTGTAAAGACTGTGAGTGATGCCAAATAGCAAAAATTAATGTGTTTGTATACCAATGAAAGGAGTCTGGGTAATAAAATGGAGGAATCAGAGCTACTGGTGGAAAAAGTGAAACTAGATATTATAGAGATAACAGAAAAATGCAGAGGTCGTCAATCTTTTTGGGGTCCTGGGCAAAAGTCAGGAACCCTACCTAAGGCTACCAGACGCCTAGCAAAAGGAGGACATGTCCTCCTTTTTACCTTCATGTCTTCCATCAGGCAGGTATTTTAAAAATAAATGATTGTGTCTGGCTTTTTACTTACAGGGGTTAAAGTACACCAAACGGTGTTCCGGCGAGCACTGTTTTTAGGGGGAAGCATTCCAGGACCCCCTAAAAATAGAAAAACACTCCAGAACACAGTGTTCCAGTGTGTCTCCCAGGGCCGACTCAAGGGGCTGTGGCTGGAGCAGGCCTAGCCACCCCTCCCTCCTTTCCTGATGCCTGGGGAGGCCCTGCCCCTACTAGGCCCAAGTGGTGCATGCTCCCTGTTCCTAGCTTTCTGGCCAGAGCCATAGTTGTACCCTCCCAGCATGGCTGAGTCCTCGCAGGCCCCTTCCCTGCCCTACTGGTAAGGAGACCTGGGAACGGGTTTGGAGATAGTTGGGCAGCCAGGGAAAGAGTGCAAGAGGGGTGGGAAGAAGTGGTCAGGATGGTGAGCTGGGAAGGTGTGGAGGGGGTTGGGGAGGTGAAGTGAAGATGGAGAGCTGGGGCATGGGGGTTTAGGACGGCTGGAGTGGGGACATGGGGAAAGCGGGATCTGATGGGGGGGCAGGTATTTGGGGGGCAGTAGCTGGGGTGGTAGGGCAGGTGTTTGGGGGCATGCATTCATTAATCATTACCCATTTTCCATGACATAATATGGTAATGAGTGACAGTTATATTAATACTACATTTTCTCCATTGGTCCTCCAATGTCCTCCTTTTCGTACTTCCCTGTCCTCCTTTCCATGCTCTGGTATCTGGTAACCCTACTCCTGCCCCTTGATTTTTTTCTTGTCACAAGTCCCCCTCCCCGCAATGCTTCCCTTTCCCCAGCCTCGCCTATTGCCACCTCCCTCGAGGTCCCCTTTTCTCCCTGTGCTAGGAGCTTCAGCTCTTGCCCTTCCCAGTTGGAAGGCAGTGCTTTCCTGCTCAGGCAGCTGCTCTGTTGACTCCCCTGAGCTGTTGTAGGTGGCTTCACCTGCTGCCATGGCAGCAGAGCCCTGCTTGTGCTGGTGCCAGCAGAGAGACGGGCAGGTCACAGGGCCAGAGCCCTGCATATCTGCAACTATCGGCATCTGATATCCGCAGACTCATTGTTGCAGTTTGGAGCTCAGGTGCAGATTCTATTTTTATCTGCCCAGGGTGCATTAGTTGCTGCTGCTGCATCTCTGCCGCAGCTGCAGAGAGCAATGAGCAATGTAAACAGCACAGGCGTAGCTGGAACAAAGGACACACTCCAGCCAATCCCAGCTCAGCTCTGGTTGCATCTGCCAGCCAATCAGAGACAGTCACTCGTGGAGCTGTGTTGACCGGACTAGTCATGCCTCATAGGAGTCCCAATGGCTAGTCCCCACACTCCACCAATTGATAGCTACTCCGCACCCCCTACCCCCCCCCCCACTGCTGGCCACCCAGTCAGATGACTGGCAACAGCAGGAGCTGCTGTGAGGTGGGCAGGGATGGTGCAGCTGGACATAAAACCTGGCATGTGGCTCCTCCATTGGGTAGAGCCTGACACTGAACAGGTGTGGATTGGATGCAGATCCATATTTTTGTGTCCATGCAGGGCTCTATGTAGGGCTAAAGATGAATTTATAGAATGAACTGCTTCAAATAGAAATTTCTACATAGAACATTCATTGATAAAAATGCCATGCTCATTCATTCACTTGTAACTCCATATTGTAACTAAAACTCCATTTTGAACTGTTTATTTCACTTTATATTGCTCAGCTTAAGTGTTGCTGAAACTTTGTTTAGATGTGTGAACTTCATCTGGATGTGTGAATGAGGGGGGTGTGTGTGGTGTGATCAGTCTCCAACTCCAGCCTGTCCTGATGACAAACTGCTGGCATCACCTTAATGGCTGAAGAACAATTCAGACAAACCCTGCAAAAGCAAGAAGCATCCACCCTAGACAGAAAGGGACAAAAAGCCCCATCAGGAACAAGCTCAAAGTCACATCTGCCATTAACTAATGACTCATGGTCATACAGTACCCTGAGGCACTGTGGACACAACATCCATGGACAAAGAGACATAAAAAATGGGTGAGACTGCATAGCTCTGGGTAATGCTCCGCACAGCATCGAAGAATGTCAGTGCACAGCTGTGTGCCTGACAGAGACCCTGCTCGTCCTCACGCCCAACTTCCCTGGCCAGGGTAGCTGCCATGAGCTGCGAACTCCAGCAACGAACCCAAGCCACAATCGCAAGCAGCAATCAGGACAGGTGACTATGCCTGACGAACTGCAGAACATGGTTTTGTGTGTGTGTGTGTGTGTATAGGTACTAGATAATCATCAGTTGTGTTTTCTTATAATAAATATGGTATACTGCCTTGTCCCCTGGAATAAGATACTGCTAGTTTTCCTTTTCTAGTGCAATATCTACACATGGCCAGTGATTCTGGGACCAGCCAAATGAGCATGATCCAGTGAGGGAGAGGGGGTGATGTCTTCTCCTGTCCTCATGGGGACCCCCCCTGCTGCCATCTCCCCCCTGTGGCCTGCTACCCTCCCCCCTTGACTCCCAGGTGCTGCCTGTTGTGACTCCACAGCTCCTGCCCTGGCTGAGTGCCAGGATATTTAAAGTTGCTGCTGGCAGCCCGCGAGGGGGCCCCTCCCCCTGTAGGGCCCTAGGCAACTGCCCGCAGTGCCCGCCTGCTAAGACCACCTATGGGAACATGATGGAATAGTAGTCACAATTGGTGTATAGGTATTGAAGGGTATGTTCTGTTTAGGAAAGACAGAAATAAAGACAAAAGTGTTGGAGTAGTACTGTATATCAATAATGAGGTATTGACTGTAAAAAAATTAGATGTGATGGATTAAATAGCAGTCTGTATGGGCAAAAATGTGCTAATGAATTTTGAGGATGATATGAAGTTGGGGGGTGCTGCCAACACAGAGAAGGATTGGGACATCATGCAAGAGGAGCTGGATGACCCTGTAAACTGAAGTAATAGAAAAAGGATGAAATTTAATAGTGGTAAATGCAAGGTCATGCATTTAGGAACTAATAACAGAAATTTTTGCTATAAACTTGGAAGACATTAATTGAAAGCAACTGAGGAGGAGAAGCACCTGGGAGTAGTAGTTTATCACAGGATGACTATGTGCCATCAATATGATGTGGCTGTTAAAAAAACAAAACATGTGGTCTTAGACTGTACCTGACAAGGTATTTCCAGTAGCAATAGGGAGGTGTTAGCATTGTTATACAAAGCCCTGGTGAGACCTCATCTGGAATATTGTGTGTAATTCTGCCCCCCCCCATGTTTATAAAAGGGGAATTAAAACTGGAACAGGTGCAGAGAAAGGCTACTAGGATGATTCAAGGAATGGAAAATCTGCCTTATAAGAGGAGACTCAAAGTGCTTGGCTTGTGTAGCATAATGAAAAGACGACTGAGGCGAGATATGATTTGTAATAACCCTTGGGGAGGAAGGGGTTAACACTCTGGTCAGTGAGTCCCAGGACAGCCAATAGGAACGAAGCACAGCTTTTTGAATGGTAACAGCAGCCTGGCCTGGGCCTGTTTGGATGCAGCAGAGCTCCTGGAAGGATCAGGAGGAGGCCAGAGGCGCCTGAGGAAGAATCCAGCAACATCCTTACCAGAGATAAGCTAAGTTTGGTACTGACCAGGCGTGGGTAGAACAGGGAATGTTTACTTAGACGCGGTCAGGGTATTTTCTTTGTTTTTGGCTTGTTTTTTGGATTTCTCTGTGCTAAGCACATGTAACCCAACCCCCCACCCCACTACCCTGTAACTACCTAAGTTAATTCCCAGAGAAGCAACTCTCTATGTTTATTATCTGTTCTTTTTGATTAAAGATTTTACCTTTTAAGCAAGTTCTGGTTCTGTGTCCTGAAAGGTAAGAGGTTTGTGTGCCCGTGCCTTAGACTGCACAGGCAGCTACTAGAGGGAACCCTGTTCCAGTTCCAGCTCATATTGCAGCTGGGGTCCAGTCACTTTCCTGAGAGAGGAATAAAGAGGATTGCAAGTACCTCACAGGGAGGAATTCCCAAGTGCGCCTTCCTGGGTCACAAGAGGTTTTTTTTGCATTTGGGTGGTGGCAGCGATACCACTCCAAGGCCAGGAGTTGGAGGCCTTGGAAACTTTTAAGAGCAGGCTTTAAGGCCAGTGGCTTTTCTGGCCTGTTGCGGGCCCCCACCTTCTGCACTCAGAGTGCCAGAGTGGGGAAAAAGCCTTGACATGATTGTTCTCTATAAATACATCAGACAGGTAAATACAAACGAGGGAGAGGAATTATTTAAGTTCAGTGCTAATGTGGACACAAGAACAAATATATATAAACAGGGCGTCAGGAAGTTTAGACTTGAAATTAGAAACAGGTTTCTAAATATCAGATGAGTGAAATATCCTTCCAAGTGGAGCAATGAGGGCAAAAAACCTAGCTGGCTTCAAAACTGAGCTAGATACAGTTATGGAGGGGGCAGTATGATGGGACAGGCTAATTTGGCAATTAACTGATCTTTGCTTACTAGAGGTAAATATACGAGTGGGCTTTGATGAGATGTTAGATGGGGTGGGTTCTGAATTGGTGCAGAGAATTCTTTTTTGGATGTCTGCCTGGTGAGTCTTGCCCAGATACTCAGGGATTAACTGATCTCCATATTTGGGGTCAGGAGGGTATTATTTCACAAGGCAGATTGGCAGGGGCTCTGGAAAGGTTTCACTGTTCCTTGTAGTATGGGGCATGGGTCATTTGCTTGTGGTTTCTCTTTACCTTGATGTCATTAAAACCATGATTTGGGAACTTCAGTGACTTAATTATAGGTTAAATATCCATTGCAGGAGTGGGCAGGAGGTTCTGTGGCCTCCATTGTGTAGGGAGTCAGACTAGATGAGGATATTGGTCCATTCCGACCTCAAAATCCATAAATCTATCATAGATATACTCCCATAATATGAGGTTATGGATGCACATTGGCATACGTGGTTTGCACATGTCCATCCTCTTCCCCCCCATCAATGTTAAGGCAGGTGTAGTCATGGTGAATTAAGTGCACAAGTCAGCTGTAGTGCTAGAATAGGGAGAAAAACAGTAGGATTTTTTTTTAAAGATTACCACAACAGATGTATGCCCATCTTTAAAACTGTGTCACCAACCTCTGAGGTTCAGTCGTCTGGTTCTCAAGCATCTGGACTGTTCTCAGCTTCCACCAAGGAAACCAAGCCCTTCACACACATTTCAACAGTAGACAGTACTTCAACCAGCAGCTTCATGAAAGTCACTGAAAGATCATTAATTAAAGGAGCTGAAGGCTTCTCTGAAATTGAGAACTCCAGTAATTCTGACCAGGGCCTGCCTTTTCATCTAAACAAACAGAACTCTTACGTATAGCAAGGATCACATAAACCTATACTGAATGCGTATACACCAGACCCATCCCCTGCCGCAAGAGTCACACAGATAACGGGCCGCCTGTAAATCGTAAGACAGGGACTCAGCCCTGACCAGAAAAAAATGGCCCCAGCTGCCAGCAAATGTACTTACAGTGAATCATTTGAGGAGCAGGCTCAGCCATCCCCAAGAGTCCATGTGCAGAAAAACCCTCCCACAGCTGTGGCTCATTCCTGTATCAGAAGGAGGATACGCAGTACTGCTATATGGCAGCTATGTACCAGTATCTCCACACCTGAGGCTATATTTATGTAATGCTACAAAACCACATCCCTAGTGCAGAACTTCTTCCCCAATAGCTAGAATTAACAGAAGAAAGCTATCCCTGTTCTCTGCAAACTGATGTAACCCTGTGTTTTTCTTCGAGTGCTGCTCAGATACATTCAGAAATAGGTGTCTTCGTGCCAGAGCGCCAGATTGGTCAGAACTTTTTGCCCTAGCCTGTCGGAAGAGGACAGGCGGCCAGTGCCCCCTGCGCCACCCCGCGGCTATATATGTGGTCGCCATCCGGCCCCTCCCCAGTTTCATTTCTTCCGCCTTCGTGTTGGCTGTGGAACTGCCCACTCCTTGCTTTGCAAGCTGCCTGTTCGTCGTTCACTGTATGAGCCTCTTGCCTCACTGGGAGAACCTATCTGTGGATGTAGTCCCTCCGAAGAAGGTCTCCTTTTCCGGGTTGAAACAGCATGCTCTAGCATTGTCCGCCATGCTGGGGTTTAAGCCCTGCATTGAGTGCGGCAAGGCCTTCCCGCGGGATGATCCCCACAAGAAGTGCCTGGGTGAAAGCCATGAGGTCATTGAGTGCTCCATCTGCCTGTCCTTTAAGCTGAGAACAATCAAGGACAGGGAGCAAAGGCGCTGCACCCTGGCCTCTGAGCAGGCCCAGCACTCTCCCCCCGAGGCCTCGGGGTCTCCTGCAGCACGACATGCCAGTTTGGCACCAGAGCCCGCCAGCCGGCACCGTGCTGAAAGGCAGCGCAGGACCAGTTCGATGTCGTCCTCAGCTATGTTCCCACTAAGCTGTGCACATTTGTGCACACACACAGGTTATGAAACCCACGCACACAACAAAATAAAGCATGCACAAAAAATTCAACAGTGCAAATTTTTTTATGCTACTTTAAGAAGGCAATTTCAAGTAGCATGTTTCAAAAAGGTTTTGTAATTTATAAAATCATTTCCATCAGCATATCAAAATAAAATCTAGACATTATTTGCATCATACACATTTCATGGCACTCACAAGTATGATCACACACACTAGTTCCAAAAATTTGCACAAAAGAAATTTTTTGTGCATACAGCCTATGAAAAATTAAAGGGAACACTGCTCCTTGGTACTGCGGCACCAACGTAGCCCCACGTTGTCACCACAGGGTTCTCCCTGGGACTGGTTGGCCTTGGTGCCAATTCCGTCGACCCCAGAGGTAGTGGAGGCAGTGAGGGCGCTCCTCCTGTTGCCCACACCCCCTTCTCGGCACTGCCTAGAAGAGGAAAGCTGGCCTTCCGCTTGAAGGTTTGGGTGCCATGTATATGACACTGTTTGCCTTCCCTGTCACTGGCACCGGGCTGCAAACCACCTGAGCCCGCTGGGAGCCCCAGTACCATAGAGCCATCCCCATGGCACCATATTACACTCCCATCTCCAGTGCCAGCTCGAGAGTCCCGAGAGGTTTCCCCCTGTTCCAGTCTGGTGGAAAGGGCTTCAAGGGGTTCTAAATGGCCTCGGCGCCATCTCTCAGCACCATTGCCTTTCCAATACCACCTCAGGAATGGTCCCCTCAAGAGGGCGCTCAATCCTCACTGGCACCAGCTCACTCAGCACCTGTGAGAGCACTGAACCCGGTGCCGTGCTCCTATATGGGTGACTTATCTGTGCACTTTGACGTCCTGTGCTGTGTCTCAGCCCACATGGACATAAAGGTTCAATCCTGAGATGCCTTGTTTGGGCCTGTGTTTTCGCTGGCGGAACCAGTTTCAGTTCCCCTCCATCCCAGCGTCTGGGACTTGGCCTCCTCCCACTGGCAAAATCCTGGTTCCATCTCCACAGTTTCGGACACAGCGGGACTCAAGTACAGGTTCCCTTCACTCACCCACCACCCAGTCCCACCCCGGGCAGTGGTTGAAGGTGGACTTAGGGCTGGGACAGGCCTCACATGATCCCCTCCCAACATCGAGGGACGTCAGAGAGCTTGAGCTGTTGGGATGTAAAGTGTATTTCTTCTCAGCCTTTCAGCTCAGGGTCGCAAACAATCAGGCCCTGACTAGCAGATATACCTTAGATGTGTGGGAGTCAATGCAAAAGTTGAGACATTTACTCCCACCAGAGGCAAGGGAGGAATACAATGCCTTCTTGGGAGAAGGCAGAATAGCGTCCCAGCATCTCCTCCTTTCAGCCTGGGATGCCGTTGACATGGCTGCCCGCACAATGGCCTTGGCTGTAACTCTGTGCCATGCAGCCTGGCTACGGGAGGCCAGAGTGCCCCCAACCTCACAGCCCGTGGCCCTCGACCTGCCTTTCGGAGGCGACGCTCTCTTCCACGAAGAGATCTCAGCTGTTCTGAGTACTGCCCATGACCCTAGGGGGGAATTGAAATATTTCAGCCTCCTCCAGCTGGGCCCTCTTCCACACCCTCCAGCCCCTTAAGTCGATAACAAGCCAGTGTTGTTCCCCCACCCTTCCCCTAACAGCTACTGCTGAGGACTTACTTCTCACCACCACTACCACAACTTCAGTTCGAAACCTGTTCGGGGCGGGGGGGGTTCCCCCTGGTAGGGTCCTTCTCCTGGGCAACTCCAGAGAGGGCTTTCTACCAGTTAACCTGTGGTGTTGGTCATATCACCAATATTGTTGTCAATTACCTCCTCCAAACCGCAGCAGAATGCCCACCGTTTGGGGCCCTTCCTCTCAGAAATGACAGATAGCTCACCCCCCACCCCCGTTCTCCTTCCTGGTGAGAATGAGTGACTCATGGGAGAGGCAGCCTCTTCCCCTTTGGGTAGGTCTAGGTCGTAGCCCGTATTAATACCCTTCTTGTCTGAACCTGATGCCTCTGTTTGAGGGAGGTCTCAACCCTCTCACTACCAAATCCCCCTCACCCGCCGTGAAGGGCGAGGACACCTGCTATCTGAACTCAAGCAGGTAGCTGTTAGCCAGTGATTTTGACCCTAAAGGGCTCCCATGCCTCTATATGCAACTCACCGTCAAAGGGAAAAGCCCCCATCTCCCTCTTCGCTTCCTGGGGCTGCGACCCTATTACCCCCTGTGGGACACATGCAGCATTTATGGAACACAGTCCCAATACTGAAAAGTGTACCGCCCAGTCGTAGCCCACCCGAACCAAATGGAGCCTTCCCTCGTGGGACCATGTTCATATTAGGAGCCAACTTCTTGCACATTTCCCGTGGGTGAGTCCCTAGTGTCTGCCTCCCCAGGCTGGCAGTTGGAGAACCCTTTATCGGAACCCGAATCTCTCCCCTCAGTATAAATGAGATAGTCTTGTACACCCCACCGCCGGCAAGACTAGCTGGTGTTTATTCTTCGCCCCAGCTCAACCAACCTTCATTACAGCTGCGTGCATACACTTCCAGCTCGGATTACCTGGACCCTCCCTGCCCCATGGAGCAGGTAATCCGCTTCCACCTGCTGAGTTCCAGGCGTAAACACCAGGACCTGGCCGTTAACCAGAGCTGCTGACCAACCTGCTCAAGGACTGTGTCAGATGTGAAGCCTCCAGTATGCACTACTCCAGCTGGCTCTTGGCCTAGGTGAACACCTTGAGAGAAGTTGCGAAAGCAGGGCCTCCGCCCTGTGCTACCATCCTCTCTCCAAAAATTATTGTCAATAGAAGGTAACCACGTTATCGGACGATGAACCCCCAGGCCATCGATCACCACTGCCTGGGACGTGCCCTCATTACAGAGCCCCCACACTTGGGGCCTTGCCCTCCATAGAAAGGAACCATGCCACTCTTCTCATTCTATCCCTAAGGTGGCTGTTCTCCTACATCCCAATCTGGAAACCCTCAGGCCTCGAAGATCCAGAGGAGATAATGCATTAATAGTGATGAAATTACCTAGACTTCTCTCTACACCATTGGATTGAGGACAGGGAAGCTCATCCTGCTGCCCTCACTACCTTCATAATCACCGCTCGTTCCCTTCGCGATGGTTCGCAAGCCAATCTACGCCTTCCAGCATTTCGCCCAGCTGCCTCTCACATAGCTCAACCTCTGGGACACAGCCATAGTGCTATGGTTATCCCGGCCTAGCTACTGGAGGCTGTCACCCAAGAGCATCACAGTACAATTCCACGATGCCCCAAGGCTCTCCTAGTCCTGGTAGGCATCCTTGAATATCATACTTCTGTCCTGACATTTGCTACAGGGTTTTATATTTGATAAAGCTCGCTCTACACTTGCCCTAAATTCCCCCTCAATGACTGGAATGCGGGAACTGGCTGACCCTTGATAGAGGTTGCCTCCCCAATAGGATCTAATACTATCATTTGTATACTCATAGAGGACATGCTAGAGATGCCGCAAGTGTCCTAAAGAAGAGACGGCTGTATGTACTCCTTCGGGTGGCATATTCTTCTGCTGTCCCCTTTTTGAGAGGCGCCTATCTTCTCCTCCATACTTCCTGGCTCTTACCTGGGGCCTTTCCTAAAGGGAGCCTTGATTCTAATGCGCACCTCTGTGTGGTGTTAAGCTAGGCTCGGTCCCAATACGGGACGGCCGTCCCTGATGGTGCGAAGCCGTATAGGCCAAAGTGAGTAGGTCTCATAAGCTGTGGGTACTAGCATCCAGGCCTATCGTCCTCACGAGCCCACCACCAAGCCATAGCCTTACAGCATCCGACTCCTTGCTTTACTAACCCTGCGGTGGTATTCCAGCCGCTAAACTTGGTATAGAAAGCAAGAAAAGGGCGTAATAGCAGTAATACCAACTCCTTGTCTCTTGAAAGGATATGAACTCTGACATCCCGCCTGAGGGAGTCTGTGACAGTGCCACCGGTAGCGCACGGAGGCCTGACCACTCCTATTAGGCCCCTAGAACATCCTGCTTGTGTGTCTCTTATTTAGCACCGCTGCATTGGCCAGGCATTTGGCTCCCCCACTCCAGACTACTCCCTCATTATGAATGTGCTGTTTGGGCTACTGCCATCGTTGCCCTGGCCGTTCCTGCAAACTAGAGGGTAGTATTCCTCTAGATGCCTCTTGCCCACTCCTGGCACCCACCTCCCCTCCACGAGACCGTGCATGCCAGTTCCCGTGTACTCAATGTTTTCTGGCTGAGGTGTCACTACTGTAGGGCCCGGGGGGGCCACAGCCCTCTCAAGTCCCTGGCCTGGCACATGACCTACGTGTGCCTTACAATAATGAACTGAGGGGAAGACAGTCTAATTCTCCTCTTCTGGCTTCTTCAGTGCTGATAATTGCCACTGCCAGCCCAACAAATTTAGGGTTTCAGGTTACTTCCTCATAGGAACTTCACCAGCGCATGCTGTTACTGGAATTCTAAATCCTCTGGCCTCCACATGGCACCTGTAAATACCTCTCAAGAAAAGTGATTAGAGGCTCAATCCTTGATCATAGGCACCAGGTGCTGGTACCCCTTTCGCATAAGGTGACCTCAGGCCATTGTGCCCACATACACTATTCAGTGCTCAGGTAATCCAGGCCCAACTTGGTTATGTCCTGTATCCCCAGGCTACCCTTCCTGGAATAAAGGTCCGTGGGTCAATTTTTAGACCCTCGAGGGCCTGCTCGTTGGGCAATTACCCGAGTTGGAGTTATGCTGTGCTGAAGGCGGAACAGCCAACTCCACCTGCCATCCATCAGCATGGCTAGCAGTCACCTATTTCTGACTGTATCCAAGCAGTGCTTGAAGAAGAATGGTGGGTTACTTACCAGTAACCGTCCTTTGAGATGGGTTGCTCGGATTCATTCAGACCCCTCCCCCTGTCCCCGCATCTGGAGTTGGCAACTCCTAGGAACTGGGGAGGGGCCAGGAGGCGGCCACATATATAGGCCCAGGATGGCGTGGGGGGCGGGGGGGCTGCCTGCCCTCGTCTGACAGGCTAGGGCAAAAAGTTCCAACCAATCCGGCACTCTGGCACAGAGACACCTATTTCTGAATGAATCCGAGCAGCCCATCTCGAAGAAGGACGGTTACTGGTAAGTCACCCACCGTTATTCATTCAGCAGGGAGCTAGCTCTGCCAGCATTGCAAGGTTAAAAAGAAGGACATATGGGGAGAAAATGAGGGACAGCTTTCCAATGTTACTGAAGTTCAGAGCAGTATGTCAAACCGGACAGATTAAACAAGGCTTTCATGAAGTAGTGGATATCCAGTTTTGTTATTCTTGGCAACATCCAGTGCCAATGGACTATCGCAAGAAACAAAAGTCTGGGAAGAATATAGTTCTAATGCGAGAGATGGGCATTTTGCTTTGAAATGAAAAACAGTAAATAAAGAATCCAAATCGTATTCAATAGTGCAGAACAGCCAGCATGTATTCATCAGGGAAACCGCCCTGGCCCTGTTTGGGCTGCTCAGCAGATGTCCCACGAAAAGCAGTTTTCCTTTTACCTGAGGTGATGCCTAGCATGTTTACAAATACCACTGACTTGGGAAAGAGAGCCCTTGACTCCAGAATTCATGTCCATTAGTTGAAGAGAGGTCACATTTGTTGATAGTGATAGAAATGTTCTGCTTTTCTGAGCCAGTCCGTGGAGGAAAATTTCTGGAGCAGAAGGGCTGGCCTCTTGCAAAGGAGAAAGGCTGATGTTTGTTACATTCTTTAACTGAACCCTGTGGCACATTTTATAAATGTAGAGTTAGCTTTGAAGTTTTGTAGCAAAAATTCCATGAATGATTCCCCAGCCTCCTCCAAGAGGTTTGCTTTTCAGCTGTGTGCCATAGGAGCAAGGAGGGGGGTGTCTTGTTCTTTAATTATTGGATAGGGAATCAGGAAACTGAGTTCAGTTCCTAGCTCTGCCTTAGACTTGTGTGACTGTGAAATTCGTGTGTGTGTGCGCACACATGGGTATGCAGGGAGAGAGGCACATGGAGCATAGTGGGTCTCAAATCTCAGGTACAAATAAGTTCATCTGCTTCACCAGTTGCATCAGACACTAACTGCTGTCACCTACATCTCACTTCACAGGCTTCTTGCAGTTTCTTCAGGAATCTGTGGGCAAAAGACCTTCTCTGGGGATGTGTATCTTTGGCTCAGGACAGTTCCCTCTCAGGTGAGGTTAGGCCAGTTCACAGCCTTTGCATTAATCCAGAGTGGTTTAGTCCAGAAGCCATCATTATATTACTTAGTCTGACCACCTGGATAGCCCAGGTGTAGTATACCGCTCTGGCTTTCCTCACAAGGAAGACAACTCATCCATCTTTTTCTGTTTGCAACACCCATGCTCACTTTATTTACAGTGCAGACTCCTTTTTGTTCTGTAATCTGAGCTATGTTCCAAGTCTCTGAGCATCTTACCCCTGCAGGCCCTGAAACAGTCTGAGAGCTGGGCTCCAGCCTTCGTGCCTGGCCATGCTTCCCTGTTTCCCCTTTCCAGGTCTCTTATGGTCTGCCTTCAGGGAATAAGGTGTTCTCACCTGCCCCATTAGGAAGGTTCTCCCTGGCCTTAATCAGCCCCCAGCCAAGAGGAATACAGGCTTCTCTGGGTTTTCTCCCTAGCTCAGGTTGCTGGGACCTAGTTAGCAGCAATCCTGTGAACTTAAGTCCCTCTACTCCACTTCACCAGGCCATTACATTTCACCTGTTCCCCTGCAGGCAGCCCCGTAACATGTGTTTGGCTAACGCAGAACTTTTCAGAAAGGCCAGTTTGTATTTGAAGATACCATGAGCTGGTGAATCCCCTGCTTCCCTTTAGAGTTCATTCTGATCACCATCACTGATAAACCTGTTCCTGATATCTATGCATCTCTTAAAACACATCAGACCAAACTCAAGCCTGGCTTGTCCATGGTTAAGTCCTGCTCTTGACAGATTGCCCATGCAGAAATGTGCACACTCCAGTTATGATCTAAAAAGAGCCCTGCAAGGGGTTTTTATTCATTTCCAGTGCAGCACCTTTGTTCGGGGGGGCGGACACTATCATGGACTCTGCTGGCACCCTTCCAGTTAAGAGGAAGTTGTTAAAGAATGCGCTTGAGGGATTTTTAGAGGAAGTATTATTGGAATTATTTTTATATTCTTCCTATAGAGACCATAAGTACAAGGAAACCCACTTGCAGCATATAGAAAAATCTGCTGTTCCTATTATAAAAAAAGTCAGCAGCAGTCACAGGGAGGGGCTCAGCACCCCACAAATGCCCTGGTATTGGGCTGAGAGGGAGCTGTAGTAACCTTGGGGAGGAAGGAGTTAACATCCTGGTCAGTGAGTCCCAGGGGAACCAATAGGAACAAAGTACAGGTTTCTGAACTGGAGCAGCAGCCTTGGCTGTTCCTGTTTGGATGCAGCAGAGCTCCTGGAAGGATCAGGAGGAGGCCAGAGAGAGGCCTGAGGAAGGATCCAGCAACAACCTTACCAAAGATAAGCTCAAGTTTGTTATTGACCAGGCGTGAGTAGCACAGGGAATGTTTATGTAGATGCAGTCAGGGTATATCTTTGTTTTTGGCTTTCTCTGTACTGAGCACATGTATCCCTCCCACACCCTGTAACCATCTATGTTAAATCCCAGAGAAGCAACTCTCTGTGTTTCTTATCTGTTCTTTTTAATTAAAGATTTTACCCTTTTAAAGTAAGTTCTGGTTCTGTGTCCTAAAAGGCAAGAGGTTTTGTGTGCATGTGCCTGAGACTGCACAGCCAGCTACTAAAGGGAATTCTGTCCTAGTTCCAGCTCATAGCCCAGCTGGAGTTCAATCACTCTTCTGAGAGAGGAATGAAAGTGATCGAGGGTACCTCACAGGAAGGAATTCCCAAGTGCGCCTTCCTGGGTTTCAAGAGGCTTTTGCATTTGGGTGGTGGCAACAATACCACTCCAAAGCCAGGAATTAGTGGCCTTGGAGAGTTTTAAGACCAGGCTTTAAGGCCAGTGGGTTTTAAGGCCTGTTGCAGATCCCCACCTTCTACACTCAAGTGTGCCAGAGTGAGGAAACAGCATTGACGGAAGCCGTAAAACTCTGCTAATGAAAGCCAGTAACAAAAGCTTGGAGACCCTTCCAGGGGTAGAAATGTGCTGAGGCCCAGAGGAAGTCATCAGATAACACAATCCTAAAGTTGGGTCAGTCTTTTGTTTAGACAAGCCATTACTGGCCTGGGGTTGCCTTGCCTGACTTGGGTTTTGAGCACAGGGGCTATCTCAGGGGAAGTGTGTGTGTGTGTGGGGGGGAGGTTTGTTCCACACTGGGAAGGAAAGTGGAAACTTTTCTCAGGCAGGTCTTCAAGCAGCAGCAGCAGCTGTTCTGCAGCAGCTCCGAGGTGTACAATGTTCCAAGTGCTCAAAAGTCCATGATAAATAAATGTTACTTGGCTCTCAACTCCTGGTATATAGGGTATGCATAAGAATGGCCATACTGGGTCAGACCAGTGCAAGGCCATAACTAGAAGTTTTGGCACCTGGGGCAAGCAGCCCCAGACACGACCCCCCCCAGCCCCAATCCGGGAAGGATCTGGTTCCTTCCCCCCAGCCTGCCGTTGGCTAGGGACAGATCCGGATATTCCCAGCTGCCACCAGAGATGGCAGGAAGCTTCTACCACCACAGGCAGGCTGGGGGGATCTGGATTTATCCCCAACCACTGCCGCAGGCAGTGGGAAACTTCCTGCCACCCCTGGTGGTGGCTGGGGATGGATCCAGATACTCCCAGTCTTCTGTGGCAGCTGCTTCCGGCGGTGAGCCCCAGCAGCGCTGGATGCCCCAGGCAAGGAATTTTAAAGGATGCAGGGGACAGATCCAGATCCATCCCCAGCCACTGCCGGGAGCCGGATCTCTCCCCTGCCCCCTCTAAAAATTCTGCGCCTGGGGCATTGCCCTGTTTGCCCAGACCAGTGTTCCATCTAGCCAAATATCCTGTCTTCTGACAGTGGCCAATGCCTGGTGCTTCAGAGGGAATGAATAGACCAGGTGATCATCAAATAATCCACCCCTTGTTGCTCAATCCGTTTCTGGCAAATTAAGGCTAGGGCCATTAAAGCAGCGGTCTCAAACACCTGGCCCATGGGCCTCAAGCAGCCCCTAAAGCTATTTCCTGCAGCCCGCAATGACACAATTGTTGCTGATATTTGCAATATTGTTGTATGAAAACGCTTCAGTGGTGTGGCCCTCAGGCTAACGTACTAGTCCTCATGGTGATTTGAGTTTGAGGCCCCTGCATTAGAGCACGGTTTTGGCTACTACTCATTTATGGATCAATCCTCCACAAACTTATTTGGTACTTTTTGAACCTTGTCATAGTCTTGGCCTTCACAATATCCTCTTACAAAGAGTTCCACAGCTTGACTTCGTGTTCTTTGAAAAACTACTTTCTTTTGTTCATTTAAAACCTTCTACCTATTAATTTAATTTGGTGTCCCCTAATTCTTGTGTTACGAGACGTAAACAACACTTCATTTATTTCCACACCAGTCAAGACTTTACAGGACTCTTTCATATCACCCCTTAGTTGTCTCTTTTCCAAGCTAAAGAGTCTCAGTCTTATTAATCTCTCCTCATATGGAAACTGTTCTATAGTCCTAATAATTTTTGTTCCCATTTCTGTACCTCTTCATTTCAATATATCTTTTAGTGTGATGGGGCGACCCAATCTGCACACAGTAATCAAGATGTGGGCGTACCATAGATTTATAAAGAGGCAATGTATTTCTGTCTACTCTATTCCTTTTCTAATGATTCCCAATTCAATGTTTTTTAACTGCTAGAGCACATTGAGTGGATGTTTCAAGAGAACTATCCACAATGATTCCAAATGATCTTTCTTGAGTGGTAGCTGCTAATTTAAACACCATCATTGTACATGTACGTTTGGGATTATGTTTTCCAATGTGCATTACTCTGTATTTATCATGAATTTTATCAGCCATTTTGCTGCCCATTCACCCAGTTTTGTGAGATCTTTTTGTAATTCTTCACTCTCAGCTTTGGACTTGACTGTCTTGAATAGTTTCTGTACCATCTGTAAATTTTTCCACCTCACTGTTTACCCCTTCTCCCAGATCATTTATAAGTATATTGAACAGTACTGATCTGTGTACAGAGTCCATGGGGGACACCATTATTTGCCTGTTTCCTTTCCAAAAATGGAACATTTATTCTTACCCTTTGTTTTCTATTTCTTACTCAGTTACTAATCTAGGAGAGGGCCTTCCTCTTATTTCTAACCTGTGTTTTCTTTTCTTCTCTTCTTTCTTGCTTATTTGCTTCCTTGACTTCTCCATGGCTACCCTGACAATGGAAACCCATCCGCATTTTATGGGATCCCATTACTCCCCCCATCCAGCACTCACAATACAGTCCCTGCTTAGAACAGCTTGGGGGATTCAGAGTAGCCATAAAAGACAGACAAACACCTCAAACCCAGTAACAAGTATTTTATTTCAGTTACAATAAGCTCCACAATGAATACTGAAAAAATAGCTTTAAAAAAATCCCTCCTTTAATATATAAATACTAAAAGTCCCTCAAAATCCTTCCCTTTGTGTAAAATGCAGTGGTGCTCCCTTCTGGAGGAAATGAGACGGGCACCCATTTCTGTCTAGTTTCCTGCTAAAATCTAGGAAAGAATATCAAAAAGCCATTGGAAGCCCATAGTATCTATAGGTTCTTTCCAGGCTAGTTCCCTTGATATCTTGGAAACCCAGACTGAAGGGGCTGGATTCTTCCCTCACTGCAAGAGTAGCTGTGCTCCAAAAGCCCATAATCCTGTCCTCCTTTTCCCTTTTCCCAATCTTTCAGCCCGTTGAGTCAACGGCACATCTTGAAGCAATCACTGTGTTCCTTCACTCCAGTACCCAACCCCAGATTGGTTCCAGCTGTGAAATAGGCCACCTCAGGGAAGAGCACATAGGGTTACAGGACAGACAAAACAGACTCACAAAGTGGAAGAGCATAGCCCAAGGCTGGCACTGGCAGAGATGCTAGAAGTCTGCCTAACAAACCTGCTGTGCGAAAGGCCTCACTCCATCTCAGGAACTGCGGTGCTCTCCTGGCATTAAGTCCTGCTCTATAGTTGTGCCTGGGACAGTTTATGAAAACCCTCCCTACTCCGCATTACGAAGTGTGAGGAAAGAGAAGAGCAGGCATGGAACAAATTCCCTAGCAACGTAGGCCAGACACGTGCAACACTAGAATCTCTGCTGTGTAAGTGCTGGCAAGGCCACAGAGCCCAAGTCCATGGGCTCACGTGGAGAGAGCAGGCAATGTTGCTGCAATCCTGTGGCCTAGGAGACTGCCAGAAAGGGATTTAACTGGAGCCCAGAGAGTAGGCCTGAAATTGGGCCCTGGATTTTTGGGAAGAGGCGGGGACACAGCGGGAATTACTCTGCACTCATTATCTGAAGCCTTGACAAATGCACAGCCAAGGAGCAGATGAGCCTCCTCCAGCTAACCCAACTCTCCCTGTCACGTGGGGCCTGATTTTCAGTGCTGCAAAGCACTGAACTCAGCAGGTGAGGTGAGTTCTCAGCACTTCTGAGTATCAGGCCACAGGCTTCCAGTCTCATTTCCATACTTGAGAGACCTGCCCTATGTCCCCAGAAGGACCATCAGATCTGTGCCTGTCTGTCTAGAATGACTCTTCCAGCCCCTGCCAGGTCTCCAATTTACAAGGGGGGGGTGGGGGTCAGCTCTTCTAGCTCCCAGACTGTGGAGAGACATCTGGCCTCCCCAGCTCTGCAAGTCAAGTAACTTAATTAACAGCTCCTAACATGCAGGACGTTGAAGGTTCTCTTACATGTACCAATGACCAGGGGGAGCCTGGTTAATCCCTGTAGTGCAGTGCATAAGCCAATCTATGCCTCTGCCTTCTTGGCATCAGAATCAACTGAGGACTGTAGAGAGCACAGTCATGAGTCTACAGCCCCACAGAGCTCACACCAATGGTTACTTTCTAATGTCTGGCTTCCAGGAAAGAAAGCGTTTCAACTCAGAGGAGTCCCAGGAAGCTGCAATGAATGGGACTGGGTGGAAATAAGAAAGGGACAGAGCTGAAGTTAGAGATACTTGAACAAACTGCTTTCCTAGGGGGCCATGGTACCAAGAGCTCCCCCGTCACCACCTTGCCTTCCCTGAGTCCCTGCTTTCCATAGCTCTGGGTAGTTTAATGTTTTTTTGGGTTCCCTTTTCACCAGATGAGACTGGGATTTATGCAGACATGTGGCTGCAGAGATCTGGCCTGAACTCCATGCTGTAATGAACATACACCCAAGCTGCTGTGCCTCTGGGCCTTTCACTTCACAGCCCAAGATCAGGGGGAGGTGGCTTATTTAATGGGTGGAACTGAACATTTGTAAGGCACTGCAAGTGCTCAAGGCTGGGTTCATCACTGGACACTCCCCAGGGTGGTGCACAGCCAACAACCACCCCCTTTCTGTGGTTACTGATTCCCACCCTTTCTTCCGATGGATTGGCACTACACACTGGAGAGAGAAGTAGGGCTGCTGGTCTACCAGGCAGTAGGGGGGAGGAGGAGGGGGATGATATTTGTGGCTGGAGTGGTAGAGAAATGCCCAAGGAACCACCACATTCCCCTTGATCTCTACCAGCCCAGGGAGCAGGAGGTCCTGTGGTTACACCTGTCCCCTTGCAGAATGCGCAGAGGGGATGCTAGTGGTAGTGCTAAACAAATGGCCATCTGCTTACACACTAGAGAGGCCTCAGCCATCAGAGGAATATGAGCAGTGTCTGAATAGAGCCATGTTCCCAGCCTGCCAGCTGCACATACACCCAAAGTGATTTACACTTGCCTCTGACCCAAGCTGAACTACGCAAGATGGATTTCAGATATAATAAGGATGATGTAAAGAGGCCTGGTCTGTGCTCTGGCTAGTCTAAAGCAATAAGACAAAGTGATAGCTCATAACGTAAGTTGCACAAACTGTTTTGGGGAGGTCCAGGTACCAGCTGGGCTTACTGAGCCAGGGCAGCCCACCTGCCTTTGTCTTGCATTGCACTGAGAAGTTAAAGCCAGCCAAAGAAGGTTTAACATTACAGTGCAGCCAGCACCATATCTAAGTACTGCTGCCTGGAGTTAGGGGTAGTTGAGATCCCAGAGTATCCCACCCACCATGTGCTGCTCTGAACCTGGCCAAGAGGAAGGCGAAGAGAGACACTATCAGCAACTCAGGCAAGACATGGAAGGCTTAGAGACTTAACCAATCTTTCCTGTTTTGAGAGTTTCTGTAATGGATCTTGTCCATCAGCAGAGCTTAATGTGGCCTCCAAGACCCACAGGCATTTGCCTGAAAATAAAGTCCTAGAGATACGGTCAGAGTCTGTCACCCAACCATAAGTGAATGCAGCTCTCTTATGGAACCAACCTTCACAATATTCTACCACTGCTCACTCCCGGCTAGCTTTTCCTGGCCTGCCTTTGGACAGACTCTTCCAACAGGGCACTGGGCATTGAGGGTGGTTCTTCAATCTGGGTAGCAATCCCAGGGATTCCATAAGAATCCTGGTCTCCAAGGCAGAAAAGCTCATCAGGTGTTCCCATGTCCCCCTGTCAATCTCCTGTGTTTTAGCAGGATGGTCTTGACTGTGACTCTCGTATCTACAGCTGTATGATGTTAAAAATAAAAAGTAATAAATATACTAATCCTTTTGCTTAAAAAAGGCTTTTAAATGCATTTTCCCTGAACTTTTCCAGTGTATTTCACAATGTTCAAAAAAATATTTTCCCAAAAATATATTTTAAAATATTTTACATATTTATAAATGCATTTGTCTCTCTAGAGAGATAAGTAGATGTCAGGACTATTTTGAAACACAGCCAAACCAGTTATCACTTTTGTCTGTGGGTCTCCATTTATCGATTAGAAAAAGTCATCTTGAAGCCTGCAGCAGGGCAGGGGCTTAACTGTGTATGTGTCAATATGGGCCAGGCCATACAGACAGATGCACATATACACAGACCTTATGCAAGATTAAAAAAAAAA
Organism: Podocnemis expansa; assembly: GCA_007922195.1. NCBI lineage: Eukaryota > Metazoa > Chordata > Testudines > Podocnemididae > Podocnemis > Podocnemis expansa. The sequence goes on from ML681997.1 coordinate 28,848,639, forward strand.
AAAAAAAAAAAGTAATTCACAAGTGAATGAGATTGAGAGGTTTTCACAGTGGATCGAATCTCAGACAGTGCCATGAGCTTAGGACTCAGAGACCCGTTCCTGCTGAGAGCTTGATAGTTCATTCAAAGTTAGAAGAAACTGTTCTTTGGGCAGAGAGCCTGGGAAATTCAGTTTTTGATGAAGGACCAATAAGCCAAAAGCTGGTTTTCTGGTTCCTTTCCCTTCACCAAACTTCACACTTCTTCACAGGGTTCATAGGGGAGCCAGGAGGACAGTGAAAGTGCTCAGAGAACTCTTTGGAATTGGAGACAGTACCGATGACTCGGAAACGTGATGGGCTATGGGGATCAGTAATGAGTCCTTCATGAGAACTCTCTGGGGTGCGAACTGAACACCAGACCTGCAAATGGAAGGCAACAGTTTGCTCAAGGTCTTAATTACATTTAGAAACTTGGTCTCTTTCCCAGCTATCATGGTATAGGGAAATGACAGATCTTCTTAAATAGGAGGAATTTATTAGAAGAAACAACTACCGATACAAACAAGTTTCCACATAGCTTGAGTACCAGCTTTGTCTACCTTGTTTCCCAGCAACCACATGCTGGATCTCTACATTGCGTACACAACACCAGCAAAGGCTTTCATTCAGGTACTTCTGCAACCTGAAGTGGTCCTATCTGGAGGAGTATGTTTTGCCACAAAATGAGCATTAAACTTGTCCTAACATAACAGAAAGCTGGCTTGTCAAGTCTGTTATCTTGCCTCTTATTTGATACTTTACAGGAAGGCAAGTTATTTTTTCACTCACTGTAATGCATCTCTCTCATCACTGGCTATCAAGACTCATATTTGCTGCACTCCTCTGCCACTTGAGGTGTCAGGAATCAGAGCCTGCAGCAGAGCCAGTCTCTGGGTATCCTAACAAGTATGGCCGACCTATAATAGATTGCATACCTGACTACATTGTCTAATTGGTCGGAAAAGTCAGCAGACTGGCATGACTGCTCAAAGCCTATGCCCATGAATGAAACAGCTCTTGGTCCTGCCTTGCCTCACTTCAGATAATCCACTTCTGACCCTGAGCTTTGGTTCCTGACTCCAGTTCTGACTCTAGGCTCTGGCATCTAGCTTCTGGTTCCTGATATGTGATCCACCCACTAAGCCTGACTTCCCACATCCCAGTCACTGACACAGTTCAGGAAAAGGAATGGCCTAGAGCAGGGGTCGGCAACCCAAAAGTGGTGACGACCCATTTCCCCCCACCCTCCCACCACAACTGCATGAGCCCAAGCCGGCCCAGCAACCATGCTACAACCCCTAGAGCTGGCAGGGGGTGTGTGGGCAACTCTCCCTCCCTCTGCTCCACTGGTGGGAAAGAGCAGCGGTCCCTGCCTAACCCCAGCTGGCTGTGCCTCCCCAAGGGGAGGGAGGAGAGCAGCTGGCATGAAGCTGGACTTGCGAGGGTAGGGCCCCCTGGAGCAGCCTGCTTTGAAGACTTTGGGCCTCTTCATGCCCCGGCCAGGATCCAGGATCGAGCGCATTCACCCCTGGGGTGGCCAGGAGCGAAGCAGCCTAAACTCTTTGGAGCAGGCCGCTCCAGGGCCCCACCCCTGCAAGCCCAGCTCCATGCCAGCTGTGTTTAGGAGGGACGGCCGGCTGGGGGTAGGCGAGGCAGTGCTGCTCTGCCCCACTGGTGCAGGTAGGGAGGGAGGGACAGAAGGAGGGGAGGGCTGCCTGCCCGCACACCCCCATCAGCACTAGGGGCCGTGGTGCGGCCACTGGGCCCCCCTCAAGCTCATGTAGTTGTGGTAGTAGGAAGGGAGCTGTCCCGGTGCCCTGGAACTAGGGGCCTGCACCGCCCAAGAGCAGCCTTATTTGGCCCCAATGCTGGGGCCAGCCAGGAGCCCCCTTTGCAGCTGGGCATCCCTGGAGCACATCTGGCTGCCTGGAGGAGATTGCCAGGGAGCCAGAAGGGGATACTCAGGAAGCCACAAATGGCTCACTGAGCCTGCATTGCTGACCCCGGGCCTAGAACTTCTAGGGGTTTGGAGGAGGTGAAGACAGGAGATGCACTGCCAGCCATATCAAGTGGAGTCTGCTACAAGCTCTGTTCCCACTAACCTAGCTGCTGGAGCTCACACAGTTCCCCTGGAGACAGAACAAACAGAGTCATGGTGATGGCAGAGACTCACCTGGGCAAATCCCACAAAGAAGAGCTGGTTGTTGGAGAGGCCAAGTGTTGGCAAAGTCTCCTCATTCCCATTCTTCTTCACCCAGTTTTGATAAGCCTGCAAGCAGGAGAGAACAAAGGCTATCCTGCATGATCAGAGGGATGAGTGGTTGGAACTAGAGGGTCAGAACACTTCCACTGTCTTGTGGGGATATGAAATGCTGGGCCAACTAGCCACTGTGGCATTAACCCTTACAGGACTACACCTGTCCAATCTGCATGACACACAGTGCCAGGTAGAGTAGCGTTAGCATTCCAAGGGTCTTCCTCCCCTGTGTTGATTTTCCATTCAGTCACAGAAAGCCAGAGAAAAATCTAAGAAAGCCATAAAGGCTGGAAAGGGAAGGGAAAGCACAAAATAAACCATCATGAAAGCTGAGGAAATAACTGACTTTTGGTTCAGGGGCTGAAACGAAAATGCTAAAACAAAAGTTTTTCAGGTTTAATGAAATGGTTCAATATACCCAAAACAATTTTCCTCCCCATTTTTTTGCTGTGGTTAGTTTTTGGTGGATTTATTACATTTAAAAAAATCTACCAGTAACCCAATTTCAACATGAAGCATCATTTTGAAACTAGTCAAACCATTTTGTTTACAAAATGCTGAAACAAATGGATATGACTCTTTCATTTTTTCTCACCTGAAACTATTGGCTAAATTTGACCAGAATTTGCAAATAGTTTTGGTTTACACAAAACTATTTTGCATTACTTGTCTATCCAAAAATTAATTATTAATTAATATTAATTGGTCTACCCCCAAAAATTTTTGGATTAATTGTTTATTCACCAAAAATGTAGTTTTGGTCTACCCCAAAACTGCATTTTTTGGTGAATAAACAATTAATCCAAAAAATGTTATCAAGCTTTCTCCGTGACTTCCAGGATTAGGTGTGGCTTACAGGAAACAAACCAGAAAAGGGATTCCTGGTGGGAATGGGACCTGTTAGTGTTGATGGGGATTCCTGAAGGGAATAGGACCTGTCAGTGTTGCAAAGAAAGCAGTTGTTATCAACACAAGACAGACCCACCACCTTCTTTCACGTTTTCTACACTTGCTGTTGCCAACGGGAGAATTTCACAAAGAGTTAAAAGTCTCTTCCACTTGAAACTGTCACATTCTTCCCTCCCATGAATCTCCTTGAATAGCTCTCTCCCATGCGCCCACCCTCTATGGGCTGTATATTCCAGACCTACAATCTCCTGGTCCAACGACAGCAGATAAGAGTTACCCAAAGATTGGTTAATGGTCATGGCCCACCCTAAGATAGGACATGGAAGAGGTACTCAGGATTTTATACTTCATTTGAGCAATTCATCTTCTTATCACTGTATACCCAAGAACATCTCCCCAGCTGCAGCGTCAGAGCAAACAGGAGTAATCTAATGTCTAGAACTTCACAAGCACCGCCATAGCCATGGCTGCAATGAGAGATGCCATACCTTTGTTAGACTCCTACCTGGTATGCAGCTTTGAGGCCCCCATTGTCAGCAATGTTCTCTCCCAGGGTGTGCTTGCCATTCACTGCCTCACCGTTCACCGTGTAGTTGCTGTACTGTTCCACCATACACTCAGTCTGTTGCTTGAAGGCCTCCACGGAGGAGTTCTTCCACCAAGGGCGTAGATTCCCATCTTTATCATACTCCCGACCTGCAGAGGAGCATACCAAACCAAGGGTTGGAGCTAGATGACACCTTGTCTGAGATGGCCCTTGGCAGAGCTGTGTGGCGAGGTTGTTTGAGATTTAGAGCGCACACATTGCATGCTCAGAGATGCAGTGAGCGTATTAGCAATGGCCTGGCTTCTTCAGAGAGAAGTGAAGCCAGTCCTGAGACCTCCTGAATATGGGGGTCACACCACCATAAATTCCCCAGGAGGAAAATGCAAAGAGTTTCCAGTCCAGTGCAACGGATCTCACTAAATGCTTATGGTGTTAGCAGGATACTCCCTGGTGACAAAGGGCAGGGCGTAAACAAGTAAACCTGCACCTGGATAACTTGAATAGTAATTAGTACCCCAGCAGAAAGCTGAAGGGGGTAATTGCTCAGCCAGGCTGCCTGGCTGAGCCAATTATCCCACCAGCCCTGGAAAGACATACAAGGGCCTCTCTGGAATTTTGACTCTCCCAGTGATGGCAACTGAAAGCAAAAAGGGAGGTCGCTGTGAGTATTTGGCAGCTGGAGGACGGAGCAGAGCCTGCAGTGGTTGGTGGACCAGCAGATGGAGCTGCCCAACACATACCCCAGCTGGAGAGATGATTACTGCTAGCCTGGCAGAGCAACAGAAGAGCTTGCTGGAGTTCATCAGGGAGCAGCGCAGGTGAACTAGCAGTTCTAAAGGGAGCAGTGAGTGGGCCCTCTGGTTAGCAACCTATCTGGGGCGGGAGGAGCTCAAATGGCTTACATGGCCTTGGGGGACAAAGAGGCCAAAGGCTATGATGCCATTAAGTCAGGCAGACTCAACAGTGTGGCTTGTCTACGGTGAAAAGTCAACAGAAGTTTCAAGCTGCTAGATGGGCTGCAGATATATGGCACAGGGCATATGCCCAAAAACTGACTGATTAGGCTACCTTCTGGTTAAAGCCACACAGTCCAACTGTGCGTGAAAATCCCGGACTCCATAATTCTGGAGAACACTCGAGTTTGAGTCAAGAGGTGCCAACCTGTGACTCACAGACTCTAAGGTCAGAAGGGACCAATATGATTATTTAGACGGACTCCTGCACAATGCAGGTCACAGAACCTCACCCACCCATTTCTGTAATAAACCTCTAACCTATGACTAAAAGTAGCCAGAGCCCCGTGGCGCCTTACAAACTAACAGATTTCTTTGAGCATAAGCTTTCGTGGGCTGCAACCCACTTTGTCAGATGCATGAAGTTGAAACTACAGTGGAGAGGTACATATACAGATGCCAGAATGCAGGACGACAAGTGTTAACAAAGTCAGTTCAGAGAGCAGATGGGACGCATTCACACCAGTAGATCAAAGGGAGAAAATGTGTGAACAGATTAATCACTTTTTGTGATATGCTAGCCATTCTAAGTCTCTATTCGCACCCAGCCTGATGGTGTCAAACTTGCAATTAGCTCCAACTCTGCAGTTTCACGCTGAAGCCTGTTTTTGAAGCTTCTATTCTGAAGCATGGCAACTTCCAAGTCTGCCACTGAGTGTTCATGGAGGTTGAAGTATTCTCCTATTGGTTTATGGATGTTGCCATTTTGCGTCCATTTATTCTTTTATGCAAGGACAGTCCAGTTTGCCCAATATACCTGGGAGAGAGGCACTGCTGACACATGATGGCATATACCATATTAGTGGATGTGCAAGTGAATGAGCCCCTGATGGTGTGGCTGATGTGGTTGGGACCCGTGATGGTATCCGTGGAGTCAATGTGTGAGCAGAGTTGGCAACGGTGTTTGTTGCAAGGATAGGTTCCTGCGCTGGTGTTCCTGTTGTATGGTGTTCAGTTGCTGGTGAGTAGGACCTTAGATACAGAGAATTTACCAGCAATTGAATCATGTCCCATGCTACAAAGGAAGGCACAAAACCCACAGAGCCTTTGTTAATCTGCCCTGGGGAAAAATTCCTTCCTGACCCCAATCTGACTATCGACGACCCTGGAGGCAGCAGTCAAACTCATGGAAGAGTTTGAGGAAGTGTATTTTCCCTGCGAGGGGGTGTGGATGCCTAGCAGATCTGAGCTAGGAATGAGGGCTGAAGAAGACAGAGAACCCCCTCTGGGGAGGAAACAGGAATTGACCTGCGACCAATGTGGTAAACAGGAACATATAAAAAGGGGCTGCCTGATACAAAGTGAGGACTAGCACAATTTTGCAATTAAACTGTGACCCTGGGTGACCAGTGGAGAAAAATGCTGACCATCTTGGTGAAGGTGAGGCACGACAGAAGGGCCTCCTTAGGTGCTTGCTAAGTAGAAAAGAGATAATCAAACCACACTGTCTTCTGCCCAGAAGTGACCTGAGTTTGGAATGCATCCTTGGGGATACGGAACTCTGTCCAAGGGCTGAAAGCCCTTGGGAGGTCTGGGGAAAGTTCAGGGGGAAGTGGGATGAAGTTGCAGACAGACTGCCATTTCCAGTAGCGCTGGGGACAGACAGGAGTCCCATCCCCTTCAAGAAGAAGGCTCCCAGCTGGGGTCCTGGGCAGCAAGAAATTGAGAGGCTGCCATAAGTGAGAAAGGGCTGGAACCAGAGGAGCAAGAGAACCCTAATCAACATAGCACAAGCCAGGGGTAGACAAAGGGAACAAAGAAGAGGAATTAGCTAATCAGGCATTAGGAAAAATGGGAAGTGTGACATGCTTCACCACATGTCTATCATTCATGTTCACCCTAAAGTGAAACTGTGAATTGTCTGATGCAAAGTAGGTCCTGTTAGGTGTTTTTGGAATGCCCATGACATATTGAACATTACTGTCATGGTGGCATCTTCCCTGCAATATCAGACATGTACAGATATGAAACCCTGCCAAGCCATATCTCCAAATGTGTGTCCCATGTGGTTTGAATAGATGCAGACAAACACAAAGCTGTGTTTCCATACCCTGTGGAGGCATGCATACGGGAACAAGAGATGGGCCAAAAGCATCTGTGAGCACTTTGGCACCAGTGGAAGGAATCATGCCCATTGCCAGAGAGGGTCAATCATTTGACCCCAGGGGATATCGGGGAAACATTAAAAGCTGAGGTGTTTTTGTGTCATTGATCTCTCTTGGAATCCATCTTCAAAGCAACACTTAACAAACCAATCTATGGGAGGGATTGGGTGGGACTGGTTGGAACATTCATCACAACCAACCTGTGCAGTAAGCTGAGGTCATAGATGTTAACATTATGAACTGAAAGCAATTGGACTATTAATCTTAGTCTAGTTTATGAATTTTGTTTTATTAATTGTGATTAACTCCTTGATTTATTAATAATCTATTGATTTATATGATCCTGACTTGTAACCAATAAACTTATTGGTTTGTTTTATCTAAAGCAGTGCATATGGATTGAGAGTGTGCAGAGACCTCATTTGGCATGACAGAGCTGGTGCCTGTCAATTTCTCTGATAAACTGAGGGACAAGTGAGTTTACAGGGGGCAGCAGACAGCACTGAACCCCGCAAGAAGGTAGTTCCCAGGGTTGCATCTGGGGCTGGGGGTTTTCACTGGGAGTCTACCCCATGAATGGCTAAATCGCGATGCTCCTCCCCTGGGTGAGGGACTGGTTACACACAGAAAGTAGGGTGTTGGCTGACCCAGGAATGAGGGTTCACACAGCAAAATAGGGTAAATCAGGGCCCAGGAGTGGAAAATGGGGTAATAGAGATAGACACCAATCCAGATTGCAGGGGAGAAACGTCACAGGAAGCATCAGAGGGGGATGGGCTCTCCTCAGAAAGTTTGCTACCAGGTCCCCAAGAGGAGGAGCTCTGAGACAAGCTAAGAGGCCATAGAGGAACTACACGGGGAGGGGACAGGACAGACCTCCTCCCAGAACAAAGAGAGTGAAAAGGAGAACCAAAAACCTTTGACTTGCCCTTGGTGTGAGGATCAGTGGGCTGAAATGGACTTGGGGGGCTCAATATGTGGTTTCTGTGGGTGCAGAGGAAATGCTACCTGTGGGGGGAGAGCACAGAAACTTGTATCTGTCACCTCCTCTAGACAAGGGCAAGCTGGAGGGTGAAGGAATGGCAGCTGCCTACAAGCAGTGAATCTGCAGCCTGGTCACTCCCACGGTAAGTAGGTCCCCAGTGGGAAGCTGCCAGGAGTGATTACTCCATCAGGCTGCCAAGCTGAACCCACTACCCCACCAGCCTGGCCTGTAAGAGGGGCACAGGAAGGAAGTATTGGGGGAGGGACAGAGAGAGGGAGGAATGGGTTAGCTGAGCTAGCCAGACAAAGGCTTGTTTGCCCTCAGACCCTGATGAGAGGGCCAAAAGCCAGCTGTTGCAGGAGGATTGTTGTGAGACTGGTGAAAAGGAACCCAAAATAAAAAGGCATGGTGAAGGCAGGGAGATGGCAGGAGAGGGGCCATGTTCTGGGACATGCCTATGGTCCCATTTTAGGACCCTCACCATTAATAAGCTACATGCAAGCGTCCTCATTCAGCCAAAGAAACAGCAAGGAGAAATTCCTCTTGCCTCCTTTCAGCCCATTCAGATGCTTTACTCTGGGTCAGATTTGTCTGTGGTGTAGCCAATGTTCCCTCTAAGCTGCGCAGCCATGCTGCCTGGCGCACGGCCAGCAGCTGCACTCCCTGCCTGGCTAGAAGACAAAGTCTTCCAGCCGGCTGAGCTCCTCTCAGCTGGGAGTTTTTAAAACTCCCACACAGAGTAAGCTCTCACTGAGCCTGTTCAGACTCTCTGAGGCCAGGTAAGGGGCCCCTAGCCCCCCACCCCAAACTCCCAGGGGGAGGCCGTGGACCATCCAGGCTGGAGGCTGCTCCGCCCGCCTGCCCTCACCACAGCAGGGTGGAGCAGCCAGCCCAGCCTACCTCTGGCCGGCCATGCCTCCCCGGGGACGGACAGGGCCGGCGCTTGAGCTGAAGCATGCGGGGTCTGGGCCCTGGAGCAGCCTGCTCCAACGAGTTGGGTTACTTCATCCTTAGTGCCCCCCTCCCCCCCCCGGCTGGCCTGAATGGGCCTGATCCATGGCCTGGAGGGCAGGCCACTCTAGGGCTCTGCCCCCACAGCTCAGCGCTGGCCCTCTCCGCCCCTTGGGGAGGCGCGTCCAGGGGAAGGCTGGGCTGGCTGGTCAGTGCTTGCTGCCGGGAAACTGGGCAGGCAGTGGAGCTTGTGGCCCTTGTGGTCTGCGGCTGCCCACTCCTCCATGGCGGGGAGAGCGAAAGGGGGGCAAGATCGGGCCACCAGGGAGGGCAGGATCCGGCCTGCGTGGGGTGGGGGCACATGCAGCAAGCAACGTATGTTGCTCAGCTGTGTTTAGGCCTTACAGGGAACATTGCGTGTAGCTACATGCAGGTCACTGAAGTTATATTAGGGATGGGTCTGGTCCATTCTCCAGAGACCCCCGCTGAGACAGGCTCTTTGATACAGAGGCCACCACACTCAGTCCTGACTCCTGGCCACACAGAGAACTGAGCTCCAGCAGGAAGAGGGAAAGGGAGAGAAAGCAACAGGAGGCGAGAATTCTACAGGCTGCCCACCTTGGTCATCAAAGGCATGAGTCAGTTCGTGGCCCACGACGACGCCAATTCCCCCAAAGTTCAGTGACCTGTGCAAGAAGGACAGGAGATGTTAGGGTACATGCTTTCCTGAGGATGCTATCTTCTAACACCTGCACATAGGCCCTGTCACTCTACTCACCACAGCACTAGAGTAGAGGAGCTAGGAGCTTTCACTTGACTAAGCAGAAGTGCCCCACCTGACCCCTTTCTTTGCTATTATTACCTTGGCCTCCCCCTGTGGACAGAAAAGGGAGACAGAACCTCACGCATCTTGAAATTGTCAGGTCTTCCTATTAAGATAGTAAAAGGCTGCTATCAAATTCTCCCTCCCTCTTCTCTTCTGTAGACTAAACAAGCCTATACCTCTCGTTATAAGTTCTGTGCTCCAGTCCCCTAACCATTTTTGTTGCCCTCTGCTGGACTCTCTCCTATTTGTTCACATCCTTTCTGTAGTGGAGGCCAAAACTGGACTCAGCACTCCAAATGTGGGCACACCAGTCCTGAAAAGAGGGGAATAATCAGTTCTCTTGATCTGCTGGCAACACTCCTACTAATGTGCCATTAGCCTTCTTGGCAACAAGGGCATATTTGTTGATTCATATTTAGTTTCTTGTCCACTGTAACCTCCAGGTCCTTTTCTGCTGAATCACTGTCTAGCCAGTCGATCCCCAGTCTGTAGCAGTGCATGGGATTTTATCACCCTAAGTGCAGGACTCTGCATTTGTCCGTGTGGAACCTCATCAGATTTCTTTTTGACCAATCCTTTAATTTGTTTAAGTTACTTTGTATCCTCTCCCTGCCTTCCAGTGCACCTACCACTCCCCCAGCTTCACATCATCTGCAAGCTTGCTGAGGGTTCGGTCCACCCCATCATCCAGATCATTAAGGAAGATGTCAAAGAAAACTGGCCCCAGCCTGGACCTCTGCGGAACACTTATTGTTACCAGCTGCTAACTAGTCTTCAAGCTGTTGATCACTACTCATTGAGCCCTATGATTTAGCCAGTTTTCTATCCACCTCATAGTCCACTCATCCAACCCATATGTCTTTAACTTGCTGACAAGAATACTGTGGGAAACAGTATCTAAAGCTTTGTTGAAGTCAAGGTTTATCATGCCTGTCACCTTCTCCACATCCACAAAGCCAGTCCTCTCATCATAGATGGCAATCAGGCTGGTCAGACATGACTTGCCCTTGGTGAATACATGCTGACTCTTCCTGATCACTTTCTTCTCTTCTAGGTGCCTGAAAATGGATTCCTTGAAGACCTGCTCCATAATTTTTCTAGGGACTGAGGTGAGGCTGACTGATCTGTGGGTCCTCAGCTCCTCTTCCTCCCTTTTTTGGAAGATGGGCACTGTCTTTGCCTTTTTTCTTTCATCTGGGACCTCTCTCAATAGCCACAAGTAACCCTGCCAAAACTGGCAATGCTGGTAATTCTGCGCTCACCGACACTCAGATCTACAGTCTCCTAGCGTAAGGCCAGAAGAGCTGGTGCAATCCATCTGAGCCCTGTCATCCCTTGTGGCACTTCTCTAGCTCCTCAGCTCCTGATGGCTGCAGAACATGATACAGAGCTCTGTGAGGTCCCCACCACCTATCAACTAGCTGCTGCCGCAAAGCACACCACCCAGCCCAGGGGAGCAGAGTGGAGTGGGGGAAGAACGCTGGGAAAGCAGAGAAGCAGATGAGCAGGCAGGTGTTCATACTTGGGGGAGGTGCGAGAGTAAAAAGGAGCCTGCAGGATCCCAGCTGGGAACACGATCTCGTTCTTGGTGGGTGAGTAGTAGGCATTCACTGTTGGAGGGGTCATACTCCACCTGCAAGAAAAAGAGGGGATCATCACTGCAGTCTGGCTGAAGGGTGCATGACCCCACGTGTGCAGACTGGTATCGCTCACATGGATTTTCTGGCCTCCCCTACAAACCTCTGTAGCTGCCTAGGCACCTAGCGACTATAGGAACACACATGGCAGTCAGGGCCATGGATGAGGGTTGCAGAATTTGCTGCCACAGCACCAGGGAACAGGCCAGAGATAAAGAACCACTTAATCTGCAGCTACTGAGACTGCAGGCCATGACACAGGCTGCAGAAAGGCTCAGAAATGCCACTGAAGAAAGTGTATTACTCCTACTGTCCATGAGAGGGAACCAGAGCATGAAAGTATTTTGACCAGGAGGGATTACAGCTGTCAGCCAGCCACATACCTCACCCTATCCTCCTTGTGTAACTGTGGGTGGGTAGCCCTGAGTGTGGGAGTTCCCTGCTGCAAAGGCTTGGGGGTGCCATACTTCCCAGGTCTTTGCCTGCACACTTCATTTGAAAAAGCAGGACTGGAGACTGAAGCTCTTGCGCAGGGACAGTCTCTTTATTCTACACTTGTACTGCTCCTAGCACAATGGCCTGCTGCTCCCACCATACAAGTTTTTTTATAATAAATTATTCCAGAATCCCCCACTGCTCTCAATACCATCTCAAAAAGGCATGGAGGGGAGAGGTGCTTGTGTCTGTTGTTATGGTTGGTTGAATATTAGTTTGGTTGAGGAAACAGGATCTTAAACATTATGGAGCCTGGAGATTTCACCAGTAGGAGAATGTGTAACAACTGTGCAGGCGCAAGGTGAAGAGGGACCTCAGCTGAGTTCCCAAGGCTCTAATGGGGTAAATCATTTGCAATGGGGAGAAGAGAGGCATGGCAGAGGCTGTTCTGAGTCCTGTGCAGCATTGGAGTGGGAAGCAGTTTGCAAGTAATACCAATAGCAGCCCGTGGGAGAACAGAGGTACTTCTGGGGCTCCAGGACTATCTCTGTCTATGTTCTGAGCACAGCCACTGAACTAAGAAAGGGGACGGATTTTTGTTTTGGTATCAGTAGTTCTGGAACTGGCCTCCATAGAGACTTCTGTCCCTAGGTCCTTGTGCTGTAGCATTGTTAGGGAAGAAGTCAAACCCAGTTACTGTTCAGACTGAGGCTGTTATACAGCACTGGGTGCTAAGATTCTGTAAGTGAGCCCGAGTTAATTGTATAATCTAGGGTGGCTAGCGTGTCATCACATTTCAGAGGAGACCCTACCCCACCCTAGCTGGAAAAGGCAGGCCTGGACAGACTTACTGGTCCCGATTTGGAGGTTTCCGGAGCTGGTCAGCAGCCACTCGGGCAGAGAAGTTGTAAAACCTCATGACGTTCTCGAAGTAGAGATTGGACACAGCTTCATACTGCAAAATCCAAACCCCATTAGTCTGGAGAGAAAGCCTGCAGAGTGACCAAAAACCAGCATCCCCTGATGCTCCTGTTTGCGCCCTGCCTAGGTTCTCAGACAATGCCCATCACTGGAGTATCTGAGTCATTGTAGAGCAGTGTCTGTAGCCTGCACATAGGTCCCAAAGGTTTGCAAGGAGCAGCTCCTGTTTCTTCTCTAGGCACTTAGCATACAGCAGCCTCAGTGCCCAGCTTCACCCCCATTCCTTTAAAGGTGAAGGCCGGCTCTGGGACAACATGAGGAAATACTATCAACTCCAGGCCTGTCCAGGGGCAGGCAGACCCAGCTCCACATCAAGCCTTGACCAAAGAGTTCACTGTCTGTGGGGATGAATGAGGGGCTCAAACAAGACTGATATGGTGCTGATCAAAAGAGGGACTGGCCAAAGCACCATGATTTGCAGGGATGGAGCCAACAGAAAGGCAGGGGGCAATTGCCATTAGGTGGATGCGTAGTGCCTTTTGAGGAATGCTGTGCAGTTGAACAAAGATGGATGGATGACTGGCATTTTCCCACATGGCTGGGGAGCGAGCCCACCCTGCACTTACCTGTTCCTTGGCTCTGGGCCCAGCTCCCTGCTCCAGGCACTGTGACATGGTGCATGGAGCTGAGTGGCACAACCACCCTGTGCTCCAGGTTGCAATGCCAGTCCCTCAGATTTGGCCCAGCTTCCCCCCATCATTAGAAAAGTGTGATTGGGCCAAGCCTTTGCACCAGGTCTCAGTGCCCAGTGCAGGGAACTGTGGTCAGTCCCATGGGACAGGAGCTGCAGGATTGGCCAGGATTAGTGGTGTGGTACCAGGAAACAGAGTGCTGCTGCAGATGATTGGTGCCCTTAGCAGGGTGAGGAGGAGATGGCTGCAGCAGTGGCAGAGCAGTGCACCCACTGAACCTGCTGCTGAGTCCATTGGACTTCACTGCTTCTAAATGGGAGCTGTGTGCATATGCGTCTGGCTGGCTCGCAGTATGTGGCTAGTTCTGCAAGACTGCAAGGCATAGACTGCTGCTGCTGAGAAAGTAACCGAGGGTGTTCTGCAGCTCAGGCTGGGGAGCTTGTGTGTGTTCTGGGGAACGAGGAAAGTCTTCTGAGAAGTGAGGATTGTTTTAAAAACTAAATGTTAACAGGTCTAATGCAGATGGCACTGTCTGGTCCAGTGGAACTCACCAATGGTCCATCACCCCCTGGTTGCAAACTAAGCTCTCCATGGCTTTGAACTCCAAGGCTTTATTGGATTAATGTTTTTGCCAGGCTGTTCAGCCTATAGCAGTACCTGACTTGTACACCTGTCTCTGTCAGACATGGAGCCAGTCAGCCATCTGGGTGCTGGTCACCAACAGGTTGGGTGGCTTCAGTGCACTCTTACTGGGATGGATGCAACCCCTACAGCTGATACAAACCCAGCATATGACAACACCCCATCGCCCTAGAGAAACACTTCCATCCTGGACGCCAGTTCAACACTGGCTGTATTTCAAATGCCCCCTCTTTGCACAGCCCATAACAGACAAAGACAATTGCAGTCAGGAACACTGTTCCCATGGAACCCCGGTACATGCTGCTACAAGAGAGTAGGCTGAGCCTCCCAGCTTTCAGAATGGAGGTTAAGACGCACCAGCTCACAAAGCAGTTTTGCAGTTAACCAGGTGAGATGTACTCTAAGGAGGGCAGAAGAGGTGGAGAAGAGTTTGTCCCTTCAGAGGGAACTCAGCCTTACAGTCATAGACTGCTCAGATACCACAGTGATGGGGGCTGAACAAGCGCAACAACAGGAAGGCTATGTTCACACATAGGGGGTTATTTTGATACAAGTTGTTTTGATACAAGTTGTATCAAAATAACGCCTTATTTCGAAATAAGTTAATTCGAATTAACAGTTTGTTAATTTGAATTAAGGAAAAAAGCAGGAATTGAAATAGGTTCAGACAACAGTTATTTCGAAACGATTCACTGTTGTTTCGAAACAACATGTTCAGACGGCATTGTTTCGAAACAATTGTTTCGAAACAACGTTGTTTCATCCCCACATGGGGTTTAAGTTGTTTCGAAACACCGTTGTTTCGAAACAACAGAACCCGTTGTTTTGAAACAACGGTGCGTCGTGTGAACATGGGCTTTCTTATTTCGAAACAACCTCTGTTGTTTCGAAATAAGACTGCTGTGTGAACACACCTGAAGAGAGATCTTGGCCATATTAAGTTTCTTGGCTGCAGATCAATTGGTTTAGGGGCACACTGTGAAACCTGGAAGCTTAATTTTGTTGCTGACCTATTTATGAGGGTTACTGCATCAGCATTTCACGTGGAATGGCAGTTTCCCCAGTCAATTACTACAGTGAAGGGTGGGAGGAGGAGAAGCAACAGTAGAGAGAACAGGGCAATGGGGGGAAGGGGTAGTCAACTTACATCATGAAACACCTTGTCCAGCTCCTTGGCATCCATGATAAATTTGGGGTAGCCAATCATATCATAGATTGCATCCGCCTGGGTTGAAGTCAGAAAGACAAAAGAGTAATTGACAGGTGTTGCACAACACAAGGCTGTTTCTCTGATCTGTGCACATCCTGTGGCGCAGGAGTCCACCTTAGCCACAGGTCCCCAGTTCTAAGGCTGTCACTCATGGGGTCCCAAAGTTCCTTATGTTCCACCAATGGTTTAGTGCTATGCCTCCCAGCTCACTTTCATTGCTGAAAATTATTTGCATCAGAGATGCAGGCTCACAGGCCCACAATCATGGAAAATGGGCTGTGCAGGGATGGAGAGGTTTCTGGAACATTTTTAACTTTCTTGTATGATTAATTGGTGTCCCCATCATTTTGACTCTTTTCTTTGTGTCGTATATTGGGTCCTAGCCTTGCTAGGCAGACAGGTCTACACACTCTTATAGGGTCACAAACCATGGGTTTCTCAGATTTACAATTGGAAAGAGTATGAAATAAACCTCAAAGACCATGCTCACATATGACAGAGCTGTTCTGTAGGGAGTCTATCCCAGCCGCACATCCCCACGTAATACACATAACAAGTCTAACTTGTTAGTCTCTAATGAGTCTTAAGATGCCATGGTACTTAGACGATCATGGCACTGACCCCCCCCCCCCCCCAGCTAGCAGAGAAACAACCAAGGATGGGTAACAAGCACTAGAAACAAATTAAATGTGGAAGTTCCTCAGGCAAACAGAAGATGTGGGATCTTCTTGAAACCCAGCTGGAATTTCATCTGACAATGCTATGGGCACTACAGAGCTCCCCTATGGTACAGGTTGAAGAGAGGACTGACCCTTGCTTAAAAACCACTTGCCTTCTCCTTGGCAGATTTCCTCGTCTCTTCATCCATCCACTGCAGTGTAGTCAGGCTTTCCTCGAAGGCTGTCTTAATCTCTGTAATCATTTCCTCGGCCTAGACAAAGTAAAAGGTCTCATGTTAGCTAGAAGGCCAAACAGTTACTCAGCTCAGCGGGATCAAAGACTAAGTAAGAGTCTTTTGAACCAGCTGTGGGGAGACAGAGACAACCCCACACCCAGTTGTAGACAGGATGTGAAGGGCCCAGACAGTTGCAGTCCTGTCCAGAACTCACTCCTAAAAAAATGTGACCTACTTTGAAGCTAGTAGATTGCAACCATCAATTAGTGGCTTGGGTTTTTTTTGCAACCCACACACACAATCGGAGAAATAAATGCTCTCCCCAGAGCAGAGCTCTTGCTGATGGAGAGGACGCCACTATGTACTGCAGGAGACAAGGTCATGTTGGCTCAAGGGTGACTAGGCGCAGTGGGGGCCAGCGTGTGTGTTGAACACTGCCAAAGGAGGACAAACATAGGTCAGAGAATGCAAGTGGCTTTCAATAATCTACCGAGGCATCTGCAAGGATGAGAAAAGCTAAGTAGGTCCCTGACAGTATAAGGGACTTCATGAAGGGAGCCTTAAGTCTGCAATCTCTCCAGTTATGGCAAGATCAGCTCTTAAAGTATGGGCTGCAACCCTGCAGCCTGATATCCGTATGGGACAACGCCCTCAGTCTCCTGTGCTGGACAGTCTGGGCATGGAATAAACCAATGGTTCCCAACCAGTGACCCCTGGGAACTTTCAGAGTGGCCCTTGGCCCCCCTCCTGCTAGCTGCAGAAGAGAGCTTCTGCCTAAGGACCCAAGCAAATATGCTTCCATGGGGCTAAAGGACCTGTGCAGGATTCTTGCAGCCAAAGGGATGGGAGACGAGTGCTCCCCTCTCCTGGCTCCAGCAGACAGCAAAGACCTCTGTCTGGGTCCCCTGGCACTGGGTCCCTACGGAAGCCAGAGGGAGGGGTGCACTGATCTACCATCCCCCTGGCCGCAGAAGGGAGTCATTGCCTAGGGAACCAGGTGGAGTGCACAGGGCTACAGGACATGTTCAGTTTCCCTACTGTAGCCAAGGAGATGAGATATCAGTGAGGAGGGGGCCTGGTGGAGCAGACCAGTGGCTCTTCAGGGCTGTAAAAGTTACATCTGTTGCCTTCATCCCAAAAAGGCTGGGAACCACTGGGCTAGATGGTCCCTTTCCAAACAGAGGAGCTGCCAATTCCCTGCAGGAGTGGCATGCCACACTGGATTCGGAGCCAGTTGATGTAGGTCAGCTCTAGCTCTGCTGGTCACTCACGGTGTGACCTTAGGCTTGTCATGTCCCTCTGTACCTCAGTTTCCCTATCTAGACAACAGCTAGAGTTCCCTGTGAAATGCTATAGAAACACCAGTGATTCTTCTTCCACATTATACAGTAGCTTTGGTTTTGCAGGGGCTAGGCAGCAGTTAACTGTTAGAGCTACAACTGATTGGGGGGGGGGGCAACATCAACCCCTTCTCTCCACAGTGCTGTTATTTGAAGCTTAAAACACCATGTTGGGGAGTTTCATTTTCCCATGCAAGGCGACTCATTGAGAGAAGTAAATAAATCCAGCTCCAGATTCACTCGCCATGGGCCTTACAGCCAGCAGAGTAACACTGTGGCAGGGGGAACGTACTATTTTCTTGCTGTCCTCTGCGAAAGTGGCTTTAACGAACATGGCTCCCAGTGCAAAACCCAGGTTGTTGTCGGTGTCGCTGACACAGAACTTCCAGCGTGGCAGGCAGGTCTGTGAGGGAAGAGAGTCGAGGTTAAACAAACCCCTCCTGCACCCTGCCAGTCCTGGCTCTGGCCTCTGACAGGGCCAGGAGCAGCAGATTATTCAGGAGCAGAGGAGGTGCTCTCAGTGCGCAAACTACAGTGCAGGCAGAACTGGGGAGGATGGGATAGAGAGGCACTGCTTAGCCATGCTAGGTTGGAAGGGGAAGGAGAGGGTCTGTCTGTGAGGGGAGGAGGCCCTGCTCAGTGAAGGGGGGAGAGGAATGGGGGAGCTGTGTGGGATAGGAGGGCACTTGTGGGGGGGGTAAGGGGAGGGGCATTGCCTAGTCAAGCAGGAAGCAGAGCATTTCTCTCCTACTCCTCATTACTTCAGTCATCAAGGCTTCAGAGAACACTCCAGGGCTCTCCTTTGCTCCATTTCCAAGCCCTGCTGAACCCCCACTCCCCGCATCCCCAGGACAAGATGAGTGCCTGTCCCCGAGGGCCACCCTTAGGCCCAGAGGCTCCTCTCTTGCCACCACTTCCCCCCCTTGGGGACAGCAAAGAAGTGATCAGAGGTGCAAACAGAACTGATCCTAACACCTTGTCTGACTGTGGTGCAGGGCTGCTTTTAGTTCAGCCCTATGAGATTGCTTGCCCATGTAATCCTGGATGGAACTGAGCTCAGATGGGTTTACACTCCCTCTTCCAGGTATCAGAGGACAGAGCTTCAGGGACAGCAAATGAGATGGGAAGCCATTTCCCAGGGTGGTTGGAGGACGGAGCAAACCTCCTGCACTCTTCCAGTGCTGCTCAGAGCTTCACCAAGAGCTCAGTGCAGCAGTGGGGACGCCACTGGCCTCTGCAGCCAAGCGTGAAATGATTATGGTACCCTCAACTGAGTTCTCAGTGAGACATGGATTGGCCCAAGCAGAGGCAAGGCAAGTGACTGCGAGACAGGCACCACATCCAAATTTTGCACGTCTTGGGCCAGTCCCCTCCATGGCCAGAAGGAGGCTCGCCAGCAGTGGAGAGGCAAGGGAGGAACTTCTGCCCTTCCCTCCAGTCCAACAGCTCACAGCCCAATACAAATGGAAAGCTCATATCTTCTACACATGGCTGAAGGTGCATAAGGGGGTAGGGGGGACCACCACCACATGGAAGTGGGTGCCCTTTGAAAGAACCAATTAGGCTGAAGAGGTGCTGCCACAAAGATTTTAAACTACGAGCACAGTGACTTTAAAAAAGCTTTTGATGCAGTTTCCTATATCATTCTTGTCAGCAAGTTAGGGAAGTATAGGTTGGATGTGTGGACTGTAAGGTGGGTAGAGAACTGGCTAGATCAATGGTTTCAGCAAGTAGGAATCAATGGATCCATGTCTAGTTGGCAACCAGTAACAAGTGGTGTGTCCCAGGGGTTGGTTCTGGGGCTGATTTTGTTCAACATCTTCATTAATGATCTGAATGATGGGATAGAGGGCATGCTCAGTAAGTTTGTGGATGACACCAAGCTGGGAGGAATGGTAGATACACTGGAGGGGAGGGACAGGATTCAGGGAGACCTAGATGAATTAGTGCATTGGGCCAAACAAAATCTCATGAGAATCAATAAGGACAAATGCAAAGTCCTGCACTTAAGAGGGAAAAATCTTATGTACTGCTATAGGCTGGGAACTGACCAGCTAAATAGCAGCTCTGCAGAAAAGGACCTGGGGGTTATGGTGGATGGGAAACTGGATATGGGTCAACATGGCCCTTGATGCCAAAAAGGGCAATGGCATATTGGGCTGCATCAGTATGAGTGTTGCCAGCAGATCAAGGGATGTGATTATTCTCCCCCATTCGGCACTTGTGAGGCTGCATCTGGAATACTGTGTCTGGTTTTGGGCTCCATACTACAGAAAGGATGTGGACAAATTA
Source organism: Podocnemis expansa (assembly GCA_007922195.1). Taxonomy (NCBI): domain Eukaryota; kingdom Metazoa; phylum Chordata; order Testudines; family Podocnemididae; genus Podocnemis; species Podocnemis expansa. The sequence goes on from ML681997.1 coordinate 28,868,315, forward strand.
GAAAGTGTCCAGTGGAGGACAACAAAAATGATTAGGGGGTTGGGGCACATGACTTATGAGGAGAGACTGAAGGAACTTGGCTTATTTACTCTGCAGAAAAGACTGAGGGGGGGATTTGATAACTGCCTTCAACTAGTTGAAGGGGTGCTCCAAAGAGAAGGGAGCAAAGCTGTTCTCAGTGGTGACAGAAGACAGAACAAGGAGCTATAGTTTCAAGCTGCAGCTGAGAAGGTCTAGGTTGGATATTAGGAAAAACTGTCTCACTAGGAGGGTTGTGAAATGGAATTGCCATTGAATGGGTTGTCTAGGGAAGTGGTGAAATCTCCATCTTTGGAAACTTTTAAGAGGTGGTTGGATAAAATCCTGGCTGGGATGATTTAGTGAGAGTGGTCCTGCTTTGGACTAGATAATCTCATGAGATCCCTTCCGGCTCTAATGTTCTATGATTTGCATGTGGTGAACGGAGATCATCTTGAGTAGTGATACATTTGGTCATGTTGTTCTTCCCCCATATCCCCTCACACTTGCCTTCTTGGTCCCATACATGACTTCCATGAATTTCTCCTCTGCATCCTGGAAGCGCTGGTCCAGGAAAGAGCTGGTTTTCCTTACTAGGGTCCAGATCATGTAGTTGTTCAGGAGGCTGCCATGCAGGGGAGGAAAAAAAAGATTTTCTATTAACCATGGAAGTTTTCAACTCTTCTCTGGAATCGAGTCCCTCACACCTTTGTCATTCTAGCCCATACTGGGGTCAGCTGTTCAGCAGGTGAACCAGTGCTCTGGTCACTGTTTAACCAATTACATCCACTGGGAGGGCCTGACTAAGAAGAGGCGTTTCTGATTACCCAACCAGATTGGGGCAGGGAAACCAAGGAGCTACTTAACTCATTACCAAGGAGGGTGGATAAAAAAGCACGGGAAGGAAGTGGAAGTGTGGAGAAGCAGAAATGTTAGGGGCTACCAAGGCCTGACAAAGAGGAGTTCTCTGGAAGGAGACACCAACCCCCAGCTTTTGGAGAAGAGAGATAGTTGAGATATGGTGTGTAAAGGGATGCAGACGCTGCTGTGTATTGGTGGAGGGGTTAAAGTACTGCAGCTAAACTACCCACGGGTGTTTGTGAGCAAGAAGGTCTCAGCATTGTCTGTGTGAAACAAGAAGGGGGGAGCAGTGGGCGCCATGGCCCAGTGCCTGGTGAAGGTAGGGAGATTCTGCTTTGACTTACAGCAGCCCAGAGCCAGTGAGGGTGCAAAGGGTGTATGTTGGGAGGAATGCTATGTTTCTAATCTCAGCATAGGCCATCAGGCAGAGCTCTGTACAGAAGTAACCTCTTGATATGGAAGTCTCTGTTTCAGGAGCTGGCTCTTCCTGTTCCCCTCCTCCAAACCTGGCTTCCTGATGCAAACAACACTCAGATGCATTAGCATGTAAAGAGCTGCTCTGGACCTCTGGGTTCCAAGGCTACCTCTAGTTGTCTAAGGCAGTGGTTTCTCAACCTCCGTGTTGGGACACATTACTGTGTCACCAAGCAGCGGTAAGTGTGTTGCAAAGAGCCAGAGAGATGGATGGATTTGGCCTGGGAGAAGTGGGCTGGTGTGTCCTTTTGGGTCACAACACATCGCCAAGTGCATTGCAACTCGCAAAAGGTTGAGAACCACTGGTCTAAGTCTTGGTCTACACTAGAAAGTTGATTCAGTTACATTGCTCAGGGTTGCGAAGAATCCATCCCTATGATGGATTAAACCAAACCAAACCCAGGGTGCAGGCAGGGCTAGGTCACTAGAAGAGGTGGATTCCTTATGCTGCATGGTGCAGCTGTGTCACTGTAGCCTTGCAAGTGTGGACAAACACAGCATCCATGATGGAGTGGCTATGGTGTGGCAGGAGACACCTTGCAACACAAGCCCTTGGATGAGGGAGAGATGTGATTGGTGGAAAGGTTATTCCTGGCTCTGGCAGGGCATAACAATTTTGTACGCTAAATGATTCTTGGCACGTGGACCGGATCCTGGAGGGTGTTTCCTATACCTGCATTGCCTGTCATGGTAAGAGCTCTCACCATCTGTCTGTAGCTTGGAGGAGGCTGGACACTTGCTCCAAGTACTCTTTGGCATAGACCACTACGGGCTCTGATTCATTGAGCTCCACCGGGTAGAACACAGTGGTGAGGAAAGGCATCCAATCGACAGCTGGCGTCAGGTTCTGGAAGAGAGGCAGAGGTAACAAACCACATGCTGCCCATCCAAAGAGACAGCACACAAGAGACAGGACTATGATACAGGCTGTTAGCCCAAGGGCCAGTTTGCTGAGCAGCTGCGATTCCCAACTATACTTGCTATACAGCTTCACGACAAAGGCATGGATTAAAGCAATTGTTTTGCCTTCAGCTTCATGGATGCCTGCTTGAGGCCAGGTGTGTGTGGGGGGGAACAGCTGCTGTGTCAAGTCACCAGTGTATGGACCTTTTTGTGAGAACTCAAAGTCTTTCATCCAAAGGGGCAGCCGTGTAAGTCTAGTTCAGTAAAACAAACAAGGAGTCCTGTGGCAAAGTCCTGCAGTTAGGGTCAGATGGGCTAGGCTGCTCCATGGTCGTTAGCTATGGTGGCAGGACTCCTTAAAGGGAAACCTCAATTGGAAGGCACTTCCAGCGAGGAACAAAAGCTAGCATGCACCTACTGCATGCAAGACAGATATTTGATAACTGACTGCTGTTGCTGAGTTGCTGATGGCTGAAATTAGTCCTGTATGCCCAGACTCAGCCAGCTGCCTGCCCCTTCTGTGCAGAGATGCAAACTATTATCCCTCAAGAGTGAGGAAAATACATCACCCTCAATCTAATGGGTTAGACAGCATTTGCAGAATCAAGTTCCAATGACAACTCCTGCTTCTGAAGGCTGAGGGGGACAGAATTAGTTCCTCTCGTGGCCCCTCAAAAGAAAGAGGTCACAAATCCAGGACAGTGCAAACTGAGGGCTCAAAGTGACAAATGGACTAAGCTTGTTCCCACTGTTCTGGGAAAACAATATTGTACCAGTGCCCAGGCTTCACTGTTAGTAAGGATTGACCCTGGGACAAACTAAGCATTCAAGCTGCTACAGCCTGAGTTCCAGGAGCATCTCTGATAGCTCTGCAGCAGATTCATGTACTTCTAGTGGTGGTCCAGCCACTGGGGGAGCAGAGTCATTCTGCAGCAGTGCAGGTTACAGAACTCCAGCACTCTTGGTCTGTCAATCTCAAAGCACTTTATAAGGGAAGGTCGGTTTCATTCTACCCCCTGTACAGATGGTGACACTGAGGCACACACCACAGGTCACTGACAGCACTGGGACTAGAACTCAGATCTCCTGTGGCCTAGTTCTCTCAGCTGCACCATCTCTCAGAGAAGCTTGGGGCAACAGGTGGAAGTAAGTAATCCCACCTGCTTCCTTGTCTGTATCTAGCTGTTAAGTAACAAAGACTGAAACCAGATCTCTGTGCCTATATAGTTTAACTACCCAGGAGACACTGTCAGAGACAAATAAGATCTCTGCATGGGGATAATGCTGATGACCTCCTCTGAGGCTGTGAAGTCTAGACAGGAGCTAGCTATGGTTACTGTCTTCCTTGGCCTGACAGAGGTATGAAACCTGCAATTTCACTGTTGCAAAATGGTGCTGGTACACAATGTCTCATCGGGCTCTCAAGCAGGATTCAGGGACCCAGGAGACACCATCCATCCACCAAGAAGTTCGTCTTGGAAAGCTATGGAGATACTGACCCTCCAGCAGCATGCAGGTACCACAGGTGATCCTTGTCATGTGTGCTAAATACTGTGCAAACAGCTGCCTCTAAATTAAACCACTGGCAGATAGCTGGGCTAACAGGACTCATGAGGCTGTGTAAACAGTGTGCAATACCTGCTGTGTGTAACCAAGTCAATATGCACACAGTACGAGCCAAAGATGGGGTCACTAAGCAGCAGAGACTAGCTAGAATGCAGCCATGGCACCTACCCCACCCCCAGTGCACTCCAGCACTGGGTGCTGCTCCACTAGGAAATCTACCCCACCTTGGTGCTGGGCTGGATTAAGGCAGGGGCTTCAAGGGCTTCAGCCCTAGGCCCCAGCCTAAAGGGGGGCCCTGCCAATATCTGGCCCTGGCCAAGCCACCATAGGCCTGCTTCCCTTGTTCCACCTGGGAGCAGGGCAGGACTGCTGCAGTCTTTGGTCAAGGGCCCCCCCAGCGCAGCACACTGGGCTGAGGTCCCCCTGCAGTGCTGGCCAGGATGGACCCCTCAGCCCCAGACTTCGATGGTCAAGCTGGCCACCACAGTGTGTGGGGGAGGTGGGGCGGGACCCTGGGAGGAGGAGCCCATGAAATTGGGCAGCCTGGGGTTCCTGAGCCCCTTAACTCAGCCGTGGCATGGGGGCTTCAGGCACAGCAGGTGCTCTAGGCAGCATAATCAGGTGCATTCCCCAGAGAGAAAATTCTACTAAGCCAAGTGTAGGCCTAGAGGTGGAGGAGCCAGGTAAAACCAGACTCCAGAGTCACTGGGGTTTGATCTTTTTAGGCAGGTTCTCAGCACGGAGAAGCTTTGAGAGGAAGCACTTGCTGCTCACCCAGTGAACCAGAGATCAGTGAGTTAGATCTCAATAGCGCAAAGGGTTGGGAGCAGCAGCGTACTGGGCAACAGCTCACAGCAACCTGCCCAACATTTCCAAACACAGCTGCCTCTGCTTGCGTTCCGAAACTGAAACTGAGCTTCCAAAACAAGTTGCCTGGTTTCCAGAAGGGCTCTGCTTTTTTTGTGAATTGAGGAGGCTATTTTTGACTCTCTCAGCTTTGGCCACTATCTTGGCCAATGAGAATGTTTGTTGAGTGCAGGGTCCCTGAAAAGCCTCAGGTCCCGATCACAGGATGACACCACAGCCCTGGTTGCCATGGGGAAGGCAAGGGGGTTGTGATCTAACAGTCAGCTGCTTCTGGACATAGACCGGCTCATGTGAACATTATCTATAATTGGTTTCTGGAACATTAGAGAACAGAAGCCATTTGTGTAGTCTGTGCTTTACCTTCCCTCCTTGCCTGGTGCATGTTCTCCAGAGTGCCTTACCAGCACAGTAGAACCATTTGGGTATTAGCAAAGCTTATCCCAGTATCAAGGGCAGGCTATGGGCACCCAGGTTTTAATGGAGCCCCTCTCCCATTCTCCAACTCAGCCTTTCCTCCTCTTCCTTTCACCCCAGATGTGTGCAGCATGGCTGCCCTTACCTTGAGGTCTCCAGCTGTCATTTTGTGGTAGATCATCTCCTCGTCCCTGCGCTTCTCCTGAGGGATGGTGATGTTGGCTAGTGCTGTCTCAAAGTCCAGGACCTGCTGCATCTGCTGTCGGGTGGACTCCTCATCTGCCCCTCCCAGGAGCATGCCCAGCCGCACCATGTAATCCAGGTACCCAGTAAGAACCTAGATGACAGGGACAAAAAGATAAGGTGATGTGCCCCTCTGTTAGTCACAGCTCCTGGCAGGGAGTGAAAAATTATGCCAAGCCAGGAAAATGCCTGCACTCTCTCCCCAAGGACAAAACCAGGAACCTCTAGTAACCCTGCTAGGACAGGGCCAAAAGGCCAGCTGGATCCCAAGTAATGGAGGCTATGTCCACACGTACAGGGTTAATTTGATTTCAGTTAAATCGAAATAAGTTAATTCGAAATAAAACCATTAAATCGATTTAACTGAAATCAAATTAAGCAAAAACACCAAATCGAAATAGCAAGTCGGGACAGAGGACTTGCTATTTCGATTAAGGAGAGGGGAACCATGGGAGGTGTGGCAAGATGTTCCCCTAAAAGGGCCATGTCCCCACCCAATATATAGAAAAAGGAAGGCACCCTGGGAAGGAGAAGGGCAAAAGTATTAAATCAAAATAATGGTTATTTTGAAATAACACATCCGAATGATGTTATTTTGAAACAACCGATTCAATTTAATGGCTATTTCGATTTCTTCCTAGGTTTTATTGTTTCGAAATAAGGTTTGTTGTTTTGAAATGATGGTTGTCATTTCGAAAAAACGAAACATCATTCAGACATGACTTTTTAAAAATCGAAACAACAGTTGTTTTGATTTAAAAGCAACGTGTGGACATAGCCAGAGAGACTCTCAAGTTTGCCTACATTTCATCTATTATCCGCACCACACTGGAAATCAACTCTCTCTGCCCAGCTCCTGTCTCACCCCAGCACCATCTTCTGACATGACTCTTCTGACTTGGAGGGCAAGTTTCTGCCTCTTCCATAACACTCCATCACATGTAGCTGGTAGAACACTGCCTGCTTTCATTCACCCACGTCTATGCACTCTCTCATCCTACACTTCTGGTGGGTGGGGACGTCTGCAGGAGACCCCAGCTTAGCATTGCAGGGGAATAGCCCTCTCTAGTTACAGAGTCTAAGAAGCCCATCCTCCCTCCCCATCTTCAGGAGCCTGAGCACATCCTAAAGCAGAGATAGTTGGCTGATATAACTGCAGAGACATTAGCCATCAGCTTTGAAAACCTGTGGCAATCATGGAAGGGTTCTGGAACAATTGGAAAAAAGCAAAATACAGTGCCCATTTTTAAAAAAGGGAAGAAGGGAGATGTGTGGAACTACAGACCAGTCAGCCTTCACCTCAGTCCCTGGAAAAATCAAGGAGCAGGTTCTCAAGGAATCCATTTTGGAACACTTGGAGGGGAGGAAAGTGATCAGGAACAGTCAGCATGGACTCACCAAGGGTAAGTCATGCCTGATCAACCTGACTGCCACCTGAGATGAGATGATGGGCTCGTGGATGTGCAGAAGCAGTGGGCCTGATATATCTTGACATTAGCAAAGGTCTCCCACAGTATTTTGATATGGTCTCCCACAGGATTCTTTTGAGGAAGTTGAAGAAGTATGAGTTGGATGAATGGACTAAAAGGTAGATAGAAAACTGGCTAGATCACTGGGCTGAATGGGTAGTGATGAATGGCTCAATATCTAGTTGGCAGTCAGTAACAGCAGAGTGCCCTCAGGAGCTGATCCTGAGGCCAGTTTTGTTCAATATCTTTAATGATCTGGAGGGTGGAAAAGAATGCAACCTCAGCAAGTTCACTAACAACACTGAGCTGGAGGGAGCGGTAGATATACTGGAGTGCAGAGATAGGATACAGAGTAACCGAAACAAATTGGAGGACTGGGCCAAAAGAAATCTGATAAAGTTCCACAAGGACAAATGCGGAGTCCTGCACTTAGCAAGGAAGAATCCCATGCACTGCTACAGACTGAGGACCAACTGGCTAGGCAGCAGTTCTGCGGAAAAGGTTACATTGGACAAGAAACTGGAAATGAGTCAACAAGAAGCCAGACATGAGTCAACAGCGTGCTCTTGTTGCCAAGAAGGGTAATGGCACATTGGGCTGTTAGTAGAAGCACTGCAAGAAGATCAAAGAAAGTGATTATTCCCCTCTATTTGGCACTAGTGAGGCAACATGTGGAGTACTGTGTCCAGTTTTGGGGCCCCCACTACAGGAAGGATGTGGACAAATTGGAGAGAGTCCAGCAGAAGGCAATAAAAATGATTATGGGCTGGAGCACATTATTTGTGAGGAAAGGCTGAGGGAACTAAGCTTATTTAATTCTGCAGAAGAGTAGAATGAGGGGGGATTTGATAGTGGTCTTCATCTACCTGAAATGGGGGGGGGGGGGGGTTCAGGGAGGATGGAACTAGGCTGTTCTCAGTGGCGGCTGATGAGAGAACAAGGAACAATGGTCTCAGATTGCAGTGTGTGAGGTCTGGATTGGATATTAGGAAAATCTTTTTCACTAGGAGGGTGTGAAGCACTGGAGTGGGCTACCTAAGGAGGTGGTGGAATCTCCTTCCCTAGAGATTTTTAAGGTGAGGCTTAACAAAGCCTTGTCTGGGATGATTTTGTTGGGGTTGGTCCTGCTTTAAGTAGGGGTGGGACTAGGTGACCTCTGGGATCCCTTCCAAACCTAACATTCTAGGATTCTAGGATTCCACAGGAAAGCTCCTGTCTCCAGCTGTCTTCTTTACAGGTGATGGCAGGTCTAGCCAGATCAGGGCACCACTCCCTTAAGGGTGGGTTCAGTGGTCAGACTCGCTACCATGCACATTGGAAGGCACACTAGAGCCTTGCACGGATAGAAATAAGTGGATCCGTATCCGACCTGCATCCACAAAAAGTGGTCCGCGGATATCCGTGTTGTATCCACGAATGCGGATACAAAGCGGATATCTGTGGATTTTCAGGGATCTAAGGCACACTTCGCTAGCCTGATTTCTCTCCACTAGCCCCTGAGAATGGACCATGGAGGTTACATGCATCTGCAGCCTCATGAAGGGGGAGAACTAGTGACAGCTAAGGAAGTAGTGTGTCTTATCAGTGAGATCACCAGCCTTGGGCACTGTGTGAGGTTAGAAGCTCATCTCCTCTAAAATGCCAGTACTATGCCCCATCCTGCATTGAGAGCCAGCTGCTCCCACCCATGGGGCAGGACCTGTCACAGATGGGGATTCCTGTGTGGAAAGCAAAGGTGAATAAGATGCATGAAGGCTTTCTGGTGATCAAAGAGCTGAATGATGCAGGGGACAGGCATTAAAGAGTCCATACTTACTGCAAGAAAGAACATGAGTGGAGAGGGATGCTCACCTTCTCATTCTCCGTCTTGTTCAGGTAGTAATCTCTGGAAGGTAACCCGAGTCCAGACTGGTCTACCTGAGAAGTAAGCAGAACTGGAGTGAATACAGTGAACCATACAGAGAAGGATGAGAGTGAGCAGTACCAGCAAAGCCCCTGTAGCTGAGTGACTGGGGCCACCCCACAGACATACACTACTGAGTTTTTACCCCAGCAGAACAAAACCAGGCAAGGAAAGGACCCAACCTGTCTATCAGCTGAATGTCTTCAGTGCCAATTCTCAACTGGTGCACTCACCTGGATGACATTGCTGTTGGAGTTCTTGGAGTCTGCACTCACATAGACTGAGAAGAAGGGTGAGGTGTGATAGTGTGCCGTGACCTCCTGCAGGGTCTTGTTGAAATTATCTTTGTCCCAAGGGCCAGTGATATTCCAGCCACCGAGCTGGGAAAAGAGAACCCCAGACAGATGCATGAAACAGGTGCAGAGGAGGAGTTCTTGTTTCAGTGAAGGTGACAGCATGAGGGACTGGTTGCACCACCTAGAGCTGAGCAAAGGGGGCAAACTCCCAGGAGCACGGTTCACACACAGACTGTCAGCTGGATTTCTAAAGGAGCCAGGCTGGTGCTTTCTGCAGCCTGGCACCTCTCCTTTTCCTGCTCAACAGCATCTTGCTAAGCATATGATGGCCCAGTTCCCACTTCTCCAACGAAAGGCCATATCAAGGCAGTGTTAGAGTCCTGGACACGGACCTGCCACATGACAATTCTGAATAGCCAGCTGGTTGCTGAGGGGTGCATTATGTCAGTAATGCCTGGGAGACCCTCCCCTCTGACTGGATGCTTTTCCCATTTATCTGCCTCCCAAGGAAGAACAGACAATCATAGCTGATGCAGGAACCAGGCAGAGCACTTCCCTACCCTGTTCTCTACAGCTGACTTTGTTCTCATGGGGGCAGGGGAGAACAGAAGGAGGCCACAGAAGCTCATTCCACACCTCCAGTGAACAAGAGACTGGCTCCTCCATTCCCAGCCCCGGCCATGCACAAAGCCCCATAAGAGGCAGGGGCGAAGAACCTCTGGAGCTGCTGGGAGAGCCAAGATGAGGCTGCGAGGATGATAGATATGTTGATGGTGAGTCTGGAGGGGTCAGAAAGGCTGTGAGGACTGCAGAGCACAGGGATGATTAGAAGGAGGGAATGGGCACATGTGGAGTTGACAACTGACACTACCCTCTACCTGCACCCTGAGGTTTTTCAGACCACTTTAAGCACGAGGGTCCAAAGATTTACTTGACTCTCAGCAGTTATTCAGAGTAAGATTTTTCAAAGCACTCTGTGTTGGCCTAGTTCTGGTCCCATCACAATCAATAGTAGACTTCCCTCTGACTTCAATGGGAACAGAAACAGACCAGCACTGGCTGATTTTGAAAATCCAAGCCAGGGCATAGATGCTCTCAGGATCATATTAGCTATTGGATTTGGAAGCCAACATTGTTCTGGGCACTTTTTCTGCTTCCTGTGTGCTCCACGGCCTGAGTTTATCTCAAGAGTTCTCAAGACTTCATTGAGGTTTTGACATCAACATTTAACTAGAAGAGCATCTGCTAGATCAAGCCAGTGGGAAAAACATTTTCATGCTTCTGAAGAGGGTTTTATAAAGCTCATGAAATCCTGGCATGTGCCTGTTGCTCTGTAGCAGGAAAGTTTGGGCAGCTAAAGTGTACCAACTGGAAACTAGCAATAATCTTCTGTCTGGTTAAATACAGAGTAGCCTGGCATTAGTGGAATGTGCTGCCTCAGTGCCTCCAGCCATTCATTAAGCTAAAGCAACATGGAATTTGAGATCAGGGACCAAATCTCACACAAGTGCAGCTTCACAGCTGTCACTTGGCACCAGCAAAGCTAGCAGACTGTGTGTTTTGGACTCCCGCAGGCACACAAACTTAGAGCTTTACTGTAGGATGTGCTAATAACAAGAACGACAGAGCAACTAGGAAGGCAAGACCAGCATTTTTTTTTAATTGATGTGTTCTGAAGTGATGGTGAAAGTCACTTGCTTCCCTGCTGGGCCAGCCCTATGGATTAATGTCACCCACAGACCACTCTGTAGAGCCCAGCTCTGGCCAGGAAGAATCTATGTCCTAGGTGGATACACGTCCTGCTAGGATAACTCCCTAAAGAGAAAGTGGGGATGAATTTCCTACTTCACACACATCTGAGCCTCAATCACTCTAGATCAGTGTTTCCCAACCAGTGTGCCACAAATTTTTTCGAAAAACTACTCAAAGAGCTGCAGATTGGCTCATTGGCTCATGAATATTCATGAGTTCATTTGGAAACTATATGGTGATGTGCCTCAAATTAATTAAAGGTAGTAAGGTGTGCCAAGGCAGAGAAAATGTTGGGAACCACTGTTCTAAATACTGGGTGAGATTTTCAAAAGCATGAATGGCAGCCATGTGTGTCTTTGAAAATTTCCCTCCCCATTTGCACACATACATGGCTTAGCCTATATGTTATAACATCAAATCAAATCAAATCATAGGGCTGGAAGGGACCTTGTGAGATCATCGAGTCCAACTCCCTGGGAACTGAACCCAGGACCTTCTGCATGTTAAGCAGAAGTGCTAGCCACTACACTATTTGCAGTTGAAGTGAGGTTGCTCCAGGGCAGCCCTTTGGGAGGTGACCTCCCAGCACAGTAGAATGGCCAACTGACCACATGAGGCATTTGGACAGTAGGAGCAGTCCATGCCCAGTGTCTTGGGTTTGACATACAGATTGCATTTCACTGCGGAGACTGTGGCAGAGGCACTGTCCAGGAGCCGCTGTGGGAACCAGCAGCTATGCCAGTCCCAGCCGTAAATGCTGTGGAACCTGGGGTATGGATGGTGGAAACCCAAGTCTCTTCAGGCACTGTGAGTGGAGAGGGCTTACCTTCTCAATCAGCTCCATCAGTGGCTTGGCCTTCAGCTCCTCAATCTTGGTCTCATTCATGCAGGACTGATAATAGCGCTGGGCCTTGCGCTCTGCCTCGCTTGACACGTTTGCTGTGGTGTTTTCTGCAGAACAAGGCAAGGATGAGGCTAGGGAGATGCCATCTGAGCCAGTGAAGGGACACAGATGCTTCTGCATCACCCCAAATTTTGTTAGTTAGGAGGGGTGACCTTTACTTTGTGAGAAGAGTATGAAAACTCTGTCTCTATAGAGATTGCTCAATCCAATTAATTTTAATGGAATAAAGGTATTCCCTCCTCTGCTGCTATCCCCATTCAAAGCTTTCAAGTGCTGGCAGGGCCACAGTACTCATAGACTCTAGAGTCAGAAGGGACCAATCTGATCATCTAATCTGACCTCCTGCACAATGCAGGCCACAGAACCTCACCCACCCACTCCTGCAAAAAACCTCTAATCCATGTCTCAGTTACTATTGTCCTCAAATCATGGGTTAAAGAGTGCCCACCTCCTCTAACTTCAGAGACTGATCCTTGGGAAAACAATTCCCCTCTGCTCTCACAGGCCTTGCCTGCATCAAGGGTTTTCTGAAGTTCCCCTTCCCTTGCTCCAGCCCCTGTGGGGAGCCCACACCCAAAGCCCTAGAGTAATCACTCTGGCTGGGAGAAAGCAGAACAGAAGGCAGATACTGTGGACTGCCAGTAAAAGTAACTTAGCTCCTCTGCAGCCAGCACTCCTACATACTGCCTCTCCTGTTGAGCTCAGCTGGAATTGGACAACAGAAGTTCTTCTAATAACCAAGTATGAGAGGAAGCCATGCCCAGAGCCTCTGTTTCTAGACAGCTAGCCACACACTGGTGCCATGGCATCCTTTCTGGAACCTCTGCGCCAGAGAAGGAGAGGTGTGGCAGCAAAAAGATTGCTGGCAAAACAGGACAGATGAAACAAAATCAGGGGCTGGGCTTGGCACACATGCATCCTATGAGAACTTCAGCAGCACTTGCAAGGGCTCCTTGGTTTGTACACAGCAGTCTGCTAGCTGAGCCTCTCCTACATGCACCAGTGGGAGCTGTGCTAAGGGCTGCACCAGCTGGAAGGTGCTTTTTGCATAACAGAGCATGAGTGAGATGCTGCTTGTTTAGAAATGCTTGTGACACATACACCGTCACAAGAAGAAATCGTTCAGAAGATTCTTGTTGGTGGTAATCTGTAGGCTCCTAGAGAGGGGACAGCAGAAAGACACCTGATTCTGAAGCCACCACTCATTTACTGGAGATGGAAATACCCCATGTTCAAATCTCTTAAAAGGCTTCTCCCTGGCCACCAGGAGGAAAGGCCATTTAGAACAGTAGTTCCCAACCTTTTCTCTGCCATGACACACCTTGATACCTTTAATTATTTTGAGGCACACCACTATATATTCTCTAAATGAAGTCATGAATATTCATGAGCCACTCCAGCACTCTGAGAAGTTTTTCAAAAAATTCCATGGTGCACCTGGTCAGGCCTGAGGGCACACCTGTGTGCTATGGCACACTGGTTGGGAAACACTGATTCAGAAGGCACTAACTTACCCAGCCAGAACACTGGGGAGACTTCCTGCTCCACCAGTTACTGCTACACTAGGCCCTTGCTCCAAATCTGTCTCAGCTTGGCATTGCACACTGTTCTGGAGTGATCCAACCTGAGCTGTGCAGCCACACAAAAGATGAACTTAAGTGTGATGTCCCTCTGAGGATTCCCATCAGCATCAGAGGACAAAGCAGGTGAATGTGGTGGCAATCCATCTGACTGGAGAGGGTGGTAGGAATGCAGGGGGGGAGGCTGCCTTGCATGTGTTCTCAGACTCCAGGGGCAATGAACACAGAAGCCAGAGCAATGAGGCATGGAGAGGCCTGCCAGCATCTGAACTGCTGAAATCAGCTTTCCCAGCTGTGGAGCATGAGTTGTGTCTGGCCTGGCTTCAGTACTTTGAACTCTTGCATGTGCACGTGGCGGGCAGGGCTGTGGCTCTCTAACGAAGTGGGATTTTCTCCCACGAAAGCTCATGAGAAAAATAAATCTGTTAGTCTTAAAGTGCCACATGACTCCTTGTCTTTTTTCTCTTCCTGGAGCCTGTCTTTTGCTCCCCCTGGCTACAGCTGCCTCCTTTTTAGACTGTCCTTGAACAAAGGCTGTGGCATTTGCGTCAGCATGCTGCAATTCAAAGGCATCCCCACGGGAGGTTGCAGCAGGCCTGAAGATTTCAATAGGGCCAGTTTCCTACTGCAGAGTCCTGTCTTTGGAGGTAACCTAGTCATGGAGCCACCAAGGCTAGAAGAGCCCTGGAGGCAGCACCACATCAGTCCCACTGGCTGATGGCAGCTGGCTGCAGGCGGGACCTGCCTGCTGCATATTGTGACTGAGAGGGATGGGATCACTCAGTGTGTGGTCTGGGAGTGGCGTATTCAGAGCCTGCTCATGAGCCACATGCTGAACACAAGAGCATAACACGCCACTCCCATGGCTCTTCCCTCATATAGAGCAATCCCAAAACTGTGCAAGGGCAACCCACCCAGCTGTTCTCCCTTCAATCTGTGCAGAAGAGCCTCCCAGAACAGACTTGAAAGTCACCATAATCTTGCTCTCACTGGTGGGAGGGAATGTGGGCAAGCAGGGGACACTGGCCTGTGTTCAGTACACAGCCTCTAGGTGGCCAATGGGGCTAGTGCAGCTGTTGCGGGGAAGGATGCTGACCTGTGGGCACACTGTGAGCATCAGGCCTGTTTACAGTTAGCACAGGCCTGGTCCTCAGTGACAAAGGCCTTTGTGCTCTGGAGTGGATGGACAGGAGGCATGTTGCAAATCTGCAGGGAGGAGGAGACACAAGAAGGAGTAATCAGGGCTGTGGCAGTGACAAGCTGTCTCTGGGAGCTGGGCAGGAAGCCAGGCAGATAATAGTCAAACATTTGCACATCTGTGCACTCTAAAAACCACACACAACCCACTTGTTTGAGCTGGAGGAAGTGGCATCCCAGAAGGCCCTCAGTGCCCAAGGAACAAAGTCCCTCCATTGCCATGGGAACAAAAGGCCCAGCCAGCTCTTTTGCCTGTGAAGTGGCAATCGAAGGACAAGAAGCTCCAGGAGGGAAATCGCATGTAAAATCACATGTACTTATTTGTGTCTCTGGCTTGCACAGTCTCATCTCCTCCCCCTACAGTGGCAGGGATCTCAGCTGGAGGAGCAAGATAAGGAAAGCAAAACAAAAGGCCTTTCCCAGGAGCCTTAAAAGTTCTACAGACTGGCTGGCTCCCTTTGCAGAACTGAATGTTAAGTGTGCCTTGCTCCTCGGTTTAGGTTTCTGGTTAACTCTCATTTATTTGCATAATAATATCCACAGCTCTGCAAGCTGCTCCTTGAAAGATGAATAAACTCTCCCTTTGGATAGAAGGAGATCATTAGGACAAGTCTTAAAAAGGAAGCCATAAAAGGGTAGGCCTGCTCTGAGCAGTCATCCACCCTCTCAGATTTAGGGCCTACAGTCTGGACAGTTTTGGATCCACCAGTAAACACCCTTTGATAAACCCAATCCCCAGAATATTAAGATTTTAAAATTAAATGGACAAAGCACTAGAGCACACGGAAGACAGCACAATTTTGCACTTATCTTTCTGAACTAGTTTGATTGCATAGCCCAATAAATGTTTTCTGTCTCTGCCTTCTACAATCTGTTAAATTTTCTCCCCTAAACTCCATCATTTTGTCACCCTAATCCCATGGCTAGGAGGAAAAATCCCCAAAGCTAGACCTACTGAATGCGGGACTGCAGTCTTCAAAGTAGTTTTCTGTCTACTATGACTTCTACATCCTTTTCAAACAATGGGATGTGAGCTCCTGGTGCAATGCTGTGCAAAAAACACTAACAATCCTGCAGTGTATCAACGGCATAGTTATGCAGAGCTGGGAGATGATTTCACCTCTCTAGACAGCAGTGCTGAGACCAGTAATTGAATGCTGCATCCAGCACTGGTAGCTACATTTAAAAACAAATATTGAAAAAGTGGGAGAAGATGCACAGGAGAACTACAGATCTGACTGGAAAGCTGGATATAGTGCCTTCCAGTGAGGGATGGGATGACATGAGCTACACCTAGCCTATCAAAAAGAAGATCAAGAACCGACTTGATATAAATACACTCCCAAGGAGAAAACACCAGCTACTAAGGATGGCTCTGTGGATACACACATCTCATGGGGGAGCCAAGGCTCCTCCACCCTCTGTCTCTCCATCTATTCCAGCAGCCTGCAACTGAGTAAATTCCATTTATTGAGCCCTCCCAACAGTCACCACACTTCAGATGACCAGAGGCTGCCACAGCAAAGCAAAGGAGGAGCCAATTTTGAAGGAGCTGATAACAATCCTGTCCTGAGGCTCACTCATGTCCAAAGCTAAATCACATGACTTACAGTGAATCTCAAAGTTAAAGCCCCAACTTCTGGAGTCAGGTGAATCATGAAAATCTCTGCTGTCATTTTTCTTAAAACCAAGTTTCTAGTCCTCAAAGAAAAACATCTCATGAACAAATTACTGCAAATTAAATCCAGTTGTATTCAAATGAGAAACAAGGCACACATGTTTAACAGTGAGGGTGATTAGCCATTGGAACCTACTCCCAAGGGGAGTGGTGGATTCACCAAGTTAAGTTTTCAAATCCAACCTGGATCTATTCTGGAAGATGCTTTAGTCAAATACAAATTATTAGGCTCATTACAGGGGTAACCGGGTGGAATTCTCTGGCCTGTGCAATACAGGAAGTCAGATTAAATCATCTAACGTTCCCTTCTGACTTTAAATCTATGAAAACAACTCCACTGCCCATAGTGTAGGCGCCCACAAGAAAGGATGAGGCTGACAAAGGAGGTGCAGTTGTCATCATGAATAAATCAGATTATGACCAGGAGGCTTATAAACAACTCTCCAACATAACCTTCTACAGACCACTTTCCTCTGACCCCACTGAGGAATACCAAAAGGAATTACAACGCCTACTCAAGAAACTCCCTAAGACAGCACAAGAATGTATAGAGACAGAAACACCACCAGAACCACGGCCAGGGATGTTCTATCTACTACCCAAAATCCATAAAAAAGGAAACCCTGGACGCCCCATCATCTCAGGCATTGGCACTCTTACTGCCGGCCTATCTGGCTATGTGGACTCCCTCCTCAGACCCTATGTTATCAACATCCCCAGCTATCTTCAAGACACCACAGACTTCCTGAGGAAAATACAGTCCATTGGAGAACTTCCAGAAAACACCATTCTGGCCACTATGGATGTAGAAGCTCTTTACACCAACATCCCACACAAGGATGGATTACAAGCTATTAGAAGAACCATCCCAGATGATGACAAAGCGCAGCTCGTGACTGAACTTTGCGACTTTGTACTCACCCACAACCACTTCAGATTTGAGGATCATTTATATCTCCAAATCAGTGGCACTGCTATGGGCACCCGCATGGCCCCACAATATGCCAACATCTTTATGGGCGACTTAGAACAACGTTTCTTCAAGTCTCATCCCAAGACACCTCGTCTTTACCTGCGCTACATCGATGACATCTTTATCATCTGGACACACGGCAGGGATGCTTTTGAAGATTTTCACAGAGATTTCCACGACACCATCAAATTGAGCCTGGAACACTTCACACAGGAGATCCACTTTCTTGACACTACAGTACAAATCAGGGATAGACATATCACCACCACCCTATACCGAAAACCTATTGATCGGTATAGTTACCTACATCCTTCGAGCTTCCATCCTACACACACCACACGATCCATTGTCTACAGCCAAGCCCTAAGATATAACTGCATCTGCTCTGATCCCTCAGACAGAGACAGACATCTTGAGGATCTCTATCAAGCATTCTTGAAACTACAGTACCCACGTGCGGAAGTAAGAAAACAAATTGACAGAGCTAGACGGGTTCCCCGAAGTCATCTACTACAGGAGAGACCCAAGAAAGAAAGCAACAGAACACCACTAGTCACCACATACAATCCTCAAGTCAGACCTCTGCAAAAGATCATTAAGGACCTACAGCCTATTCTAAAAGATGATCCCCCTCTCTCTCAAGCATTAGGAGACAGACCACTCCTTGCTTATAGGCAGCCCCCTAATCTTAAACGGATACTCACCAGCAACTACAGATCTAACAACAAGAACATTGAAGCAGGCACACACCCTTCCAAAAAACCACGCTGCCAAATCTGCCCACATATCTACACAACAGACACCATCATAGGTCCTAATCAAGCCTGCTACTCCATCAAAGGCTCATTTACCTGCTCATCTACTAATGTGGTCTATGC
The DNA here is from genome assembly GCA_007922195.1 of Podocnemis expansa. Lineage (NCBI taxonomy): Eukaryota > Metazoa > Chordata > Testudines > Podocnemididae > Podocnemis > Podocnemis expansa. Next base: position 28,886,291 of record ML681997.1, read on the forward strand.
CATCATGTGCAAGAAATGCCCCAACACCATATATATTGGACAAACAGGACGATCGCTCTGTAAGAGACTGAATGAGCACAGAGCTGATATCAGAAATCAAAGAACAAAGAAACCAGTTGCTGAGCACTTCCATCTTCCTAATCACTCAATGATGGATTTGTTAACGACTGTCATTAGAGATGTACCTTGGACATCAAGACTCCAAAGAGAAACAGCTGAACTCGAATTAATATGCAAGCTAAATTCTGTGAAAGCAGGACTCAGTCAAGATTATGGGTTCCTTTCACATTACAAAGGGTAATTTGACTTCAGGCTTCCCATGGTTTGAGCCTGTAAACTGCTCTGATTTGCTGTTACTTTATGACCTGATCCTATGTTTTACACCCCCTTGCATTTAGTTTCATTCCTTTCTGTAAGTTCCCCCATCTTTGAAGCATCTGAGGAAGTGGGATCTTCTCCCACGAAAGCTCATGCAAAAAATAAATCTGTTAGTCTTAAAGTGCCACACAACTGCTTGATGTCACACAGTCTCATTTTAGTCTTAAAATCCCTTTAGGAATTGCCTCACACCAACCCTTCCTATAGTAGGGCAAACAGACAATCAGCAATGAGGAGGACTATGGCAGCGGGAGGAGAACGTATTAAAAAGGGTAGGAACAATAGGGAATGTAAATGATGTAAATGTCCCCTCAATGCCTCCCTAAGACAAAGATTTGTATGTTGTAACTAAGTGAAATTTTCAGTTTAAGAACTAACCTAGAAAATAAAGATAATGAGAACAAGGAGGCAGTAGAGCAATACAAAGAATATTTTATATCATCATCATTGATTAATACCTGTAATTACAGAATCCTCATCTCTGAAAGGCAATATGTTTGCAATATATGACTCAGTCACTAGATGGCTCTGTGTGTTGCACAATGTTACAAACAGATAAATAAAGTCCCTGGTAAACAACAAAGATCCAGCTGGAACCCAGGCTGCATAGAAGCTTGATGAGGTGCAATATATTTAATAAATACATGAGATCTAAGATGGATTGGGCTACATTCTGTAAATCCTCAGAGTTCTATTCAGAAGAGAAGAACTCATGCCTTTGCTCTGTACATGCCAGAGCCTGTAACAGTCATGGAGTGAATGAGATCGTGTATATCAAATAGAGGAAAATCAAACAGAGGAAAATACTGTGGATAACTAGCTCTCTGCAGGAATGGAGTCATCATAGCCTCAGACCTTTCCCTTTGGTTGTTCTGTTCCTGATCACCACTAAAACTGGCTCTTTAGGAATGAGTTGCCTTCTTCAGTCTGGCTAAACTTTGCAGTGCTCTTTTGAGCTGTGCAGCACATGACCCCCGCAGGCCCTAGGCATGGCTAGTAACCTCAGCCGGGATGAATTTCTTAGTGGCTAATCCCAGCTACAGAAGCCTGACAATTATGTTCCCAAACTAGCTCTGACTTCCTGCTCTCAGTCAGGAATTGGTTTCAACGCTATGTAAAATTTACCCTAAACCACCCCTAGAACCCAACTCATAACAGTTTCTGCACAATGGGGGACTCAAAAAATGCTTTAGACTTGGGGGGCATTTCTTCCAAAGGCTCCAAAGTCAAGGAACATGAGATCTGGGACAGCAATTTGAGTCTCGTTTCCAGCACATGTGTTTGTTATTAGCACTGATGGTTTCATTTAACATCAGCAGGTCAGATTTCTCCGATGGCCAACCACCCTTAAATTTTATAACTAACATTTTGCTCTGTGGCATAACTTCATTTTGTTTTACATTAGAGATCTTCAGTGATTACACAGAATCTCAGACGGGACAACTGGAACCTGTCTGTGTGTTTTTACTACCCCAGGTACCTTTGTAATAAGCAATTTAAAAAAAAATCAGTCTTATGAGGAAATGCTTTGTTTGATTCTCTATCCTTTTTTAGTCCACATGTGATGTAGCTGTTCCACTGTGACCCGGACACTAAGGGCAAAATTTACTCTGCAGTCTGGAATGGATCAGAGACTAGAGGAACAGCCCTGCACAGCCTTTCTCCAACTGAGAAAGAACTCTCTCCCTATCCTCCTGCAGATAATTACCTCTAGAACCAGCATGGCCCTTTGAGTCAACAGCACTGATAAAGGACCCATTTGTTTGCTCAAAGTCTGCACAAACACTGCCCCTGTGGGTTGTAGCTGCACACATGCCATTTCCCTACTTCTCTTTCACATGCGTGGAGCACATAGAGATTAGCATGGATCTATTATGAAGCCACTGGGAGCCATCACCACCCAGCTGCAGATAGCTGTGTCTTGTTTCGTTGAAAGTCACCTCCCTGTTTTTCCTTGGCAGCCCTATTCTTAGCACAAGCCTCCTGGCATGGAAAGCTGCAACTGGCAAGGAGGAATCACACAGCTGAGAAATCAACAGCAAAGTCCTGGGAAGTCACAACAGCTTAGCTTGCTCAGGTGGTAGGACCTTTGAGCCAGTTGAGGGTCATGCCAGACAGAACAACATTATGTGGACACATACCACTGACAGCCAGCACTCCATATCCCCACCCCATTGCCGCCAACATAACCCCATGATGGGAGTCTAGATGGGGCCAGCTTTGTTGCCTGCAGGACGCAACAGACAGGTGAATCTCTTCTCGCCTCCATCCAAGTCTCCAGCCACAGCAGGGACATGTGTTTCTTACATGCGTGCACACAGCAGTTTGCACACATTAACATGTGAGACTGGCTCAGCTAAGCTTGTTTAGCTCACTGCTGAGATTCTGTGCTTGTTTAGTCCTTCATTATAAAATTCCATGACCCCATTTAGCCTCCCTCTCTGCACTTCCCTTAGAAAGTTCCCCACCTCCCTCTTACTGCAAATTATTCCCATATTTAGACCAGAAGAATTCATCACAGGGTGCAACTGGCTGGGGATGTTGCAAAGGCCACTCTGCTCCAGAACCAGAGGACTGAGGCTACTGGGAAGCAGGAGTTACCCCCCCCCCACCCACTTTATTACTGGGTTCAAGACTCTGTTCTAGGTCAGACCAGCCAGAGTATCTCCAGGAAAGCTTGCAAGGACTTTGAAAGCAAGGGCAGAGAGAGTTTAAGCAAGACCACTTTTTTTGGTTGCTGCTGCAAATATGAAAAGCACCTATACTACAATGCGGACCTTGTGACCAGGTCTGCAGGATCCATGCTAGGCTGGAGGTCCCAGCTGGTCCCAGGAGGAAGGCAGCGTTATCATTCTCAGTCTGCTGAGATATGTGAGGGGCCCATTCCTCATCCACAAACCTGGCAGCATATCTGTTCCATCTTCTGACGGAGCTGCTGCTAAAAGGGCCATAGGACAGGAGTAAGTCCTCACTGAGCACAGAGAATCCTTACTCCTGACATAGACCGCTCCATCTCTGCAGGAGATGTGCTGGGGCAAGTCAAAGCAGGTGTGGGTGGTTGGGAAAAGGGAGCACAGCCAGGTTAGACTTGTGCCCTGTAGTTCTATGGGTCTACAGAGAAAGCTACATGGGATATAGGGCAGGCATGCCCAAACTGTGGCTTGCAAGCTGCATGTGGCTTTTCAAAGAAAAAGTACAGCTCGCAGATGTGGCAACAGGTAAGGGTAACATGGTCAGGGACAGCACAGAAGCAGCAGTGTAGTCAGGGCAGCTGGGGAAGCCGCAGCAGTGTGCTCAGGGCCAGCAGGGAAGCTGCGACAGCATGGTCCGGGCCGGTGGGGGAAGCCACAGCAGCATAGTCATGACGGCGGGGCAAGCTGTGGCAGCGTGGTCGGGACCGGTGTGGGGAGTTGTGGCACTGTGGTGAGAGCTCTTGGGGGTGGGGGAAGCTGCAGCAGCATGGTCAGGGCAGCGGGGGAACCGTGGCAGGGTGGTCAGAGCCAGCAGGGGATCCGCAGCAGTGTGGTCAGATTCAGTGGGGGAAGCCGTAGCAGCGTGATCAGAGCCGGCAGGGAAGCCACGGCATGGTCGGGGTCAGGGTGCAGAAGTGCAGCATGGTCAGGAAGAACAGAGAAGCAGCATCATGGTACGAGATGGCAGGGAACCAACAACAAGGGTGGAAGGGGGGGTAGCGTGGCATGTTTAGATTTTCTCATAGGCCCTAATGCAGCTTACTCCTTTGTTAAAATTGTGTTTTACAAGTCCTAAACATGATGTGAAATACTAAGAAACGAAAATACAAAGGAGAAAAGTTTAAAACTGAATGTAGATTACTTTCAATTGTTGGCACAACTTACTGTTGTGAAGCATTGTATTCCACAATGAAATTTGTTAAATTGAAACATTGTGCAGTACTTAGGGAGCTTTTACCTACTGCATTGATAAGTTACTTCCCAGATTTTAAAAAACTTGCCACTAGCCTGCAGTGTTCCACATCCAGCAACAGCTAAATTTTTAGTGTGTAGTCCTAGTTTTCATGGTAACTTTAAGTAATTATTAGAATCTGACATTAATAGGATCAATATTTACCCTGTTTTTATGATAAAATTAAAGTGCACAATGAATTTTAAGCTTAGTAATTTTGGAGTAGGTAAAAGTATGTGGTTATATGCCTCAGTGCAGCTCTCGAAGGTTTAATAATCGACTAGTGTGGCTCTTGAGTTCCATAAGTTTGGCCATGCCTGGTATAGAGGCAGGGACACAAACTGGGGCAGTCCCTGGGACACATGACCTGCTCCTGAATCCTGTATATGGGAGATAGAAGCAGCTTCTCCTCTGAAACCAGCAGAAGCATCAGCTGCAGTGAGCACAGGGCATAGCATGAAGAGATTCTAGTTGTATCCGCAGGGAGTTCAATCCAAGACAACTGACAAGCTTGGGCTGGGGGAGCAGAAGCAAAGCAGGTCATTCCAGGGGGGCTTTAGGGGGGTATTTGGACTTTTAAATAATGGGGAAATCAAGAGTTAGGGATTTTCCTAGGTGTCCTCGGAGGAAGTGTCTCACCAAGGAGGGTCTTGCTGCCATTGTTACCTTCTCTGCTGCCTCATCAACACTGAGGCTGAGCACAGGCATTAAAATAAGCTGGAACAGCCTGGAATGCTGTTCTGGGGCCAACTATTTTTAGGGGCCAGTGTTCTGGGGCCCCTAAAAATAGCACACCACACTGGAAAGCATTCCGGCAGGCAGGGCAGGCAGCAGTACAAGCAGAGGGGCACCTGTCCTGCTCCAAAAAGTGCCGGCCAGCTGCCCTGCCCGAAGTACCAGCTGGCTCCCCTGCACATATACAGAACAGGCTGTCCTAGAGGTGGGAGCCTATAGCGCATCCTGGAGCAGCAGGGGCAGTAAGCGGCGATTCTCCCTCACCCCACCCCAGCTCCTGACAGCCTGTGTGCTGCTGGAGACTGGGGTGAGTGAGTGTAGGGTGGTGGGACAATGGAGGGGGGAGGCTTTTGGGGCACAGTAGCTGGGATGGGGGCAGTAGCTAGGGTGGGAGGTTTGGCTTTTCAGGGCTAGTAGCTGGGGTCGGGGGCAGTAGCTGGGGTGGGTGAAGGGGGCCTGGAAATTTAGGAAGGTTCTGGGGTCTGCCAAATTATACTTAACCACTGCCTGAATGTCACCTTGAAGTGAAGGTGCTTGCCCAGAGCTGAATGTAGGGCAGCCCCATGGCTCTGTCCCAGAACCACAGTACCCACGTGAAAATGAGTTTGAGGCTAGTCAGCTGAGGCAAACCCATCAAAGGTGTGTGGGTGAAGGAGCTGAGTTTGGCCTGGGAATTCCAAGAGGAAACCTAGAATGCCCAACAACAGCAGCACAGACTAAAGGAAAGTGAACTTCCTAGTTTGGGCCACTGAATTTGAACACTGCTCAGGAATAAGAAAAAAGGAGCTTTGTCCTGGCCAGATACCAAGGGGTTTCCTTAGCCAATAATGGCTGGAAGCAAGGAGAGAAGATCCTAGCCAAGGTTGTTAAGCCCCTTAAAACAAGTTGGCAATCTCCCCTTTGGTTCCTGCCATGATTAAGGAAACAAAAAGACTCCCTCCACAGTGAGGAGGCAGGGCTTCAGACTTGGTCTGCAAACTCTTCTCGGTCCTAGACAAAGCGAGGAACAAGAAGGTCAAAAATCCTGGGGGCATAAAGAAAAATAAATCCTGGAAGGATCTGGTTTCCTAGATGAGCCCCCAGACGCTGTGTCTGAGCAGCCAGATCACATTCTGCCCCTGGCTGGAGCTGGCAGGGGAGAGAGACTCATGCCGCTGGCAGCTGCAGGAACACAACATGAGGAGAACGCCTCCACAGCATGCCAGCAAGGAAAGGCTACGTTCCAAGGATTAATGTAGAGGCCAAAGCCCTGGCAGAACTACAGAGAGCTGCACGAAGGAACGTATTTTATGGGGCTCTTTGTAGCCCTTCGCTCTTCACCACAGACAACAGCTCAGTACACCCTCTGCTTCAGATTGTCTTCCACCAGCGCAGGAGCCCAGTCCTGTAGAGACGCTCCCATCTCCTTCTGTAGGCAACTGGTCCCACTGCCCCAGTAATGTGGCAGAAAGGACCTTTCTACTCAGTAAGAGCCGCTCTCTCGGCATGCTGCGCCAGACTGCAGAGCTGCTATGTGCAGAGACGTGCTTGCTGGATCCGTCTTAGTGGAGCTTCCTGAGGAAGGGTCCTCAGCACTGACATAACTTTGGATCTTCAGGACATGCTGCAGGTTGCATCTCTGTTCTGCTTAGGCCTTGGGACACACTGCCAGCTTCCGGGCAGAAGAGCTATGCATGGGACGCTGTGTGGTTTGTAAAGGGTTCTTGGCTCTCGGGGTCAGGTGGAAGACCACACACTGCTGATTAACTGGGATTTTGCCATGCATCAGGACACCTAGTTCTTCGGGTAAGGGCTACTTTTGTTATACAGATACAGTTTTGTCATGGTAAAATTAGGTAAAATTCACAGAATGGTCATGGTAAGATGTGTACAAAATCAGAGTCTGGTCACAGCAACCAAAAACTTGGTTGGGCATGGTGGTGCTGACGTTGCTTGACCTACAGTCAGGGTGGCACACTGAGAGCAGAGATGAAGCTCCCTCCCTGAGTCCCACTGCTCAGGGCTGAAGCCAAAGCCTGAGCGAGACTGAAGCTGAAGAACTCGCTAACATTTGTTAAAGGCATGCAGTCTGTGACCTCAGTGACCAAATCACACTCTGAATTAGTGTGGAAAGCTGACAAGAAACAAGTCATGCCTTCTTGTCTGCTGGCATTTAGCAGTGCAATCACTCTCTCATCATGTTGCCCTGCACCCTTTGTTGGAAATGAAAGATCCAGGAGCCATTTGAATGCAAGGCAGAATTGCTTTCGAAAGAGCTAGCTCTGATAAGTGATGTTGCAGGTCTACCCCCCCTGCCCCCCCCCCCCCCCCCCAAGAGGCGGAAAGAGACAGCGAGGCAGTATTTGGTTGGTTCCTGGCCCATTTTGTGGCAGGAAAGTGCACTGCCCAGACCCTCTGATTCTTGGAAGCAGTGTTATAACCTTCACCTCTCTCAGGAGGAGCTGGATCTATACTGGGACCAACCAGGTTCATAGAGAAGGTGAGTCAACACTCCAGAATAACAGGGAAAGGATCAGTCAGTGGGCATCTTCCTAGCCCTGTATTCCTGCTGCTTTTCCTCTCCTCCACCAAATGGCCATTTTGCCTCAACTGTGCTACTGAATAAGCCACTCACCTAGAAGGTGCTTCATGATTGCCTGGTTGTGCTCCCAGAGGTTGTTGAAAGTGCCCCAGCGTGAGTGGCCATCAGGCACCGGGTTTGCCTTGATCCACCCACCACAGGCATAGCTGAAGAAATCTTCGCAGGGGTTCACTGTCCGGTCCAGAGAGCTCAGGATAGAGCTGGTCACCGAGATGCAGGCTTCTGTCAGACAAACGTGGGGTGGCCCTATAAAGAAGGGCATGGAACCATAAAACATACCTTGGCAGGAAAACTGGCTTATGCAAGACATCAGAACAGTTTAATCAAATGCCTTTGGTTGAAATCAGAGATCTCTGGGAAGGTCTGAGCCTCAAGAAGGCAGGGCCTGAGAGAAGCCCAAAACAATGAGCCTCACATGGAACAGTTCAAGTTTCTGGAAATCCACAGTGTGACCTTTTGGCTGTTTTTGTCTGTAAGTTAGTCTCATTCCTCATTTCCTCCCTCCCTTAGTTAGGGTCTCAGATCCCTTTTAAAAGGGTGATGGGGCAGGGAATGGGGCTCTCAAACTATCCTACAGCAGATCACTGCAGGGCCAGGATGTGCAGAATGAAAGGGGACATAAAGACACTCCTTTTTTTACCATGGCATCACTTCCTACCAATGCCAGGGGCTATCTGGCTCATTGTAGCCAGAGAAATATTGCCCTTTGGATTCACATGGGGGTGGAGACAGCTCATAAGCTCTTTATGCATCTTGAAATAAGTCTGTAGAAGAGCCATTGGCTTTTCTGCTCATCCAAAGGACACCCAAAGAGGTACCAGGCTAGTGCAAGACTCACTTGGCATCCCCAGAGAATGGCATCCTCCTTCCAGCCACACTTCCACCAGCAGTGTCTCTGAGCCCCGCCCCAGAAAGACCCTCACTGCACAGGAAGGTGGGTCGCTGCCGTGTCCATGAAAAACCCAAGGCCTCTGAGTCTGACAGCAAGGGGGCTGACTGCAGCAATGGATTTTGTGACCTGACCTGCCCACAGGGAGTTCAACTTTAGCCCCTTGCTCACCTCCATAGCACCTGCCATCAGAGTTCTCCCAGAGCCACCCTCAAACCCATGCAGAAGAAGGACTTACTGTTTCTGTACTGGAATCCCAGAGCCAAGATACTGGCCAGGAGGCTGAGTGCTAGAACCACGACCAGGACCACAAGACGCTTCTCAACATGAGTGCGCTCTGTCCAGCAACTCCTGTTGTTCCCAGAGCCACGGAAATTTACCTAGGGAAGGAAATGGAAGAATCAGTTCAAGTCCTGTCCCACACCTATGACATGAATGTCTGCACCTTCCCACTAGGTCAGGGGTCAGCAACCTGAAAGACAAGAAGAACCATTTTTAAAAATTCCTTCAATAACCAAGTGTTTGGAGAGCCACAACGAGTGTAGCTTCCTGGTGGGGGAGCTGATGGATGGGAGAGCCTGGAACCAGGAACATGCACCCCACAGGCCCTCCCAATGACAGAGGGGGCCTGGAGCCAGTAGCAGGCTGCCTGCAGGTCCCCCAGTGACCAGGGGACAGTGTGAGTGCAAGGGAGCAGCCAAAGAGCCGCATGCAGCTCCAGAGCCACAGGCTGCAGACTCCTGCACTAGGTTATTATCCCTTGAACAGGATTTACAAAGAAAATATCCCTCATCACATTGTCCTGCTGCTATAGACTAGTATATTAAATCAATCACAGAAAATCAGAGCTGGAAGGGATCCCAGGAGATCATCTAGTCCAACCATCTACGCGAAACAGGACAGAAAACAACTAGATTATTCTAGTCAGAACTTTGTCAAGCCAGGGCTTATAAACCTCCAAGAACAGAGATTCCAGCACCTCCCTAGATAACCCATTTCAGTGCTTCAGCACCCTCCTACGGGAAAAGATTTTCATAATATCCAACCTCGATCTCCCACATCACAATTTGTGACCTTGTTCTGTCACCTGCCACTGCAGGGAATAGCCAAGTTCTATCTTCCCATAACCTCCTTGGCAAGTAGTTGAAGGTTACTGCCAAATCCCCCCTCACTCTTCTCTTCTGCAGACTAAACAAGCTCAGCTCCCTCAGCCTCCCCTCACAAGTCACTTTCGTTGCCCTCAGCTGGAATCTCTTCAATTTGTCCAAATCCTTCCTGTACTGGGGGCCACAAAACTGGGCACAATACTCCAAATGTGGCCTTGATAGTGCCAAATAGAGGGGAATAATCACTGATGCTGTTTAGATTCTCACATATACAGCAGAGATGTCAGTGATGGAAGGTAACTGGGGTAGTTTATTTAAAATGGCCTAACAACTTATCACTTATTTCTCATGCAACAGCAGCTGTTAGTGTTGCTTCATGTAAACAGTCCTGCACAGAGAACCACAAACAAGTCACTTGCAGGTCAGCAACACTCTGATTCTTTGGTGAGTGTTGATAGAAGGAGTGGAAGAACTTAGTAAGCTTGTGAACTGGAAAGAACTCTGAACTAACCAGAAATCCTAACAGGAAGGGAGGTACAATCAGAGGAAACACAGTCTGAACACTGGAAGCTGGAATATTTTATGCCTCGGCAATTCTAGAGTCATCATCTATTACCACTAAGGCACATTTTTGGGAATACTTTCATCAGTCGTGTGAGGAGCTTTCCAGGAGTTTGGCTAGCAGTTGGAAACTTGAGGCTCAGCTTCCTAAACTCTGCAGGTGGTACAAGACACAGATGGGTGCACTTGTGTGGATTGTAACCTCTCTGCTGTTACCTAAACATTTTCAATTGACTGGAAATCAACTAAAGGAAAGGCTGGAGATTAGCTGCTTTGCAGGGTTCCCTGCTGGTTCATGAAGTCACTGATTAGGCAAATCCGTTTACCTCAAGGCAACAGAAGGCCTAATTTGGACCACATAAGAACACAGGATCAAGCTATTAAGGATGCGATGGAGATCTTCTTTCTTTGGTATGAGAAAGTAACGGAATTAGAAATCACTATCCCAATAACAGTGTAGGACTGGCTCCATGGCTCATTTTTCAAACAGTGTGTCCACCTTCTGTAAGGCATGCAGCTGAGTTGGTTGTGCTTGGTCAGCTTGTGGTTGATGGTGAGGGGGAAAGGAATGCAATTCTGTCAGGTATCCTTTATATATGATATCTAGGACCCAACAAGTGGCAATAACCTTGCTCCAGTTGTGGGCAAAGAGAGCAAGATAGTCCCTGAAAATGATTGAGAAAACCAGTGGAGTCGGACAAGGTTCACAGTTCTATATATATGAATCAAAAAAGTGTTGTGGGTCACTGATGTGGATACTATTGAAGTGGAGGTGGCAATGAACCTTGGCCTAGTATTGTTGGACTAGCAGGTAGGATTTATAGGTGAGTTGAGTGAGGTACTGTGGGGAGAAAGGTGGTCTGTTCTAGTAGCAGGTGGGGTTCAGAATGTATAGGCTCAGTGACCTCAGTGGGACTCAGGAGTCCTTCAGCAAGTGCAGACTTTTGTCAGTCATCTCAAAACATTTTTGGTTGCTGAAGGGAAGCTCTTCTGAGTGGTTTGGACCTCTTTGGAGAATCCTGACATCTGCAGCTGGGAGCCCCTTCCTAACACTACTTCCAAGGCCTGGGAATATGCTGCCATTCCAGTAGTATCAGCTGCTGTTTTGACTATGACTGTGGCCACCTATTTGAAGCCATCTTGTTTGTCTTGGAGCAGAAAGCACTGGAACTCCTCTGGCTTTGAGAACAACAGTAACTGGCAATTCTGAATTGTAAGCCCACAGAAGAATAGACCTTTCTGCCCATCAGGCTGAGTTTCTTGGCAGTCTGTTCTGGTGAGGTTGTTCTAAAGTTCGAACTAAAAAGCCACGGTTAGTCTGAACTAGCCCAAGATTAGTTCGGAGTAACCTCAGACTTTTTTAGTTCTGACTAGAAAGTCCAGACTAAAAAAATAGATGTAGACATAGCCCTTGTTTGTTTTGCTGGACTAGACTAACACAGCTGCCCCTTTGCCTCTTTGTTTCCAGACCCCCTCAACCCCTCCCTTTCTGGGCAACAGTGATCTTTGTCCCATCTGAATCTGGGACTTCAATTTCATAGTCTTTGGGTATGTCTATATGGACAGCGGCAAAATCGCCGCCATCAGTTTTGGTTTCCGGGAGTGGATCGCAGCAAGTATGAACTCGCCACGCTGCTCCCAAAAGCTGACTCCAGAAGTCTTGGGGGTCCAGGGGTGTGGGGAAAAACTGACCACAAGCAATTTGTGGTTGGCTTTCCCCTAATGTGTAATGGCGGGTTACAAAGTCGCCGCCATTTACACAAGGAATTTTACCTTCCTTGCATAAACGGTGGTCCACTGCCACAGAAGAGCCTTAAGTATAGACTAGGGCTTAGTTACCTCCAGGTACTTGCTTGCTGGCAGCTATGGCTGTTTACGTGTTGCAGGAGAGAGTGGGCTGTCCCCCTCCTGAGCCATGCAGAATATGCTACACATCTATGCACATACATGATGCTGCAGGAAACATGATACCATAGTAATCATGTAGAATAGGTTATGAGCATTTGTAAAGGAACCTTGCATAGCCTAACTAGCATAAAATCATACAATCACAGTGTGCAAGTGAACAGATAAATCATAACCCAGGGGTGAACAGGTGATCAAACATAAAAAGTTTGAGAACTCCTGCACTAAACCAACCACCTCATTCCCTCCCTCCCCTCCCAGCCAGAGTGTGACTACAGAAGAATTGCAAGAGGGAACAGTCCTGCTTGGCTACACTCATGTCCTAATATCTCATCCATCTCCAAGTTCCAGGCATTATTCAATTCTGCAGCGAAGCTAACGTGATTCTCTCTCTCTCTCTCACGCACTCAGCGTGGCTCTCAATATGCAGGATGCATATTGCTATGTGGACATCCACTCTGCTGACTATAGATTTCTCCACTTTGTGGTGGGACACCATCTTTACCAATTTCACGTATTCCCCTTTGGGATTGCTACCCAGAGTATATGTGAAGGCCTTCACTGTGGTGGCAGTGCATATGAGATGCCTAAGCTCCTTCCTTCTTCCTTACATAGATGGCTGGTGTGACCCAGGCCTCCTGGGATAAGCTCCTGAATATACAAAAATCAGTGCAAGCTGCAAAACTGCCAGTCAAACTCCCAAAACCTTTATCAGTGGTGCTTAAGCCAGACTCCCAATCAGTAACAAACATGCTTCTGATTCCTCATACCAGTTATCATGAAGCCTAAGAAAACACACACAAATCCCCTTTAATGCACATAAACTCTGCTGGTTTCCAACCAGCCACACAGTCTCTTAAAAAGGACCCCAAAGGACCAGCCACATTACATAGAACAATACCCAAAATACCATGCTGCCAGCCAATCCTTTAGTCACTGAAGCTAAAGGTTTAATATAAAAAGAAAAGAAACAAAAAAATGAGAGATGTTAAAGAGTCAAAATGAATCACACACATACAAATGATTAAAAGCCCTTGTATAGCAACTCCTTGGAGTAATTTGGAGTTTGCAGGCTTGTTCAGGTCCTAAGGTAGACACCCAGCACCTGGGTAGGCCTCAGTCCTTCGTCCAGTCACAGGTGAATAGATCCAGAAGTGGGTGTTAATTGAAGAATGGAAACTGAAGACAAAATGGAGTTGGTGCTGTGGCCTCTTAACTGCCTCTGGTCTGCCCCATCCTGTGTGAAGTTTTTACAAATCAAAAGGAGTTGAGTCACATGGTCAATCCGGGTGACTTACTGAGCAGGTTTCTCCCTGGGCCCATTGTGCCTGTGGTTCCCTTAATGGGCCATTAGGGAGACAATGACTGCAGACATGCCGTCTAGGGCAGGGGTCGCAAACTCAAATCAGCACTAGGGCTGCATGAGGACTAATACATTAGCCCAAGGGCTGCACCACTGAAACCTTTTCATAGAGCAATATTGCCAATATTAGTAATGATAGTGTCATTGTGGGCCGCAGAAAAATAGCTTTAGGGGCCACATGCAGCCTGCGGGCTGCGTGTTTGAGACCCCTGGTCTAGCGTGTTTTCCAGTGTCTGTGACTCATAGCAGTTACTTTGATGGCCGCCCCTCCCGGGCCATCATTAAAGTACACAGAACGTGTGAAGTGAACAATGGCTCCTTCACCTTAACTAAATGGCCCCTTCACCTTAACTAGATGGCCCCCTTGAACTCAACTGGATGGCCGTTACCACCCTGGGGGCCATTGTTTTGCAGGGCTTGGTGTAGGTGGGCTCTGCCTAACTGCAAGGTTCTGCAGGGCATGACTCATGCCCCCATTGTTCCCCACATTCCCTGTAATCAGGGAAAGGCGGGAAATAGTCTTTAAAAGCTGAGGTTCTGGGGTGCTCAGGCAGGACGGTTTTCAACATGTCTCCTGGCCTGATCAACCAGAAGCTGCCTCCTCCGCTCACAAGTTCCCCCTAGAGCGTATCCACGAGTTACCCCCACGAGTTACTGCCGGCCGATTACGAGTCTCCTCCAGCCTGCAATGCTGTTACCCTTGCTGCTAGGAGTGGTAAGAGTCTGCCCTGCAACCTTTCTCTAAGTTATTCTATTTCTTTACCACTGCTGCAAAACTGCTTTCCCCAGTTTTACAGGCTTGTGTGTGTACCTCTCTGTTTGCTTGCAGCTCCAGTTTGTGTTAGGAGGTCCCCGTGTCTGTAATTGCCTCTCGCTACTTTGTATCACCCAGTGTCTCTCTTTTCCTCCTGAGTTGTTTGAACTTGCTTTAAGAGTATTGTGTTTTGCAACATTGTATAGTTAATTGGCAGCCTTAGAAGTCTTAAGTTAGCTGTTAAGATTGTTTCCTTTAGTTCCTAGCCTTTATATTGTTTGATTAAGTTGCCTTTGCCCACCCCTCTGTACCTTCCCCAACTTAAATAAACTTTTTCTTCTTAAACTTTACTTGTCCCCTCTTTACTTCTGGAGCCCCCCCATGTGCCCCAACTTCCTTTCTGCCCTTGTCCCCTGTCCCACTGCGGCTCCCGTGGCTCTTTTTTCCTTGCCGCCCCACTGCGGCTCCCGCGGCTCTTTTCCCCTGCTGCGGCTCCCGCGGCTGTCCTCCCTTTTGCCTCCGCGCCAGCCGCCACGGCTCTTGCCGACTCCCTGCAGCCGCCGTCGGCTTTCTGCGGCTGCTCCGCCGTTGCTTTTCCCGCGGCCGCCCGTCGGCTCCCCTGCGGCTCTGCTGCCTTTCTGCGGCTCGCCGCCAGCTTCCCCGTAGCCCCGCCACTTTTCTGCAGCTCCCTGCAGGCTCTCTGCCGCTGCCACTGCATTTCTGCGGCTGCCCCGCTCCCCTTTTCCCCTGCCGCTGCTGCGGGCTGCCTCTGCCTTCCAGCCGCCTCTTCCCCCAAACCCCTTCTGCCTTCCCCGCCAGCCGCTTCCCCCGACCCCCTTCTGCCTTCCCCACCAGCCGCTTCCCCCGAACCCTTTCTGCCTTCCAGCCGCCACTTCCCCCAAACCCCTTCTGCCTTCCCCGACCCACTCCTGCCTTCCCGCCGCTGTTTTCCCCGACCCACTTCTGCCTTCCCGCCGCTGTTTCCCCCGACCCACTCCTGCCTTCCCGCCACCGCTTTCACCGAACCCCTTCTGCCTTCCCGCCGCTGCCTCTTCCCCCTTTCATACCCCCCCTTTGCAGCCGCTTGCCTCCCTCTCGACCCTCTGACCCGCCGATCCCCCGCTTGCTTTCTGTATCCCCCTCCTCTGTTCAGCCCCTCTTGCTCTCCCGAACACCCACGTGTATCCCAACTACTTGCGTGCCTCAGTTTCCCCTGCCCCAACTCCCACCTGTGTCTCCCTCCCGCCATTCCCACTCAACCCCCCTTCTCAGCCTCTCCCTCAAACCCCGGACCTGTTGCTTGACCCCCATCTCCCCTGCAACTATCCAATCTCCACCTGCTTCCCCAATTGCCCCCAGCTCTCCCGTGCATCCCCATCCCACTGTCCCTAGACCCCCCCCACTTACCTCTCTCCTTCTTTGTGTCCCCCAGCCTTTGAACTCCTGCTCCCCCACCTGCTTCCATTTTGTACTGTACCCCCTTTTTCCTATAGTGTACTAAAGCACCTTTTAGTGAGTAGGGTGATAGTGCTAGTGCCTTAGTTGAAAAGCCCCATTGTTCCCTAACCTGCCCCCACTCCGCAAAGTTAGATACCCCCCAACACTTTACAGAAACCACTGTGACAAACACGACATACACCAACCACTGCTCACCTTACCCTATACTCATTTTAATAAAGTGTACCCCAAATCCACCCCGTACCCCACGGGTGCAGTGGTTGCCCCCCAAGATCCTCAAATTTTCGAACCTGCTGGCAGGGTCATCCAGAATCACACAGATTGAAATACAGAGATAACAAATATATTTCTAACGTCTAATACAGATATCACAATTACACATAACCAATAATCATTCCTAGCAAGTTACATTCTTTCTATTGGTACCTCACATGGTACATATCATATGGATTGTTGCAAATATGAAATATTAATATGGAAAACAATCATAAATTATTGCCTTTATCCTGACAGCATTACAGCAGGCTCTTCTCAGCTTCTCTCAGACAATATGGCTGCTGTAGTTTATATTAACAAACAGAGAGGTGCCAGATCACCAATCCTCTGTCAGGAAGCAACATGACCATGGAATTGGTGACATCATACTACATGTGACCCACTTACCAGGGATGGATGACAACCTAGTGCATATCCTCAGCTGCTGTATCCATCTTTCATCAGTAGGGCATACCCAAATAGGTTTTCTGCAAAACAACTTCCCATCATAAACTTCCCTTCTGCTGCTCTAAGGGTGCCCTTGGACAGGGCTTGCGAGAAGATGCTCTCCCCCTTCAACACCAGGCCTGTGTTACATCTTCCCTTCCACTCTGCTTCTCCCACAACTACTCTGTAAAGGGAAGCAGGACAAACATTTCTTGTACTCATAACCTGTTTCTGGCTTCGCCAATGCTGGTTCAAACAGACCTCCTTCACCTGTCCATCCAGTCACCAGCATGCCTGCCACTGCTCCTGAACCTCCTCACACAACAACCAGGTTGACTGCACTGCCCAGCCTGGACACCCTTCAAATGACAGTCTGATATTTTGATGGGGCTCACGAACAGATAATGTATGCTCCATGCTAGTACAGGATGTACTCACCCATACTTACTGCCCCACTATTAGGGCTTGCTACTAAACCAGATGGTGACAATTTACAGAATGTACATCATGTAACCATCACTCCCTGAACTCAGTGTCCACACCAATTGTCTTCAACTCTCTTCTTCATCTTCCACACTCAGACCTTGCCCATTCTTCCAGTCCAGTCCAACTGATGGTTACCTGTGCATTCCTCCCACCTATCAGCCTGCCCAGTAAAGATTTCATTCCTTTGCGGTCTCCTTAAGGCTTTCTCTGTACTTAGCAGATCCATCCCTATGTGGGACCTCAGCCTTGTCCTGTCAGCTGTCACCAAGTCACCCTCTGAGCTGTTCCCCACATGCTCACTTACCCACAAAGGTAATCTTAGTAGTACCTCCTCCACACGAAGAGTCAGCAAACTAGCAGCTGCGAGGGCAGAACTGTCTTTTACAGCAAGGATGGACAAACTACGACTCATAAGTGTCTTTCACCAGCCTTCCAGCTGGGCCTGGCAGGAGCACGGCAGCTGCTTCCCTCTCCTGGCCTCACCTATCTCCCAGCCTGTGGGCCCAGCGGTGGTGCCCTGGCCAGAGCACAGTGGCCTCTCTCCTCTTCTCTCCTCTCCCACACAATGTGGGCCCAGCAGCACCTTGGCTGGAGCATAGTAGCCACATGCCCCTCCCAGCCCCATCCCTTCCCCTGTCCCTCTCCCACTGGGTGGCCAGCTGTACAATTTCCAGATGTTGACATGGCCCTTAGGCCAAAAAGTTTGCCTACCCTTGTTTCCAGTGTTTCATAGGGATAAAGTCTGCACGTGACTCCACTCTAAGTTTCTCCCTATTCCATTTCAGCCAGGCCATCCATCTCCCAACCTTTTAGCCAAAACCATACTCTCTGGCAGAGCTTGCAACTTGTACATGTTGCATGCCGGCCTTTCACCTAGACTATACACACTCCTCCCAAAACTTGACCAGGCCCCTTCTTGCTACAGAGACTTCCTGGCCATGCCCTCTTGGCCCAATGCCCACTGCATCACAGAAAACTACTCCATCTAGCAAGCCTCTCCATGGCTGGGCATTACAGGCCACTCTACCACAGTTCGGGCCACCATTTTGGCCCTGCTCATGGATGTCTCACTGCAGGACATTTGGTAAGTAGCAATGTGGTCCTCTAGGGACATGGTCACCATTCACTGTGACATAGCCCAGTCTGTGGCTGCAGATACAGCTGTTGGCTGAGAAGTCCTAAAAACACTTGCTGCTAGTGAGCACTCATTCCCACCTCAAAACCAAATACTGATCACTACTCTACTGTTACCCAGAGCGATGAGCACCTTGAGAAGGGAGGTTACTCACTGTAACTGAGTTCCAGAGGGGAGTTGGTCCCTAACTGGATTCCTGTCCTGCCCTCTTCCCTCCCCAACCCAATACCCTTTGATACAGTCTAGGACCCTGCAGGTAAGACGGAATGGAAGGGACATTGATCCACACAGACACACAAGACGTGGACACACCATGTGGGACACACAGAGCACAGAGGTCCATGGGGACTACTTCAAACAGTTCCAGCTCCAGCACATGCAAGTCTGCACACCGATGTCTGGAATCCAGAAAGGGACCACACCTTTCAAAGAACCACCGGTTACAGTAAGTATCCTCCTTTTACTGTTGAGGCTCAGTGGACAGATAGTCACAACCTGTCTCCCTTCTGATAAGTGCAGCGGCTAGACAGGATGTTCCGTCAGTTCCAGGAGCTGGAGATCTAAACTGGTCTGGAAAAATCACTCAGCTCCATGCAGTAGATCCTCTCAATCTGTACCATGCTTTACAAAGCCTGGTGGGTGTGGGAGTTGCTGTATCTAAGCAGGCATAAAGCCCAGATTTAGGAGCTATCTGAAGGGAGATCTGCTAGCAATGGCTTTATTAGAATCTACACAAAAGGTGTACATTACTTGTATCACAAACATTATGTTGTGCATACACTGGTTTGGTCTCCTATTGCGGGCCAGTCACCCATGGAGTAACACATACCAGGTAATAGGAGAGCACAGAGCATTTTCCAATTAGAGAGAATAGGCCTCTGAGCACTGTGAAAATACCACAGTAATTAGTGACAGTCAGGAGGAGCAACTGGGCATGCAGTGTGACAGACAGGCACAACAGGACTCTGTTTGAGACCTGCAGATAGCCAGATGTTCCGAACTTCTCTGTAGTACTTTAAGCAGCAATAATTTTCAAGGGAGTATAACGCCACAACAGTCTCTGACTCAGAACAGATGTGGCCAGGTAACAATGCCTGGGGACAGCTACTTGTAGCTTTTAAAAATGGCCCTTCCTACCAAAGAAGAGAACCGGACTCAGAGTCCAAAATTATGAGGAAAGTGGGACTAGTTCTAGGGATAGAAGAGAGGGTAGTTGGAACATGCAGGGGGAATCAAATCATCTTAGGTGCTCTAATGAAGCCCTAATACCTGAGGCAAGTGGGGGAGGTCAACACCAAGAGAAAATGCAGGGAGGTAGATACAATAGAATTGAAAATCAAAATGGGAAAGTAGGGCAATAAGCCTGGTATCTTAGGTGCCTATACACAAATGAAAGGAGGAGCCTGGGAAACAAGCAGGAAGAATTGGCAGTACTGGCACAGACAAAGAACTATGACATGATTGGGATAACAGAGACGTGGTGGGATAGTTTGCATGACTGGAGCTCTGCAATAGATGGGTATAAACTGTTCAGGAAGGACAGGCAGGGAAGGAGAGGGGGAGGAGTAGCACTATATGTAAAAGAGCTCTATGACTGCTCAGAGCTTCATTATGAAAGTGGAAACAAGCCAGTTGAAAGTCTGTGGGTTAAGTTTAGAGGGGAGAGCAGCAAGGGGGATGTCGTGGTATGTGTCTGCCATAGACCACCAGATCAGGAGGAGGAGGTGGATGAGGCATTCTATGGACAACTGGCAGAAGTTTCTAGATCACAGCCCCTGGTTCTCATGGGGGATTTCAATTACCCTGACATCTGCTGGGAGGCTAATACAGCAGTGCACAGGCAATCCAGGGAGTTTTTGGAGAGTGCTGAGGACAACTTCCTGGTACAAATGAGGGAGGAACCATCTAGGGGCTTTGTACCTCTCAACCGGCTGCTCACAAAACAGAGAAGATTTGATTGGGGAAGTAGAAGTGAATGGCAACCTGGGCAGCAGTGACCATGAGATGGTAGAGTTCAAGACTCTTATTAACAGAAAAAAGAAAGGAACCAAAACATAGACCCTGCACTTCAGAAAAGCAGATTTTGGCTCCCTCAGGGAAATGATGGGCAGGATCCCTTGGGAGGTGGATTTGAAGGGGAAATGTGTCCAAGGGAGTTGGCTGCATTTTAAAGAAACCCTGCTAAGGGGACAGGAAAATACCATTCCAATAAAGAGAAAGTACAGCAAATGTGGAAGGCACCCAGAGTGGCTTAACAGAGAGCTCTGCACTGAGCTGAAGCATAAAAAGGACGCTTACAGGAAGTGGAAGCTAGGACAGATGACTAACGAAGCATATAAAGACACTGTTTGGGACTGCAGGGATAAAATCAGAAAGGTCAAGGGACAAATGGAGTTGCGGCTAGCAAGGGATGTGAAGGATAACAGGAAGGGGTTCTACAAGTATATCAATAACAAGAAGAGGATCAGGGATGGTGTAGGTCCCTTACTGAATGGGGCAGGTACCCTCGTGACAGAGGATAAGGAAAAAGCCGAAGTGCAAAATGCTTTTTTTGCTTCACAGGCAGGGTCAGCTCCCAGCCCACTACACTAGGTATGGTAGATTGGAGAGAAGAAGAGAGGCCCTTGGTGACAGAAGGTCAGGTTAGGGACTACTTAAAGAAGCTAGATGTGCACAACTCCATGGGGCCGGATGAACTGCGTCCGAGGGTGCTGAGGGAGCTGGCTGATGAGACAGCAGTACCATTTGCCATTATCTTTGAAAACTCATGGCAAACGGGGGAAGTGCCAGAGGACTAGAAAAAGCAAATATAGTGCTTATCTTCAAGAAAAGGAAAAAGGAGGATCCAGGGAATTACAGACCTGTCAGCCTCACCTCAATCCCTGGAAATATCATGGAGCAAGTTCTCAAAGAATCCATCCTGAAACACTTGGAGGAAAATAGAGTGATCGGGAACAGTCAGCATGGATTCACCAAGGGTAAATCATGCCTGACCAACCTCATCGCCTTCTATGATGAGATGACTGGATTTGTGGATGTGGGAAGAACCATTGATGTGATATACCTTGAAATAGCAAGGCTTCTGATACAGTTTCCCACAGCATTCTCACTGGCAAATTAAGGAAGTATGGGTTGGATGTGTGGACTGTAAGGTGGACAGAAAACTGGCTAGATCAATGGTTTCAGCGTGTAGGAATCAATGGTTCCATGTCAAGTTGGCAACCAGTAATGAGTGGTGTGCCCCAGGGGTCAGTCCCGGGGCCAGTTCTGTTCAACATCTTCATTAATGATCTGGATGATGGGACAGATTGCACACTTAGTAAGTTTGTGGATGATACCAAACTGGGGGGGAACGGTAGACACCCTGGAGGACAGGAACAGGATTCAGGGAGACCTAGACAAATTGGAGCAGTGGGCCAACAGAAATCTCATGAGGTTCAGCAAGGAGAAGTGCAAAATCCTGTACTTGGGACGAAAAGACTCCATGCACTGCTACAGGCTGGGGAGTGATGAGCTAAATAGCAGCACTGGAGAAAAGGACCTGGGAGTCCTGGTGGATGGGAAACTGGATATGAGTCAGCAGTGTGCTCTTGCTGCCAAAAAGGCCAATGGCATACTGGGCTGCATCAGAAGTGTTGCCAGCAGATCGAGGGATGTGATCATTCCCCTCTATTCTGCACTGGTGAGGCCACATCTGGAATACTGTGTCCAGTTTTGGGCTCCCCACTACAAAAAGGACAGGGACAAATTAGAGAGAGTCCAGTGGAGGGCAACAAAAATGATCAAAGGGCTGCATGCAGCACAAGCCCTATGAAGAAAGACCGAAGGAACTAGGCTTATTTAGCCTGCAGAAGAGAAGACCGAGGTGGGATTTGATAGCAACCTTCAACTACTTGAAGGGTTGCTCCAAGGAGGATGGAGCTTGACTGTTCTCAGTAGTAACGGAGGACAGAACAAGCAGCAATGGTTTCAAGTTACAGCCTGGGAGGTAGAGGCTGGATATTAGGAAAAACTTTCTTAGTAGGCAAGTGGTGAATAATTGGAATAAGCTACCTAGGGAGGTGGTGGAATCTCCGTCTTTGGAGGTGTTCAAGGCCCAGCTGGACAAAACCCTGGCTGGGATAATCTAGTGGGAGTGGTCCTGCTTTTTTGGCAGGGAGTTGGACTAGAGGACCTCATGGGGTCCCTTCCCACCCTATGGTTCTATGATTCTATGACTCTAAAAGGAATGCCTTAGCCTCTGTGGATGCATCTACACTACAGTTAAACACTGGTGGCTGGCCTGGATCTGCTGGCTTGTGTGGGCACGACTCAGGCTGCAGGGCTGTAAAATTGCTGTGCTGAGTTACGGGTTAGATCCCAAGAAGGGAGGATCAGACACCCTGGGCCAGCCATGGCTGTGTCTTGCCCTATCAGCTCTTCTCTTCATCATGCTTTTAGGCAGCACATTGTATCCCAAACCATTTTACAGCCTCTAATACCCAACACTGTTCCCGTGCAAGTCCATGGCAAAATTCCCTGCCCTGCCCCTCACATTTTTAACATTCAAAGGATGTGGAAATACCTTCATCCAAAAGTGCAGTCACCTCTGGGGTAGAACACAGCAGTAGTCAGGTTTAGCGTAGCTCTAATTAGGAGGGGAGGAAAAGTATTCTGTGTCCAAACAGAAACTTTCAAGGGGAGAATTTAAGCTGGCATAGAGTTCCTAGCTCTTGACAAATCCAACAAAAAGATGTGACCATTTTTAAAATAAAAACACAGGGCCTGATCTCCAGCTGGTGTAAACTGGTGCAGCTCCCTTGAAGCCAGCTGGAAAGCTGGGTCTATACTGTTAACTGTATTCCCAGTCCTTAGTGGCATGATGGGTTGTTTACGAGAAAGTTTAAGAATGCTGAAGTCTCATGAATATCTTCAAATGTGTTTGCACCAGATGTGAGAATTATTTCTTGCTTGTATTATCGTAGCACTGAGGAGCCCCAGACCCCTGCCAGGACTCTATTTTACTGGGTGCTGTACAGACTCAGAACAAAAGCATGGAGTGCCATCATTTTGGATTTCTCCCCACATGCCTTCCTGTTCATTGGTTTGTTGTTCAAACAGAGAGCAGCAATGATCTCATGTGACATGGGTGACCAGCCATGCCCTACAGATAAGCAGAGCAGGTATTTTTCTGTCAGCATAGGCTGGAATGCCTTGTGCTTTTATAAAGCGTTAGCTGAAAAAAAACTTGTAAAAAATTGGTCTATTTGCCAGTTAGTTACCTGCAAATGGGGAACAGGCCTAATTAATTGGAAACTTTCCCCCCAGCAAATAGCCCAGCACTGGAAACTTCCCATTTGGGTTGAGGCTATGCTGCCAAGACTAACTCCTGACCTTCCAGATTCAAGCCCTCCACATCAGGAATTGTCTGTCTGTACAGCACTGAATTCAATGGGGCCTGATCTTGACTGGATGTTTTCTGATAGTACAAGTTTGCACTGAAAATAAATGAGCCAGCATCTCATTTTTCAAAGTGCTGATGAGTGCCCTCCCTCAATGCAGCATGTCCTAGCACCAGGAGGGGCCCGAGGTGAGCACTAGCTCCAGAGAAAGGTATGACACATCCCTTCTCCCATCCAGGCCTGATCCCCACAGGTTTCAAGTTAGTTACAGGCCCTAAGAACCTGACTTTAGCTCAAACCGTAGTGGAGTTATGCTTCTAGTTCTAGAGGTCCTGGGGCCAATCCTACTGTGTCAGCAACAATACCTCCTGCAGGACTTGGATGTCACAGCCTCCAGCCAAGAATTAACCAGATCTTTCATAGTTTGTGCTCTCTCCCTCGTGATGGTATGGCTGCATTTCTTGCTATTGTGCTAGGTTTCACTGGTGCTTTACGAGTGGCTATTCCTGTTACCTTTTATTTGGTTGTGTTCTGCTTCAGCAGTTTCTCTGGCTGCGTCTTCATCCTGTCATTACGGGCTGGCACTGTGCCTCAGGGGCTACTGTTATTTGACCTTTCCTTCTGCTCATCCCTCTGAATTCAGCTCTCCTGTTCCCATGCCCCATCTATGTGCCCTGGCTTGCAGAGCTTGTTTCTATCGCTAAGTGGGGGTAGGCCACACAAATATTATTGCAACTGATTCTTTATCCCATACGGAAAGATTATTCTAATCTCACTCTTGCTTCTTCCAAAACAATGGGAAAAACTCTTTGCGGTCTAGATTTAGAGGACCATTTGAGATACTAATATGAAAAGTATTTCATAATCACAATAATCTACAGGAGCTATGACATGTTTGGTACCAATAGAAAGGTTGTAATTTGACAGGAATGATTGTGTGTTTGTGTGTAGTTGTCATATCTGTAGTAAAAGTTAGGAATCTATTCTATTTGTGCTACAACTTATTTGATTCTGGGAAACTCCCCAGACTACATCTCTACAAGCACTGTCTCCTTAATGGTGTATTAAGAGAACCACAGGCACAATGGGCCTAATGAGAAACCTGCTCAGTGAGTCACCCAGACTGATCATGTGACTCAACTCTATTTCCATTTGCAAAAACTCCACACGGCATGGGGAAGACCAGAGGTGATAAAAGGCAGCAGCACTAACTCCATTTTGTCTTCAGTCTCTAGTCTACAACCAACATCCATCTCTGGAACTGGACAAAGGACTGAGGCCCACCCAGGTGCTGGTTGTGTACCAAAGGAACTGGCCCTCAGAGGCATTGCTCCCCTGAAAAAAGGGCCATCCCCAGCAGCTCAGCCCCATCCCTGGACCCAATCTGGTGTCAGGGCTCAATCTGCCTCCTGCCAGCTGGTGGCTTGGGCGGGCCCGATCTGTCTCCTGCCACTGTCTGCCAACCAGTGGCAGGCAGCCCTGGCCTGCTGCTGCTGGCCCAGGCGGGCCCGATCCATCTCCAGCTGTTGCTTACCAGCCTATGGCAAAGAGCCGAGGCTTGGATCTGGCTCCTGCCATTTGCTGTTAGCCAGCAGGCAATGGCCGGAGCCAGCTCAGGCTCATCCGGGCCAATTGCTGCTGGCTGGCAGCATCAGGAGCTGGATCCGACCCCCAGCTGTGTGCTGCTGGCTGGCAAGCAGTGGCTAGATCTGGGTCGGGACCACTGGGGCTGCCAGCCCGTCTGGCAGTGGTAGGAGCTGGGTCTGACCCCGGTTTTGTTGCCACTAGCCAGCAGGCAGCGGCAGGAGCTGGATCCAGGCTAGCTAGTGGCAGGTGGCCAAGGCTCAGGTCTAGTTTCTGCTATTGCTGGCAGGCAGCCCCAGCAGGGCCTGATTTGGCCCCAGCCACTGCCAGGGCTGGGCTGGAGACGTGTGGGGTGGGGGCTGCAGCATCTTGGGCCCTGTAGCAGCGATGTCCTTTGCTGGCCATGCCTGCAAACTCCAAATTCTTCCAAGGACTTGCTTTACATGGACTCTTAATCATTTGTATGTATGTGATTCACTCTGACCCTTTAACATCTTTTATTTCTTTTGTTTTCATATTAAACCTTTAGTTTTAGTTACTAAAGGACTAGTTGACAGCATGGTATTTTGGGTAAGATACAAGCCTATATTGTTCTGTGTAATGTTGGGGTCAGGAGAACCTATTTCTTTAAGAGATGCAGTGATTAATGGGGAATCAGAGGAACCGATGTGCAGTAAAGGGGCCTGTTTCTGTTTTGTTATGCTTCATGATAACTGGTATGGGGAGTCAGAAACATGCTTTGTGACTGACTGGGAGTCTAGTTTAAGTAACACCCATCAGTGGCTGGAGCACTGGGCTCTCAGTTTTGCAGTTTGGCCTGATTTTTGCACATTTAGAAGGTGATCCCAGGAAGCCTTGGTCACACCCTTCTGTTAGTCCCCCCCGCCCCCTTCCCATTTTGTGTCATCTGATGAAGTGGGACTTCACCCACAAAAGCTTGTGTGAAAAATAAATTTGTTAGTCTTTAAAAGTGCCACAGGATGCCCTGTTTGTTTATTCTTTGAAAAGGCACTGTGTGAGGAGTTAGAATTCCCATCATGTCTGTGAATTTCTGCAGCTGCCAAGATCCATAGGAGAAAGCAAACTGACTTTCATCTGCTGCTAACAGCTGCAGCCTTGGACATCTTAGTGCTCTTATCTATGGTATCTGTTCTGTGCAGAGCAGCTGCCATGCCGTGCTCTGAACTTTGGGTCAGAATCAAAGGTGCATAACTCTTGGTGCCTATGCTCTAGGGCTTACTCCTTACTGTGTCACGGATGCATGTACACTGGAAGGAAGAGGGGCCTGACTGCTCAGCAGGAGCTCAGCTATGCAATTGATCAGTGTAAAGATCTTTCGCTACTGGAGGACCTGTGGCTACCGCTTGTCTGGGGGGGGGGGAATGATATGTTTGAGGAGGCACAGTAATGCACACTGAAGATACAACATACCTCACACTGCTTTGAGTAAGAATGGAGCTCTGTGGCTATTAAAGGACAGTCTTGGAGAAAGCTTGCATATCTTTCACCTGCTCCCCTTCCTGTCCTCTTCCAAGTCTTAGGTGAACAGCAGGAAGAGTGCAAGATATTCCTCTCTAGTAATAAACAGGCTGGCTGGAGTTCAGCACCTCCACACTTGGCGGAAAGCCAACATATGCCAGTATGTTGAACATGCATGGTGTTTTACAGGTGTCTTGCCCCAATGGGCTTTCAGGGCAAGATAAGAGATGACATGGAGAGGGAAAGGACGGCAGGAGTTGCTGCGATTTCATATAGCTGCATTGATTAAATAGTGCAGGAGTTGGTGCGCCTCAAACTCTTTTTTGCTCATAGGTCCATTATAAATAATACAAAACAAAAATTAAAAAAAAAAATATTGCATATGAATTCCCGCTCTGCAGTATCTCAGTTTAAAAAAAACA
Organism: Podocnemis expansa; assembly: GCA_007922195.1. Lineage (NCBI taxonomy): Eukaryota > Metazoa > Chordata > Testudines > Podocnemididae > Podocnemis > Podocnemis expansa. Next base: position 28,913,134 of record ML681997.1, read on the forward strand.
ACAAAAAAACCCCAGACTTGATCAGGAAACTGAAAAGCGGGAATTAATACGCAAATTTGACACTCACCTCAGATCTGAATAGTCCTTGAATGGCTGATTCATTATGTCACGTAAGTTGTCCTTGGTTAACCAGAGGTGTCGCTACCATGGAGCGCCAGGGGCCTCAGTCCCCCTGAAACTCAGGGCCAGCCCCTAAGCAGCACACTTCTAAAGTGTGTGGGAGTGCAGCCCCGCACAGGGAACGCTGCCAGCTGTGCACGGCTGGCAGCTGCAGCCTTTACGGTGTCTTCCAGCCAGTGAGGAACTGCCCCAGACTGGGCCTGGGAGTTTTTAAAACTCCCACCCTGGCCTGAGCCACCACTGTGATCATCTCTGGTGGCCAGGTAAGGTGGGAGCTGGGGGGTAAGGGACAGGCACACTGGCTTGGCAGGAAACAGGTGCGGGGTAGGGGGTCAGCTTAGGGCAGCAGGGGCATCAAGGGGTTAGGGGAGGGCTCTGGGGATCGTGCATAGAGAATGGCTCTGGGAACCAGTGTGTGAGGGTTAAGGAACAGATCAGGCTCATATGGCCAGTGGGGGCCTGGGCCCCAGTTAATCTTCAGGTGTAGTGGTGCCCCTGCTGTTAACTTTAACACCTTCTCATTTATTGTTCTTTGAAGGCCACATGGACACTGTTTGAATCAAAATAATTTGTTTGATTTGCTACAACAGACTAAGAAACTATCTTATGACTCAGCCTTCTCTGCATGTAATTTACTGCAGTTTCAAGTTCATGCATCTGATGAAGTGGGATTCCACCCACAAAACCTCATGTCTTAAATAAATTTGCTAGCCTTTAAAAGTGCCCCAGGACTCCCTGTTTGTTTTGCTTGTAATGTCTCTTTGGCGATTTTGGTGGGAGGGGGAAGCTCCCTTCAGGGCAAGGGTTACAATCCTGGCATCACTTTCTATGCAAAAAGCTCAGGTAATCATTAACCTTTTCCACAGATGGAGTCTGGTCTTTCCAGATCATTGCTTTCCTTCCAGGGCAGTAATTCTCACATTCCTGAATCCCAGGATAAAAACTGCCAGAGCTGTACAGGCTCCCCACAGACACAAAACAGAGTTAGATGGAGTTAGATTTAACAGTACATCAAATTTAGAGAAAAATATTAGAGGGGCTGTGTAATTCTGCTGACACCAAAAGTTAGAAACCCACAGTCAAAGGTAAGTTTATATTTCTTTTAAGAATGGCATTAGTTTGAGAATTTCTTTGAAATTCTTCTTGTTGGGTGAATAACTTCTGTCCTGTGCACTGAGTTACTGATACCTACGCTCAGGTAGTTATTGTGCAGCGGCTGCAGTCACAGAGCAGTACTCCCATGCTGCTTAGCACTGTACAAATCCAAAACAAAAGAAACTGGCAATATCAATGCACCACTTGTACTGCATACACTCAGCTTCAGTCCATCTTGGTGTAGTTTTTTTGGAGGTCTGGGAATTTCCTGAGTGTTGTGCCTTAATTATTAAAATGTCCTACAATAACACCAGACAAAGCCCAATGTGAGTGCTGTTGGGTGAATGAAGCTGCTGTTAAGGTGAAGGGTAAGGAAAGAGGGAGCGGCCAAGCCCAGGCTCTGAGTCTTAATGACTTTATGCTTTAAGTGGTTGCTCTCCACTGCTGCCTCAGTTTCTAACAGTGCACAGTAGAGCTAAGGCAGCAGTGCCATGTGGACCATTTCACACATCTATGCCCAGTATAGTGTACTGCCAGTCCTTACAAAAGGCAGTGATGCTACGGCCAAGACTTCTGCAAGTAAGAATTCCAGACCCACATACTATCTCCCTCATACCACAGTCAGTACAACCACTAGGATTTAGGAGTTATTGGGTGCAAAGCAGATGTAGAGGAAAGGGGGTGATTGGCTGAGCTCCTTCCATCTCAGCAACACCCCTTGAGCCTGACTGGAGGCTACATAATCAGAACAATTAAAATTTCTTTAAATATAGCCTACTAACAAGATTTCTATTAAGAGTAATCTTGAAGTGTTGGTTAGTCCACTGTTAAGCTCTTTCGGGCCTGACTCAGGACTTGTCTGTGCAAGTAAATTACATTGATCCAGATGTGTCACACTGGGCATGAACAATCTACACCCATGGGTGACAGTAAAGCAGACTTAAGTCCTCAATAGATGGCACTAGCTTCCATCACCCATGCTACCCTAAGATCCTGGGGAGGTGGCAGGGAATCCCTTCTCTCATCACCAGCCCTCTCTGCACTGAGGTGTTGACATTTGTGCTGCTGTAGCTTTTTAAGATGCTTCATTTCTTAGGGCTAGTCTATACTGATTGACCCAGCTGTGCCACTGTAGGAGCACTTGTGTGGTTGCGTTATGCCGACAGGCTCTCCTGCTAACAGTGCTGTACACATGCATGCTTGCGCCAGCAAAACGTATGTTGTTCAGGGTGTGCGTGTGTCCTCCCCAGCAATAAAAGATTTGCTGGAATAAGTGCTAATGTAGATAAAGGTCTTATAAGCTGGTTTGCTTTTTAGCTCTGAATCATTCTGTACTCAGAGTAAGGGCCTGTCTACACCTGAAACGCTACAGCTGCAAGGCATCAGTGTAGATAATACCGAAGCAGTCAGGAGAGGTTTTCCTGTCAGTTGTTAACCCACCACCCTGAAAGGTGGCAGCTAAGCATACTGAAGAGCTCTTCCCTCAGCCCAGTGCTATCTGCTGTAGGGTAAGTCAGCTAATATCACTCAAGTGTATGGATTTTTCACACCCCTGAGTTACACTACTGAGTCAACCTCACTTTTTAATGTAGACCAGGCCTAAGTGCTGGTGGAGGACACACCATGCAGACGTTCAATCCTGCTTTTAATGCAAAGCTGAGCTCAGCCCTGATTATGGAGACCCAATCAATGACTTCTCTACATATGCATCCTGAGATATTTGAGAGAGCAAAATTTTAGAGGGACCTTGGGGGAGACATTTTTGCAAGAGGGCATTCTTCTCCTCTCTACTAATGTCACCCTGGATTGATATTTTCACCTTCAAAAACCTGAGATAGGACTCCCCAGAGCACTCAACATTCCCTGGATTCAGCAATGGTTTTTCTAGATACTGTACAGGTTGACTGCTCCTGGGACTCTGACCATTCACATGCTTTCTCATCATTGCTGCTGTTTGCAAATGTTGAATTTTACCCTTCTTGAACAATCAAGTTCACTTCCTTGGCTTTCCTTTCTGGCTCTTGTTCACCAGAATGCAATACAGCTGGCAGGTTCTCATCTGCAGCAGAACACTGAGGAACTTACTTCCCTCACAGTGCCTCAGTTTCCCTGTCTGCAAAATGAGAAGAGTGACACTTGCTTTCCTTTGTAAAGCTCTTGGAAATCTGTGGGTGAAAAGTGCCATAGAAGAGCTAAGTTCCAGAAGGGTAGCTGTGTTAGTCTAGTTCAGCAAAACAAAGGAGTCCTGTGGTACTTCTAAAAACTAACAAATTTATTAATCATATGAACTAAGTACCTCGTGTCCGATTCCTCCTAATTTTAATATAATGGAAGTACAAACACAAACTTCTGTTGACATTAGGTGAACTTTTGTTGCCAAGCAACTATTTTGGACCTAAACTGCTTGATATTGTCCAAATCAGAGCATGAGCTACTAGCTAAGCCCTGCAGACATTCAGCTATACAACCTTCCTTCCCCACATTACCCCATGCACAGCCGGGAAGATGGATCTTTGACGGAACGATCCTTGTCAAGCTTAAGGTGCAAGTCAGAACTGGAGTGAGCCATTACCCTGCGGCTCCGCATGTTGTGTTAGCTAGCCTGAAACGCTGCTTCACCGGATAGTACAGTGGGACTGAGCTTTGTCATGTTCACATCTTGCTTAGGACACTGACTTCAGACACAGCATTGCATGTGGCCTATGGCATCTAAAGCATAGTCTGTAACCTCTACTGATCTTACAGATGAAGGGCGTTGGCGCTTTGCCTGGTGCTGTGGGCTAAAGGTCATGTTGGCCAAGAACCATTTGGCCATAGCTGGAGCAAACAGCTACCTTGGCACTAAACCTCCCTACTCAAAATCTCTCTCAGCTCACACCAGGATGATCCAGCTGTTAGAGCACCAGCCTTAGGAGCATTTCCCTCCTCACAGAGAGCGGTCAGCAGGCTTGACGCAGACAGCTGAGCCCAAAAGAGAACAAGTGTGCCAAGTACTTGGGTGACCTGCAGTTTGCAGGATTTGTAATGCATTGGTCCAAAGCCAGTGGCTGGGGTGGGTGTAGACTGGCTAGGTGATCATATCCAGAAGCTCAGACTAGGTGATCTCACAGTATTTATGACTCAACCTTCCCTTGCTCAGGGAGAGCCCCTTTGATCCCCACTTGGCTGCAGTCCTCAGCCAGGACCAGTCCCCACAAGAAATCCACTTTCTGGACACTGCAATATGGATAAGGGATGGTCACATTAACACCAACCTGTGCTGAAAACCAATCAACCACAATGCATACCTTCATGTCTCCAGCTTCCATCCTGGACACCTTACATGATCCATCTTCTACAACCCAGCCCTAAGACACAACTTCATTTGCTCCAACCATTCAGACAAAAACACACCTACGGGATCTCTACTGAATATTCTTAAAACTACAGTACCCACCTGGGGAAGTGAAGAAACAGATCAACAGAGCCAGACAGGTACCCAGAAGTGACCTACTACAGGACAGACCCAACAAAGAAAAATAACAGAGTACCACTGACCATCACATATAGCTGCCAGTTAAAATCTCTCCAATGCATCATAGAGAATCTTAGAAGATGATCCCACACTCTCTCAAGCCTTGGGAAGCATGTCCATCCTTGCTTACAGACAGCCTCCCAACCTGAAACAAATACTCACCAGCAACACTGTACCTAACAACAAGAACACTAACCCAGAAACCTATCCTTGCAACAAACCCTGTTGCACCTTTTGCCCATACATCAACTCCAGTGACGCCATCATCAGTCCTAACCATCAGGAGCTCATTCACCTGCACATCTAATGTGCTAAATGCCATCATGAGCCAGCAATGCCCCTCTGCCATGTACATTGGCCAAACCAGACTGACCTTATGCAAAAGAATAAATGGACATGAACCTGATAAAAAAATGGTAACATCCATAAACCAGTAGGACAGCACTCCAATCTCCCTGGCCACTCTATAGCAGACTTGAAAGTCACCAAAGAAAAGAACTTTAAAAACAAGACTTCAGTGTGAAACTGCAGAGCTGGAACTCATTTGCAAATCTGACACAATCAGAATGGGTCTGAATAGCGACCTGGAATGGTTATTTGGTTTTTTTGCAATGAAAGGGAGTCTCGTGGTACTTTTAAAGACTAATAAATTTATGTATCATATGAGCTTTTGTGGGAGAAAAATACCACTTCGTCATACACCTGAAGATGAAGAACTTACAGAAGGAGATCAAAATAAATACAGGGAAATGTAAGTCATAAGATCAAGTGAGACTGTAACAGCAAATCAAAGCAGTTGTTAGGATTCAAACCAGGGTCTCAAATACACAGCCTGCGCTCTGCATGCACCCCCAAAAGCTATTTCTTGTGGCCCACAATGACACTGTCATTACCGATATTTGCAATATCGTTGTATGGAAAGGTTTCAGTGGTGCGGCCCTCAGGCTAACGTACTAGTCCTCATGCAGCCCTCATGGTGATTTGAGTTTGAGACCCCTAATCAAACATTAGAGTACAGCAATTAGCAGGGACGTTTGTGAGGGAACAGGTAAACAAAATTACCTGTTGTAATGGGAAAAGAACCTTCATTCAGTTTCAGGTTCAGAGTCAAACTTGCACAAGAATTCCAATTCTGCAGTTTCTTTTTGAAGTTTTGATTTGTTATCCATTTGTTTAGTCTGGACTAATTTAGCTTGTGTCTATACTAGCCCTTGGCCAGCTCAAGCTAAGAAATTTCTTAGTTCAAACTAGGCAAAAGCTTAGTCTGAACTAGTAAATTCGACTGGTTAGTCTGGACTAAGTGCTTAGTTCAAACTAGGAGCGATGTAGACACAGACTAAAGAAGTTTGAATTGAAACTCGCCACGCATCCAAGTTCAAACTAAAAAGTTCTGAAGTGCTGCTGTCTGGCACACACCCCAGCTACTGCTCCCCAAATACCTGCCCCCCACCACACCTACTGCGCCCCAAATGCCCACCCCCCCCCCAGCTACTGCCTCCAAAACACCTATCCCCATCAGACCACTTTTCCCATGTCTTCCTCAGCCCCAATCCCCATTCCCAAGAGCTCCCTGCCCCCATGTGCCCAGTCCAGCCTTCTTAAGCTCCCACCCCCAGCTCCCCATCTTCATTTCACCCTCTTCAGCCCCCCAACCCCCTCCACATCTCCTCAGCCCACCTCCCTGACTCCCTCCAACCCGTTCCCTAAATCCCCCACCCTGCTGCCAGCTTCTCCTGCTCCCCCAGACATCCCAAGCCCCATGCCAGCTTCTCCTGCTCCCCTAGACACCCCAAGCCCCCCGCCAGCTTCTCCTGCTCCCCCAAGATACCCCAAGCCCCTCCCTAACCCCCCAGTCCTGCTGTTAACCCCGGTAGTCCCCCAAGCCCTTCCCTACCCCCCTGCCCTGCTACCAGCTTCCCCCTCCCCATGCCCCTTCCATACCAGGCCAGCCTGCTTCTTGCCAAAACCCCTCCCCAGGGCCCCTTTACCTGGCAGCCATGTGGAGCAACCCCAGCACAGGCTGAGGCTCCAGCCCCGGGGCAGTTCCCTGCTGGGCAGAAGACTCTGTCTTGCAGCCACAGCTGCCGGCTGTGCGCAGCCCCTTGAGCCAGCCCTGGGGGACTGCACTGGAACACTGCATTCCAGTGCATTCCTCTCGTTTTTAGGGGCCCCCCGGAATGCAGTGTTCCGGTGCATTCCTCTATTTTTAGGGGGCCTGGAATGCTGGGCCCCTAAAAATAGGGGGCCCTGGAACACCATTTCGGAGTGTTCTGGCTTACTTCAACCACTGGTCCCCCAGGATGGCTGGGATGCCTCAGCTGTCTTCCTGCGGTGATTGTTAGTTCTCACTAATGCAAACTTATTTTTTAAATAAACTACTACGCAGCTATGTTCTAACTGCAGTTGTAAAGAATAAAACAACTTTTTTCCCCTCAGTGATGCAGATCACATTAAAAAAGGAGAGCTGTTCTGACTCTGGCCATGCAGTGGTAAGAGGGAACTGATGCGGCCGGGGGGGGGGGGGGGGGGGGGGC